>NW_004624732.1:3066716-3104002 GCF_000247695.1 Heterocephalus glaber | reverse complement strand
TATATGATTAGCTTAAACTATAATTGTGTATTTATCTCTTTCTGCCTGTCTATCTACCTATTTATCTCTATTGTATGCATGCAAGCTAGTATTGCCTATTATAACCTGGTCTTAGCCTGAAATAGAAAATAACTACTAGTAATAAGTTACAAATACAGTACCTATTTTCATAGCACTGAGTAAACTATGATTTTCAATTTCTGAATCCCTAGACCCATGTAACTCCACTTTTGTACTCATGATTTTCTGAGATCAAGAATAACCTTGATGCAGAGAGGATCAAATTTGATAGAATATATACCTATATTATGTAATCTCATTATTTGCACAATATTCTTTTTTCTCATTGCTCTACTCTCAGTCTTCTAAAGATATCAATTTGTCATGGCTTCTCGGCCTTTTGGCTAAGATCAAGAGATATCAATTTGTGAGATTATTTTATCCTAACAGATAGCAAAAGAGAAATCTACTTACAGCCAATCAACATGACACAAATGGAAAAGATTTTCTCCGAATTGGTGTTAGGAGACACATTTCCAAATCCTACACTGGTTAAACTGCTGAAGGTAAAATAAAGTGCTGTGACGTATTTGTCTTTAATGGATGGTCCAGAACTGGAGTCACTGTCATTGTAACGTTTCCCAATTTGTTGTCCTAAGGAATCCAACCATCCAATTTTGTCTGTCAGATATGGCCTTTCTACATTCCCAATTGCATACCAAATGCAAGCCAACCAGTGAGCAATCAGGGCAAATATGCACATTAAGAGCATGAGAACAGCAGCGCCATATTCTGAATATCGATCCAGTTTCCGGGCCACTCGCACAAGACGAAGGAGTCGAGCAGTCTTCAAAAGACCAATTAATGTGGTTGTCTGTTAAAATAAATGTTCATGGTTAGAGACAGTTGGTGAACAATTCAAAATATGTTCCTGTAAAGCAGAGTTGGTTAGAAACAGGTTAAAAAATTATTGTAGAATTGAGATAACTGTATATTTAGATTAAGTATTAAAGTTAGTTCTTTTTAAAAAATTAAATATGCTTTCAAAAATACTTTGAAAGTATATGATATATTAATTCAGTATTCTGACATGCAAGAAAGATGGGACATAAAATCTTAGTTTTAATCAAGTGCTTTGCAATAATGTGTACTCAGTAATTCATTAACTAACAAATGTTTCAGTGTGTTGTTACATGCCTACAAAATAGTACACACTAGGTTTTAGTATTGGACAGAAATGCTACCTTTTCTAATAGAGTTACTTTATAGACAATGTGTCTTCTCTAATGAAAAGAAACAAGGTCTTCTATCAGATAGGATATATGTTTCAAAAGAATAAACAATGTGAGAGTGAAAAATATGATGGTGATGTTAAACAGAATATAAGCACAGAGGGTGTTTGGGAGCATGGCTTGTGGTAGAGACCTCTTTAGAAAGGAAGCCCAAGAAAGACCTTGCTGATGAGGCCAAATGTGAGCAAGAAAGGCCTGAATAATGAGAAGAGGCCAGTCAAGCTGTTTCTTCTGCAGTGATGGGAACATTTATTGGATAATTGCAGGCATGAATTACTCTGTATATTTAAATGCTTTTTTTTGGTTTTCTTCCTAAATGTGTTAAATTGATAAGTTGTTTCTTGGTATACCAATGATAATTGTCTTTTCCCTTGAACTAATTGCATGATTATTACTGACCAGGTATCTAATGACAGAGTACTTTCATATAATAACAGGATACTTAAATGTATTTGGACTCGAAATCTGGTAAGTACAAATTACAAGTTCATTTCTTATGTTTCCTAAATAATGTCAACTATAAGTACTCTATAATTCACAGGGCATATAATTATTCTATAGTTAACATGGTGTTTACCAATCAATTATTGTGTCATTTTATCTCTTCATTGCTGGTATTTATTTCACAAAGTACATCCAACTTTGTTCAGAACACGTATCTCTTAATCAAAGAAATAGTACATGGAATAATGATGGCTTCATATCTGTTAGTATTGACTTTGTAAAAAAACAAGCTCTAAATGTCAAGAGAAGTGTTTTCATTAAAACATTATAATGCTTTAGTTTGTTTGTTTCTTGTGCGACATGAAAAGAAGGATTCCTTGGTTATTCTTGGATTCTTTATTGTAAGACTGGAACACTCTCACAATGACAAAAGTTTGTTTAGTTGAGGCAGGCTTATCATAACTAGATTCTGAACTTTAATCATTTTTGGTTATGTAGAGAGTAGTGAATCTTTTCTGTCCCCAATGCTCATTTATTATTTTTTAGAATGCAATAAATGTATTTTTTCCTTCAGAGGTTTAAAAATATATTTCCTCTCAAGAAATGATGACAAGTTTAAAATAGTATAAAGTGGTAATCTAGAAAGTAAACACACTTTCCACTATTTATCTTATCCATATTTTAGCTTAGCAGTTATGTGCTAGGACTTTGGAGCAGATAAAGTTACAGTTGAATTCTGTTTCCAAACCAGTATGTAACCTTGGACAAATAATCCATGTAATCTCAAGCTTCAGTATCTATCTGTAAGCATGAATAACAATCTCTATCTTACAGAGTGGTAGATAATCCTAGTAAATAGTAGATCCTGTTTCTATTTAAATACACTTTACATTTCTCTATCTGTTAATAGGAGGAGATACTATGTTTTAAAATAGGTTGATTGAAACTTTCCAATATATGCCTCAGACATATGGAATCCCAGGTGGAGGCCTTTCCTAGAGGCCAGGCAGCCCACTCAGCGAAATGACCAAGATTTTGTTGAGAAGAACTTTGTCCAGGTGCCTCAGACGCTGATAATGGGAATCCCCACTGTCAATATTTCACCATTTTTACACACCTTATAGTCCTGTGTTTATTTTCCCTCCTAACTCTGCTACCTTTTTACTTGTGTTAAGAAATCACAAATATCTGAATGACATTGTTGAAATCCTCGTATTATTATTTGTTTTGAGAGAAAATTTCTCAAAACAAAGGAAATATAAAGCAAATTCTATAGTTAGTTGGCAAATAAATTGAAATACTTCCAAGTAAGTGAGTTCTTTCTATAACATATTGTGAAAATGAGTACTTCTGGCTGCAAAAATAATAGAGTAAAATTATGTTATAAAAAGGAAAGAAAAACAAATCTGTTGTGCGTGCCACACTCCTTCCCCCCTCCCTTGTCTGACTTTTCCTAGTATTATGTCAAAATAAAGATAAAATTTAAATGATAGTAAATCCTTTAAGCAGATAAATCAATACAATTTACACAATAACATACAAATGATCTCTACTCTGAAGAAAAATAAGTGGTACATGATAAATTCTCAAAACAATTGACATAATTCATACATAATAATTATAAAAGCAATAAAAGAAAAGGGAAGGAAAGAGAGCAGAGAAGAAATTACAAGGATGTTGTTATACTTCTCAGTTATATTATAAGGTAAGGATGGATGAATACTTTCAACAAAGTCATTTTTTGTGTGGTTTTGTAACATGTACCTAAGCATAACTGTATATGTTGGTTCAACAATGTAATGAATGCCTTGGCCTTATTTCTACTGTTATCAGAATACTACTAACACATTTGGATATTCTTTGTCAGTGACAGTTGTGACACCACAGCTTGTAGATGATGGTTAGGGTTACATTAATTATTTTATTTTTCTTCTTCAAACGTCTGTTAAAGACCTAAGATGTTTTAACCTATTGTAGAATGGGGAGAATAGACTAAAGAATTATCAATATCCTCTTGCTGAGTTGGTCACAATTTGCCCTCATTTTTCAGTTTATTGGTCTATCTTTGTATTACCTGCAAGTGAAAAAATGCCACCAACAACTAACATAATGTTGTGCTAAGATCAGAATTTGACTGAAGAGAGAGAATTTAAGAATGCATAGTTATCTCATAGCATTATTTTCATATAATGTCTAAATATGTATAGAGATCTTTCTGGTTTTTAATTTTTGAGAATATAATAAGTTAAAATATCCATGAACCCATTCATAACTATTTGAAAACAGCAGCAGCAAAGCATTTTCTCTTAGATGTTATTTTTTGAGATTTTAATTGGTATCAGAAAAATATTGTCTACTAGTAATTACTTTTGGTAGAGACTTTAAAATCTATAATGAACTCTTAACATGTGAAGTCTCTTCCTGTACCCATTCCATCTCAGATCTCAGCTCATTTTTTGTGATTGAATATTTCCAATTCTTTTGGTCAGAATGTCACAGTAAAAAAAATTTTTTTTCCCTTATTTAAGACTTTTGTTTTTAATGCTTTTTAAATATTTTTTAAAATTTAAAGAATCTTCTAGAAATCCAGTTATCCATATTTCTTGTGGTCAATGAATATCATTTAAAACATCCACATCCATTGCTTATTAAAAGCCACACATACCTTTTTATATTGAGGTAGAAGTCAGTTTCCCTTATTAAGTTTGTGACCTTCTCGACTATATATGCACTTGTAGCTTTGTAAATATATTAGATGGTAGACCACACTTAAAATGACTATGCCAAGCTCTTCATTAGATATTCTACAATAAATCAGGCAATATTCTCTCCTAATGCAAGTTGAATTCTTTTTGAAGGCCTGATACTAGCTAATTTCTTATCAGTATTAAAAATTATCTATTTAAGAATAAATTCAGCTACCATTAAATTGAGAAAGTCCTATATTCAAAAATTATAAAAATGATTCTATTTTTAGTCATTATTTTCAAGAATTTTACCTTTAAAGCACCTTGTGTTTTTCCTATGCTGGATATCAAACCCAGGGCCTCACATATACTGTACTAGATAAAAGCCCTACCACTTAGTTACAACTCTAGTACCTTAAAATACATTATTTCAGAAGCTTACTCTTTAAAATCTTTGCCTATAGGTAAGTGATATAATTATTCTTTTATAAACTAGGAAATATGAATATGTGTTCTTTGGTTTCATTTACAGAGTTGATAGAATAAATCATCATTGCAACTTTGTACTTAATCCATCATTCTATCCTATTTGTCAAGAAATATTTGGGTGTAAATGGAAAAATATATAACATATGTAATAAATTTCATGACACCATGATGATTTTTTGCTTTAAGTTTTATTTTAGCTAATTCCTTCTTAGCTAAATGAAACAATCATTATTTTATTATTTACAGAATAAAATTCAATAATATGAAAAATAGTGTCTTATCAGTGCAATACTATTTCTATATTTCCAAAGATACATTCACTAATATAATCAAACAGCTATATTTTGAATGCATATGGAATCTTGGGAAATTATCTGGTGTCTCATTTCTTTATAGATACCAAATATAATGATTACTTCCACAAAGTATGATTTTTAAAGAGGAGATTTTACAATCTCATTGGGAAAAACCTTCTAAAATTAAGTAACTTTTTCTATCTAGACATTTGCTTTTATTTTGTTTCATAATTGACATTCTATTGTCTTTTTATCTGAATTCACTTTTTCTTTACAGTAACATTGAAAACTGGTCATCAAATTGAATCACAGAGGGCAGATGTTACCTCAAGTAAACAACTATAGATACTATACTTTTTTAAATTGGAATTTAACTTTGGAGAAAATTATACCTCATGCCATCTCAATCAATCGATCATATATAAATGATGAATAAATGAGCAAATTAGAGCAAAGTAATTTCTCTAATTGTAGATCCTGTGTCTTTCCCTTGTCATGCCAGAGTTTTACAAGCACAATCAAAGCTCCGAGTACAAGCCAATGGAAACTTTTGTCAAATATAAGTCAAGGGCTATCTAAAGAGAGAGAGAGAGATACTTTAATGTAGACTTATATACATGTACATGTCTTCAAAAAGTGATTTATTATTTAAAGTTGAAAATAGATGTGTAATATTTTAGATATTAACTTCCAAGAAACAAATGATATCTATTGTAAAGATCAAATTCAGAAAGATTAGCTGGCAAAAATGACCACAATTTCTATACAGATGCCTGTTAAGGTTTTCTCATAGTCACTCTACAGTTTATCCATCAGACTGATTCAAACATATGAAAATGAACAAAAATCTCATTGTTTTCTACTGAAATTTTCCCTCAAAGAAATTTGTGAGGTATTTAGGTTTCCAGGGCCTTTTTTTGACTTGCATTCAGAATTCATAAAAAGTAACAAAAAAATGTGAAGAAAGAGAGGTCAGCAAAGCAAGTAATTAATCACAAAAATCCTAATTTTCAGGGGAGGAAGAAGCTAAAGGAGCATGTAAGTAAGAAGAATTCCTTAGATTGTAACTGCTAATATCTCAGAAATTAAGATTTGCCACAGAGAAGCTGAGTATGGGATGATTTTAGGGACATAATGAAAGTTCATTTTTTGGAGAGTGAGGAGATAATATTGTTCATTTGCATTAATGATTTTGGAGTAATTTGTTATGTGTGGCATGATGTTTGATGCTGCAAAAAATTGCAAAATATGGAAAGGGACAAAAGAATTAAGATGTGTTATGTACATGTATTGACTCCACATAGTGAATGTAACCGTGATGTACTGTAAACATTTACTAATAAAAATTTTAAAAAGAACGTACTCTAGGAAACAAATTAGGAAATAAAGAATTTTTTCACTTTCTGGATGGCATTAACATTAGGAAGATATTAATGATATAGACAAGCCTGTTTATTCCTGCCATTCATTTTCCGTAACATGTTTCAACATTATAGATGATTCTCCAGTTATTAGTGGATGATTTGCTTTTGCTTAAACTAAAAAATTAAGCAATTGTTTGGAAAAGTATGCAAAATTATGTCATGTGTTTTTTAGTAAAAATGCACATGCCAAGTCATCCTTTTAACATTGCTTTTTAGTTCCTCATGGGGTGCCTGATTTATCTATAAGCCATCTGTACTTGGATGAGAAATAGCGGTATCTTAAATTTAAGACGGCCAAAACAAGAATTTCCCCTCCACATCATACCATTTTCTCCCCAGGTTTTTACCATCTGGATAATACATTATCATTTATGAAAGTGATCCTATATTATAAAAATAATCCTATTATTATTAAGTAATCCGATTGCTCCTCCCAAGTTGTTTTCAGTAAGAATAAACAACAAAAATACCTTTTAACCACCCCTTATCATACTTTTTCTCCTAATCTTTCATACAATATTTAATCCACCAACAAACCCTGATGGCTCACCTCCAAAATGTATCCCAAATTTATCTATCTCTATGTCTGTTGTCACCAGGTAGTCCAGTTGTTGTTTTGTTCCTCCTGGATTATAGCATGGGCTTTAACCTGATTCCCTGTTCTTACTATCCAGTCTGCAGACAATGGCCTATGCAGTTTTTCAAAATGTGAATCAGACAGTACCTCCCAATTCCAAAGAATCCTACTGCAAGCACAAAAAGCATATCCCAGACTTTATGTAATTTGGACCCTATTTAAACATTGTCAGATCTTAATATCTCACCTCTTACTGTGTTTCAGCCTGGCTCCTACTGTCCTTTCTAGTCCTCTAACATGCTGAGCCTGTTTCCCATTTGCACCATTTTCACAAGTTTGAAATGCTTGGCATTGTAGTTTCAAGTGGCTACTTCCTTCTTGTTAAGTCTCAACTCAAATATTACCTGTTCAGTGGCCTTTCCAGATCTCCAAACCCAAATTAGTCACTCACTCAAGTCATTTTCCATCATTTTCACCTGTTTTACAATCACATCAGCATTTACTTTTTTTTCTGATATCATCTTGGATAATTAATGTTGTTTTGAATATTATCTATTTTCTGCTCCTTGTCATCTACCATGCTCTCTTCCTAGAATGATAAATTTTGGAGAAGAGAAACTTTGTCTAGTTTATTTCTGAATATTCAAACCTAGGACAGTGCCTGCCACTTTGAAGAATGCTCAATAAAGATTTGCTGAGTGAAATATTATATTAATAAAGATGGGTTGTGCGTAAGATGGGACTGTGTCACTTAACAGTCCTGAGTTTCAGTGGCTTCATCTGTAAAGCTGGAAACCAAATGAGATGATTTGTTTTGGTACTTCTAGTTATAAGATCTATGTTGGCAGTGGTACTAGATTCTAACTTAGAAGCATTATTTATTTTAGAATCTGTCAAAGTGTTTTAAAATGGAGACCTTGAAATTTAAGATAGGAACTCCTTTCACTTCTTTTCCTAAGCCTATCTATAAAAGCTCTATCGTTTACCAACTGCCCTCCTGTACAAGAGGAAAGAGTATCCTCAGGCTGCAACTCCATATAAACTTCAAATTCCCTCCCATGCTACATTCTCAGAAATCCTCAATCTTCTTACTTGTTCATTATTTTTTATATTTTCACAGGACTGGGATTAAAATCAGGGCTTCACACATGCTAGCCTAGAGCTCCACCACTAGGTTACACTCTCAGATATATTTTATTTTATTTTTGAGACAGGATCTCACTTAGTTGCACAGGCTGGCCAGGAACTTGAGATCCTCCTGCCTCACCTTCCTGAGTAGCTTGGATGAAAGGCATGTACCACACCTGCCTATTGCTTGTCAGTCTTTAGTAGTATTTTCTTCAGGCTCTTTCTTTTTAGCCCACAAATATCTTAGAAAAGACCCCACAAGAAACAAAATATAATAACCCTTCCTTTATCCTGTACAATCTCCTGGTACTGTTGTTTTCTCTCATTTGTTACCAAAATCCTGACAAAGGGGGTCCTATTTACTTTCTATTCATTTTGGAAACCACTTTAGTTTGACATTGTGGCCAATATCTAACTTACTTAATACCGTCAATATATACCTGACTGATGCATTTAGTGACTCATTTTCAGTTCTCCATATAGTTTATGTCTCTACTATCTTTGACATCTTCTTCTTGAATTATTTTTATTTCCTAGTTTACTGCTTCTAATGAAGAAGGTAGAAGTTACAATGCCTAGGATAATCTCAAGCACCAACAAAATTTTTCCATGTGCTATACAAACTTTCAATATCCTTCCAGTCATTTGTATATGTAAAAAGCAAATTTAAATTCACTGAGCCTTAAAACTAGGTTTTAAGTATGAGCAAATTTACTTTTGCACATTTTTGTATTCATTAAATTTAAGGAAATCCACCATGTAAATTTAGACATGATTAAATTATTCTCTGTGGACCTGTAATAAAAGTTGTTCACCATCTTATGAATTTACATCTTCAGTGGTAGAAAGGGGATTTGTATATGTATGATAGCATCAGTCTACATTTGTATGCCTCACAGTCAATAGAGTTCAAACATATATCCATGTATGCATATATATATGCATATCTGCATACTTGTACATATGTTCACATATATATATACACACATGAACATACATGTACATATATTTTGGATCCTTATAATAAGATCCAAATATGAAAAACTAATAATAATAAGTTGAATATTATATCTATTGTTGAAATACAAGCTTACTTATTAAAACAAGGCAGAAGCACCTGGGATTTTCACTCTATCGTTTAATGTGCATATGCCTGAACCATTTACACATTAAACCAGATGTTACTTTATTATAAAAGTATTTCCTTTATTTTTCATTTTTGGTGTTAAGGGTAGGCCATTGTATACTAGATTTTTGAAATTATATGTATACAATGACTATCACTTAATAATAATCAAAGGAGACTTTATAAAATACTTGTTATTAAACCAAATGTTGGTTTTTGAAGAGGCTGGGCATCTTTGTAGTTCTATGCCTGTAAAGAGTTTTTCCTCTAACTGCAATTGTCTATCTAGAAAACTCCCACCGGCAATAAGAAATTCCCCCTTCCATACTCTCATGTCTTCTTATACATGGTGGTAGAAAAGTATTTATTTATTATTTAAAAGCACTCTATCTGCCCATCTGCTGGCCATCAACTTTTGAAAGAGTGATGTTTTATTCTGTTTTTGTTATCAGGAGCTCGTGTAATACAATTATATGGATTGTAAGAAACTTAAGCTTAAACACTGTAAGAAACTCAACGATAAATAATAATGAAGCATTTCACTTTCTTGTCTTTTAGTCAAAACTCAAAGTTAGAAGTATTTATTAAAAGTTTAATTAGTTTAACAAGTTGATTTTTTTTTTCTTGGATTTAGGATTTTTTTTTGAGCTTCACACGTATTATTTCATTAGAGTCTCGAATTAGTCACAACAACCAACAACTTGAGAGGGAAAGATAATATTATTAATCATTCTTTTATAGATAAGGAAAGTAAGGCTTGAGAATTTATTTAAAGTTTGTAAAATCCAGGAAGAGTGTCTTATTCCATGGTCCTGCTCTTAACTGACCTAAAGTTTGAGCAGCATATTCTGGAAAAAGGAAAATTAAATCTAAACCTATTGATTTCCCTTGCCAGAGGAGGATTCTTGTCCTAAAACCATCCCTTGGTAGGGATCCAGTGTTGACATCCATTGACATCTGACCTCCTCTTGAGAAAAAGATGACTAAACAAATGAAAGACTGTGAAGGGTTCTTAGTTAGAAAAGGATAATGGATTTAAAAAATTCAGCACATTCAATTTATCTTCTTTCAACCTACTTCCACACCTTCTGCAAATCTTTCCATTATAGAACCCAGGAAATATATACAACAAAAAAATTAGTGGCAATTAAATGGAGGAGACAGCTTAAATGGAGGATAACTTAATTACCTTTGGATCAGAGTCCTTTGAGAATATGATTATAGTTATGGATACTCTATCCAGAAAATATATTCAGTATACATACATTTCTCATATCTAGTTGACGTTTCCAACTTTAAAAGGTATTTAGAACATAAAAAAATATATTTCAATATGGATTCTATTTAGGAGAAAGAGTTTTTGGGCAAGTATTCAAGAGAAAGTGTTCTCTTCAAATCACAATAATGAATTAAGAAAGAGACAACCTTGATGTTTGACAATTTTACACTCATAAACTTAATCTATAGAGATTTTACATCCTGGGAATATTTTGCATATGTACCACTTGTTTGACGTTTTAATTTATTGGCTAAAAGATGAATACTTTGAATCTCTTAGCAAAAATAGAAGAAATTTAAATTATTTGCAATGAAAAGAAATTCCATGTCATTTTATAGCATTTTCAAGGGAAAATGGGTTTCATGTGTGAGGTATAGGAAGTTTATAAAGCAACCAGTTTTTTGAAGTTTAACTAGATTTGTTTTTTTTTTGTTTTTCATACCAGGGATCGAACTCAGGACCTTGCACTTATGAGGCAGGCATTGGAACCACTGAGATAAAACCCCAGTCCCTAGATTTGCTTTTAGAACTGGAGTCTTTCAGAAAATAAGACACTTAAGCAGCTCTTACCTCATCAGAACCTGATCCAAAAATCAGCAAGTCAAAAGGGATTGCTGCAACCATGTCAATCAGGAACCAGCCTTTGAAGTAGTGAATTGCTATTTTGGCAGGGTCACTTACCACTTCTTCATTCTGATTTACATATGTTGTTCTGAAGTTTATTAGAATATCTATGATAAACATAATATCCACAATCAAGTCTACCACATTCAAAGGGCTACAAGAATAGCCACATTCTCGTCTTTTCTGCTCTTCTCTGTCATTGAGGAGAAAGGCCGCAGAGTAGGGCGTGAATATTGCAGTGTATATAACCAGGAGGAGAATAAGCCAGTCCCAGACTGCCTTGAAGGGGCTGTAGTGCAATATTGTAAATTTGTTGATGCGTGGTGTCTGCAGTTTATATTCTGGCAGGACATCTGCTCCCAAAGAAAGAACCTGAACATAAAGAAAACCATATATTATTGTCATTTTAAATTGTCACTATTTAATCTAGTAATCTTACAAAATATTAAGATAATTATATAGCAAAATCTATTGGAAAGGATTTATGTAATCTTGAAGTATGTATGTGAAGCACACTACATTTAGGTGAATTCATATAAACCTGTAATATGTGGAATGTTTGGTTCAAGAAAAACCTCACTGGTATTTCTTAATAAATCTGATTTTCACTGAAAAATAATGAATATTATTCTTGAGACAAGGGGGAATAGTTATTATTCCTTTGAAATATAGTACTTCAAAAGAAATAAAAATATGATTATTTTTAGAAATCATAAAATCAGTTTTGAAATGTGAGTAATAATTCAGTTTCCAAATCTAGGAAAGGATTGGCTGTAATGGATAGAAATATAGGGGGATCCAGGGTCATATTTGATTTAAATATTTTTACCATATAATTTAAACTGGATAAATTAAACATAACTCATTCAAATATGTAATGAAGTAGTTTTTCTACCTATAATTTATTTTTAACATGGGGTTGGGGAAAGGCAAATGAGATTAAAATAAAGGAGTGCTTTCTCTAAATGATGGCAGGGTATTTTATATTCGGGAACACATATACTTTCACCCAAACTTTCCAGGAAATTTAGAAGAAGGCTGAAAGAAAGAAGCTGAAAGGAGATGTTAAGAATATTGATTGGGAAGTATTCCAAGATTCTTAGTTACCACGTGGTAGATAAGCCTTAAGATATTTTCTACTTAATAAAGCATTATGCAAACTAAAATAGTTCACCATTTAAAGTTTTTGTTTACCTGAAAAAAATGAGAGCTGAACTTGTTATGTCAAATAGACAAATACATTGTTTTGTGGTTTCAGATCAAGTTTCAAAAACAGAAATTAAACAGAAAGGTTATGTAGTTACATAACATGGCACAAGCAAAGTCATTTTAAGACAACTATGAGTTATCATTTTGTGCTATCAGTACCCTGAACGTATTCAATGGTTCTATTTTAAAGTTAATTTTACTAAATACATTATTCTTCTAAGCAGGTAATGGATGCATCACTGACTTTGGAGCATAAACCTGAGGTCATTTCACGTTGGTTAGTCAGAATAGTCTGTGTTTTTGGTAATTCTACCCACTTTGGTTTAATCTTGACTATGACAATGAACTACCTCAGGAAGATTTCACTTTTAAATCTTATTATCTTTGCCATATCTCATAGCTTTTCCCCCATATAGCAAGTTATCATCCTTATCTTAAAAAGAATTTCAGATGTTAACGTCAACTGAGATATAACACAACTTTTAAATTAACTCAAGAATTCATCTACGATAAACAAAACTGCTTTTAGATAATAGTTAAACTGATTTAACTAGGTTTGGAAAAAATAGTCCATTCCAATGATTTAATAAACCCCAAGTAAAGCTGAATCACTCAGTTTTTGGAGGAAATAGGGGTTTATCTTAAGCTATTGTGAGAAGGAAGAGCTTATTTTTTGAAAAGCAGAAATATGAAAAATAAAGTGAATTCATTATTTATGAAATATTAAAATCCTTAGAATCCAAGATATATATTTAAGTACACAATTTGAAAATTCAAATAGGGAAAATTTTGAATTATCCGTCATTTAATAAAATACAGATTAATGTCTACACTGGACTTTCTGATCCCACTGTGATTGGTACAGAAGATCAGTGTGTGACATTTTGGTCTGGAAGAACAGACGGATCATATCTTAAGGTGCCTTTCTGAAATGTAATCTTCCTTTCTCAAAAACCAGGGATTTCTCAGTTTGTACATAAAATCTAAAACCTTGTTTTGTCTTTCAAAGCCAACTCCAAATATGTACCTGTTATATCTTTCCAGTTTCTTTCCCAGTAAACTTCTCTATAAGTACTGAGTGCTCTAGTGGAATAATACTATTTTCAGCTGCTTATATCTTTCTAAATCCTTAAATCCACAAATTTCTCTTATTAAAAGGGGGAATGTAGCCATCAAAAGAGAACAAAAAATCATTTTTTAAAGACAGAGACATTTGTCTGAGCTTGCTCACCATTTAAGTGACATGCTTCTGGTATCAACTTCCCACATCAGGCAATTTGAAGATCTGGTCTGCCAGAAGTGTACATTAGAATGTATGAAGCACCTTGAAATCTCCCCTGAGAAGTGAAAACTGGCTGGAAGTCCTTCTATCCTACATACATAGATGTTTATTTAACATGTAGATGACCATTGTGCTAAGAGCTGGATACTGAAAAATGGAGAAGACACTCTTCTTGACATCATGGAGTTCATGACTTTCTCTTGAAAGTCAGATGGGTAGAAAAATAATAGCTCCGTTGAGGTCCCCACTTCACTCAGTATCTGAATTTGGCAGTGGAGCTGATGTGAGAGAGAGATCTTCATAAGAGACTTTTAGGAAAAATGACATTTGAACTGAGACTTTAAACAAAAGTTAGATGTGAAAGCAGCTGAGGTATGAGGAAGTTGAAAGGGAAGAATATCACAAGAAGAGGAGATGGAATAAACAAAGAAAAAGAAATATAAAATAGTATGTTGTGTGTTGGGGAATTGTAAGCAACCTTGTTTTGCTAAAGGATAAGACAGAAGGGAAACAGTTGGGGGAAGAGAGTTGTAGAGAGGGCAGGGCCAGGATGCTGAAGGTCTAATGTGAAGCAATGGAGACCTCAACTTTAAGCCTTAAATGAAGGTTTTTCACACTTGAATAACACAGGAACTCCTTTTAAAGATAAAGGCAATCATTCCATAACCCTAATAATTATTTTTTATTCCTATTTGTAATGTTCAGAAATAAAACTAAGTTAAAACATTTTATACTTACTCTTCTCAACATAACTGTTATGGGTTAACCTGTGTGCCCCCAAAATGTGGAAGTCCTCATCTCCAGTACTTGTGAATGTGACCTTATTTGAAAGTAGTATCCTTGGAGATATAATTAAGTTAAGATGAGGTCATAAAGGTTTGGAGTAGGCCCTAATCCATTAAATGACCTCCTTAAAAGAAGAGAAATTTGGATACAGAAACACAAAGACATGCAGGGAGCATCTCACATGGCAATAGAAGCAGAAACTGCAAACAAGGGAAAGCCAAGGATTGCCTGCAGCCATCAGAACCTAGAAGAGAAGTTTGAAACAGATTTTCCTTCAGAATCTCCTGAAGAACTAACCTTGCCAACACCTCAGATTTGAACCCTAGAATGCCAGTATTTTAAGATACCTAGTACTTAATTACTGCAGCCTTAAGAAACTAATACAATAATAAAATGAAAACAAATCATAGAACATTTATGAAATCAATGAATTGAAACTATTATCACTAATTTAATATTTGAGAATTCTCTAGCTCATAAAGAATTGAATTTTGGATATTTTTTATAGTTTAATAATAGGTAATTTTTTTCTTTTATAACCTCAATCTCTGTTTGCAACATAGTCAAAATAGTGTTAAAAATCCAATATTTAATTATTATGTTAGGGTAATCTAACCTAATCCCTAAAGTAAACCATTCTACTAGGCTTTGACAGCCAATTTAAATGGTATTAGTTTATAACTCTATAAGAGGTTTTGTTTACTTGAAGTTAACACTAGCTTTAGGGCATTATTGACTTCTACGTTAAGTGATTAGTGATTATTTAATCCAATTTTCTCTGGAACTGGGTTTAAAATGTAGTTTATCTGTTATATTCCAATATATCTATTCCTTCAGAACTATTCCAATTTTTTATCTATAGTAGTGTGTGTTTTGAATGGGTAGTAATCGGTATGTTCTAGTACAAGATCTTTTAATCTCTGCATGGCTGTGTATATATTATATGATTATGAAATCATCATGTGACTTTTACTCTTCAAATAACTTCAACAAATTTTATTTATATAGCTTGCTTAGGGATCATGAGGTCTCACTATAAATACGAATGTAGCCTTGAGCACCGAAGCCATGAGGACAAGACATACTTCAGAAGTAAATGCCTATAAGGATTTAAGGATTAGGATTAGGCAAGCATTTCTTTTCTTCCAGCTCCATTAATAACAAGTTTTGCCAGAGTCAGGAAAGGTAATAGAAGTCTCAGAAGCCTCAATAAAGTTGATAACAGAGGAAAGAATATTAGTCTGTAAATATGACATTCTGAGTTTGAATTCTAGGTATGATATTTTGGTAAGTTATCAATTTCTCTGGATCTTAGTTTTTTCCAATGTGTGATGAGGATTATAATCTTTCCCCAAATCACCTGTCTACATAGAGGTAGTGTATCACAACAGATAATTTCTATAAAATTAGGTAACAAAATGGGAAATGTCTACATGCATATAATGTATTTTCTTTATTGTTTAGCTCTCTAGGGTTACTTGTTTATATCTTGTCTCAAAAAAACCAACTATCTCTAAAGTATTTATGAACCAATTTGAGAAAGTTAAGAATTGATTGGATATTGATAATATTAATTATTTTACTTTTCTATTCTTTATAATAAACTAAGTCAAAATTGTGTGAATTTATAGTTCAGCAACTTAGGCAGAGCATGGTTGGTAACATTTCTGCTCCACACAATGTCAACTGAACTTAGTGATATTTAGCTGGTGTTTGAGTGGGTGTGGAAATTCCAAGAAGGTTTCAGCCCCATCTAAATAAATACACACACACACACACACACACACACACACACACACACATTCTCTCCTTTGGGCTCTTCAGCAGGGTAATGAGATGACTTATATGGAGGCTCAGTACTCACAAGAGATGTAGAAATTTCTAATTCTCTCAAAATTCAGATCTGGAATTACTATAGCATGATTTCTTCCATAATCTATTGGCCAAACAGAGTAGGCCATCCCAGATTTTTTAAAAAGTGGAACATTCCTTATCATTTAATAGAAGACTGACATGAATGTGGAAGGGAAGAAATCAATTATGGTGAGTTTGGAGACAAAGAATTGAAGAAATTACTGACAATTATACTTTTAGCTGTGATGATTTTGTAGGTAGGTTTTCAAAAAATAGTTCTTACCATTTAGGAGTTTAGAATGAAACAATCATGCATGAAATGCTGAAATATTGGAGGTTTTTAAAATATAGGGGTAGAGAAGATCTTATTTTATGTAACAGTGTTGGCTGTATGTCGATTTATATTAGAATTGGGTGGATAATGCCATTCTGTTTTATAATACATTTAAAATGTTCATAATAAGCAAATAAAAAAGAAGTATAGAATCTCATCCAGAAGTATCTAAGATATTTGAGGATGGAAATTTTTGATTGGAAAAAGAGAATTAGGTCCACAAACATCCCAGGGACCCATAGGAAATCTCCATTCAGCCACACAGACAACTTACCATTCCAATTTGGTCCAGCTTTGAAAATTGTTTGCTATTGAATTTACATCAATTTAGTAGCTAGAATAAATCATGTTTAAGAAGATAGTTGGACATGGTAATTGCAATGTCTTTCCTGCTTTGTATTCATTATCTCCTCAAATTAGATTGAAATATAGTCACATTTTGAGACTCAAGTTGGCTCTCTTATTGAAATACACCTTTTTTAGAGTTTCATATTAAATCTTGACACTATCACTCTGAGTTGAATATAAAACTACCATTAAATTCAATGTTTACATTGTTTAATGTCATTTTATGGAGGTATTTGTATTATATAATCCTTTTAGAATTCATTTCTAGAAAAAAATTGATTCCTTGTGGTATAAAAAGTCTCCATCATTTGTTTAAAATAGCAATAAATTATTTCATTAATTTAGCTTCTTTTTGTTTTATTTCAGAAAATTATGGGGTTACAATTAAAGAGTGATTATTCATATTTCCCTTTACTTTGTTTTAATTGTTCTATTTTCATTTTAGTGGTCTAAATACAAAAATATATTTCATAATGTTAACTCATATCTCTTTGGAAATAAGATAACTGTATACATTTTAAAACCCAAATAAGTAAAAAAAATTAGAAAGTACTTTGGAGCCACTGTTTTAAAAATGAAATATTACATGGGTAAATATTTGTTTCATTGTGAATAGAATTCTATCAAGGTGATGCTAAATTTTAAAAAGCCACTATTCAGTCTTTGCATTTCCTTAAGGCAGCTAATTTCTCCCACACATTTGAGAAATAACATACTTTAGAAAGATAAAACATGATTAATTGAACTATTATAAGAATTTTCTTTTCAGCAAGAAAAAAAGATGGAAAAAGCCCTCGCTGTATGGAAAAAGCCCTCGCTGTATAAAAAAAGGGAAACTCCATGATCTCAAGAAAGACACTTCTATTTTCTTCTTTCTCAAACCACCAATTACATATACAGTTTAGTGCAGACTAAAATATGGTTTTCTTTACCAAATACTATTTTTCTTTTTGTTAACAATTCCTATTTCTTTAACATCTAACAGTTATATGTTATATAAAACCAAAATCTTTATACGAAACAGCACTATTTATTCAATGAAGATCTACTGTAAAAATTTTGTGTGAACACTAGGATTAATAACTACTCTTCTCTTTTCAAAAGTGCAATAGGGAAAGATTAAGTCTTCCAAAAGATTATATAGTACTTTTGGCAGCTGTTAAACACCATGCTGAGGTGTTGGTAGAGACTGCTCATCTGTTATTTATCTTTTACTTGGGACTTGCACTTAACTAATAGGCTAGCGGTATTTTTATCTATCAGAAAGAGTATTCAGTAACAAAATGAATCGGATAGATTATAAAGCATCCGGAAAGATTTATACTGCCCAGGCTTTTCAACACATGATTTGAGAAGCCCAGCCAAAGCTGAATAATTATTATTGAGACAGGCATCCCCACTGATAACCTCCCAGATATTCAAATTAAAAGATGCAAAAGAATTGCACTATAAATCAAATCTGTCACAAAGGAAATCTCTTTTTAATTAAATAAAGCATTAAAGTTGAGTTATAGAATCACTGCAGCATTCTGAATTCATACAATTTTCTAAGGTTTCTTGGATTCAAGTAGACATTTGACTATGTGTGTGCATGTGTGGATTAGACTGAGAATGGAGGATTGCACGATTTTTTAAAAGCCAGAATCACTTAGATCCAGGTTCAGCTCAACATCAGGTTTAGGTTTTTGTATGTGTACCATATCCTAAAATATGAAAAACATCTGCTTCCTACCATACATGTGACTCAGAATGCAAGAGAAATAGTTTGGATAATATCTTAAACACTTATTGTATTCATAAGTTAATGTAAATGGAATATGTGAATATTAAAATTACGGGTTCTTTCAGATACATGAACTCTAACTTCCTAGCAGCCAATGTGCTGCTGGCCAGCTTCACCCTGGATTTTCACTTACAGCCTATAAACCACGCTGCTTAGGGAAACTTTTTTACCACCTTGCAGCTGCCGCCAGATTCTCTCTAGACTCATGTTTGCCTCCAGCCCTCTCCTCCTCTCCTCTTCTCTTTCTCATGAAAAGTTCAATATGCTCTTCTCTGTGTTTAAAAATGGATCTACTTTATTAAAAAAATGAAATTCAGGAAAAAGAACGCAGCACAAACCAGTTATGAGTAAGACTTTGGAAAACTGACAGATGACTAAAGAGCAAGCTTGGAGCTGGAAAAGGGAAGTGAAGGTCTGGTCAGGACAATCTCGGGTATAGGTGCCGAGGTCAACAGGACGAGGCTTTTGACAGCCAGTTTGAGATCTGGGATGAGGCTCTAAGGGCTTTGGAGCTAGAGACTTTGTACTACAGTTGCTGAAGGTGAGGAAAGTGGATTAATTTGCCAAGGAAATGTATGTAGAGGGGGAATACCTGGGAAATAAGTGAAATGTAGCATGGAGAAAAAGGATGCAAGCAACATTCATAGTTCTCAGTGTAGTACCTGGTATATACACGGTGTATACATAGTGAGAATCCAAAATTATTGAAACATGGACATGTTTGTAGCTTGAAGAGAAAGAAGTAGCAGAGATAGAAAGACATAAAAAAATCACGAGAAAATATTATGTCAATTTCCTATTTATCTATCTGCTATTTTGCTCCCTCCTTCTCTCTCTCTTTCTCTCTCTAACTCTCCCTCTCCCTCTCCCTCTCTCACATATTTCTCATATAAGAGAAATTTCTCTTATATGAGAAATCATGTGATATTTAAGAGTCTTTGTCTATGACTTTGTCTATGTCTATGTGCTCTGAGTAACATTTTGGCAATTCTTTTAAGATCATGCTGTACAATGTAGTGACCATTGTTAGTCTCCAATTAGTTTGTTATGAAAGTTTGTTTTATTTTTTCATTGAAGTAAAACGAGTTTTTAAAATATTTTTATTAATATCTACTTTTGTTTCATTAAAAAAAGATAGATTATGCCAAAGACAACTCCTGTTCACCAAAATCTCCCTTCTGTGGAACATGATTGTTGCTACAATGTATCTGTGTAGTTGGAAACTACATTGGCCAGCCCTATGTGCATTTAGTTGTCAGGTGTCTGATGAACAGCTCTTATTGGTCAAAGCCACTAAGTAGCCTTCCCTGCTCTCTTTCCCTGCTCTCTCTCTCTTTCTATTCATTTCATAAAGTCAGAAGTTTCTAAGACTTCAGGTCCTTAAGTCATATAGGATGGACTCAAGGCTTGCTAATTTGCTGTGCTGAGGGCAGGGGGTTCTCACACAAAGGTCATCTGCAAATACAGTTCATACAGTTTACTGGATTAATGTATACTGCGTTGAATTACCTCATCCATTGAGACTGAGATAGGAGCACACGAAGAACATCATGTGATAATGGAAGCAGAGTGATGTGTGTACAGGCTGAGGAATGCCAAGGTTTCCAACAATACCAGCAACTAAGAGCAAGGCAAAGAATATATTTTCCTGGGGTGGGACAGATGGAGAAAATTCTAATAACTTGTAGAAGAGTGGTAAGTAAAGACCATTGATGTAAATCTACTTCTTGTCAAGAGCCTACATTCTACTTGTTTAGAGAACATTATGTAAAGGACAGGACATGTAAAGGAAAAAGGAAAAGATATCCATGGAAAAACATCAAAAATAAGAATAAACAATAACTAAAGCAATACTGACCAAATAAGAGCAGAGCTGGAGGTATCACAATATCCAATTTCAAAATAAACTATAAAGTCTAGTAGCAAAAACGTCCTGGTACTGGCCCCCAAATAGGCACATAAACAAATTCAATAGAAAGAGGTCAAAGAAACAAACTCACATAACTACCACCATCTGATTCTTGATAAAAGTGCCAAAAATGTATGTTGGCAAAAAGATAGCCTGAAAACAAACGGTGCTAAGAAAACTGGTTTATTACGTGCAGAAGATTGAAACTAGATCGCTATCTGTCACCATGTACAAAAATAAATTCAAAATGGATCAAATACTTAGGAATAAAACCTGAAACTTTGTAATTGCCAGAAAAAAACCCACGAGGAAACACTTGAAGTCCTAGGCACAGGCAAAGATTTCCTGAAGTGCTCTAATAACACAGGAAATAATAGCAAGAATCAACAAGTTCGAACACATTAAATTAAAAGACTTCTGCACATTAAAGGAAACAATTAAGAGCGCCAGCTAATCTTAATTGTCAATTTGACTGGATCAAGAGACTCCTGGAGAGGCAATTGGATCATGGGCCACTATGCTATCCTTGGATTGTCTCACTGATGTGCATAGCTAAATTTTCTGTGGAAGAGGTTCACTGGGAGCTTTGAAGGGTATATTTCTCCTTGGTGCTTTTTCCTGTCCTCAGCTTCCTGGCTGCTGCTATGCAATGAGCAACTTTACTGCCCTTCCCCCATGCCTTAGAGCCTTAGAGCTAGCCCACTATGGAGGAAAACCTCAGGCTGACAGCCAAAACAAACCTCTCCTCCTTTAATTTGTGGATGATAAGTGTTTTGTCCCAATGATAAGAAAACCAAATAACACAGAGTGAAGAGACAGCCTACAAAATGGGAGAAAATCTTTGCCAGCTAATTTTCTGAAAGTGGATTAGTACCCACAATATATAAAGAACTCAAAAAACAACATGCATGCACGTGCACACACACACACACACATACACACACACACACACAAATAACCTAACCAATAAAAGGGGACATTAATTGAGCAGACACTTCTCAAAGGAAGTAGTATAAATAGTCAATAAATATATGAAAAAATGTTCAATGTCTTTAGCTATCAGGGAAATGCAAATAAAAATTACCTGGAAATTCCATGTCACTCAATTCAGAGTGATTATCATAAAGGACATATAAAACAATAAATGCTGGTGAGTATACAAATTAATAGAATCTTTCTACATTGTTGGTGGGAATATAAATTATTACAGTCACTATGTACTACAAAAAATCACTACAGAAATTCCTCATAAAGCTAAACATAGAACTACCATTTGATTTAGCCATACCACTCCTCCATATATTGCTGAAAGATTCAAAATCAGCATATGTTAGAGATACTTGCATACTCATATTTATCGCAACACAATTCAGAGTAACTAAGTTGCAGAAATAGCCTAGCTGTTTGTCACCAGGTGAATGGCTAAAAAATGAAGTATGAATACACAATGGAGTATTATTCAGCTGTAAAAAATAATAAAACCATGCCATTTGCAGGGAAAAACGATAGAACTGGAGACTATCATGATAAGCACAATAAGATGGACTCAGAAAGTCAAATATTGCGTGTTTTTCTCATATGTAGAATCTAACAAAGTGAAGAAATAAAAAAAGATAGTACATGAATATAGAAGGGTAAGGGTTATAGAAAAAGAAGGGGTTGGGGGAAGGAAGGGAGATAATGGGAGTGAAAATGGCCAAGGTATATTATGTGCATGTGTATGCCAAAATGAAATCCACAAATCTGTATTACTAGTAGCACTAATAAATAATAATTTACACTAATTGGAAATCTATAATACATGTCAAATATTATTGAACAGACCAGGATCCAGACCGGGACAGGTCCCTGTTACTATCCCAGGTCTGCCATGGCCATTTGACAAAATGAAGAAAGCAATATCTACCTTATAGTGAATTGTACAAAGTTCCTCATAGCTTCCCTGCTTACCATAAATATCCACTACATGAATTGTTAGTATACTTACAATGTTAGCTTAAAATTGAATTACAAATAATACTTTCAGTTATAATTATTGATGGAACCTAGGTCTCGGATATTATCCTTGAAATACATCAACTAAGATAAATTAGAGATGGCAGAAAATGAATGGTTTATCTATTATTATGTTTGCTAATAAAGACTTGTCTGTGAGTAGCTCATTACTTACAGGTCCATGACCATGTGTAAAGTGTTAATTTAAGAAAACATCTGATTTTAAAGCCTTCAATTACCTTGAAAGGTCCCAGTTTAAGTGTCAAGATATGAACTCATAAAGCCCAGCATCCTGGAACTAGAGAACATTTTTGGCCTAGTTGGAATAACTATCACAAAGAGATCGGAACATCTGATGGCTGGTTTGAGAAAATTACTTTTGAGCATCTTCAGAGATTGCACAAATTTCTCTTTTTTGCAGCAAGTAATGAAATGGTAGTTATTTAAAATGAATTCAGTAAGCATTTATGGGGGATCTGTCAATATTAAAATTTGAGTATACTTTCTAAGAATACTGTGGCAATGACAGTACATGGCAAAATAAGATCATTATATGATCTGGAAAGTTCTGAAATTCTTTTACTTTTTGTAACTCACACAGCTTGTTTACTCAATTGCACCAAATTAGTGTGATTTTATTGTGTTTGCATATGTATAATTTGAGAATTAATGTATGTTAGGAGAAGAAAAAAGAAATGCTATGAAAATTCATGAATTATGGGGGAGAGTGAATGTGTGCCTGTGTATGCAAGCATATAATAATGCACTATCATTGTCCTTAAACATATAGATAGATTTTATAAACTCCCTAACATTATTTGAAAGAATCACTGAATGAGGTGTTTATTTCTGAGAAGATACATGTCCATTCCCTTAATCAGAGTCTTAAAGTCACCTATTAGCTATGAAAAGTACCTTTTTATAGAGAATGAACTTTTGTAGGTCCTCTGAATCATTTAGGATTACAAACAAATAGTGAGAAAGACATGAAGAGACAGAAACAGAGACAATTAGAGAAACAAATAGACAGGCACAAAGAGACAGAGAGAAACAGGTAGTCAAAGAATTAAGAGTAGGAGATACTTTTGAGAAGATGAAGCATAAAGCAATGGGGATAACACTAGTAGGAAATACAATCAAAGTTACAATGAATTCAAGAATGGCATTTTGCCTGAAGCGTGATTAGGTGATTTCCCAAAATTGACAGAGATTTTCTGAACATTTACTATTGTTATCTTCAGACCTGAGCTTTGCTTTCTAATAATTTCTTTTTGAAGGTCTGACAAACTTCATTAGGTATTCAGAGGAGCAAGGAATCGAAAATACCACAATAACTATAGTCTAACTCAGAATAACCATAAGAAATAAAAGAAGATACAATCCATGGAATGAAATGTTAAATCATCTGTAGCTCTTTTTATTCCTTCTTCTGCTCCTGCCTCCCTCTCTTTTTTTCTTGTCTTTCTTCCTTTTATCCTTCCATAGTGAAAAGGTTGAACAAAATCAAACTTCTGCAAGGAGGACTTTAAATTAGGTTATAGAGTTGTAAGCTGCCTGGTGGGCTTAACCATGTTTACTCTATTTTTTATACTTCAAACCACCCCACATTCATTATTATCCATATAATAAATATGTAATGACATTTTCATTAGGTGACTAAGCTGTGACCTAAGTAGTCAAATGTGAGAATTACTTTTTTAAATTGAAAGGTCCTCAGAAAGTGTTTTTGTAGGACTTAGAAATATGCCCTAAATATGATATAGGTGATGTCATTACCAAAAATCTGAATATCTCTTCCATGTTCAAATTATAAGAAAAAATGAAAAAAGTAAAAATGCCTTTTCATCCTCAAAAAACAATGAATATACCATGCAGTATAAGAGAAAATATAAAAAAAAATTAGACTCTAATTATGATACATTATCTTTTGTTCCAAGAGAGAAAACAAACCAAGGGTTCTACTCAAAGCCACTATCAATCTTGGAATTAAATCCAAGTATGATTTTTTCATAGTCAAGAAAGAGCTATATATAAAAGTTGTCTAGGAATATCAATGAGATAATTTTCTTTTTTTTAACCAACTATCAATCAAAGTCTTTTAATAGCTGAACTCTTTCGAAGTCATGCAGAAGAATTCTGAGATAGTTCATTCAAAATAATCACCTTTCATCTTTTAAGTAACTTTAAATGAATGGGCATATACATCACCTGAAATAAATGAAAATAAATAATATGACATTCTCAGTTGTTTAGAAGACTTGATGTAGATGCATCATTTTGTACCAGTGAGTCATTAGTTTCCTATTTTTGTCATTACTTCATAGGGATAACTTCGTAGGAGGTAATTTCTCTTGATTTTAAATGGCCCTGAATTACATTTTGGCTGATATTGTACTTAATGACCCCTGAAAAGTGTTTTTAGCTTTGACATTTTTTGGGAAAAAAACTTCTAAGATTTTTGACTCCAGCCCATGCCTCCTGGGGGGAGCCACGAATCTGATAACACCTAATAGAAACAAAAAGCATTACACAAATGACAAGGAACAAGTGGAAATCAAGTCAATTAATGCCTCCTGATGACAAGTATTACTTTCTTTATTACCTCTAGCTTAATAATTGTGTAATAATATGATCATGTTCATGCTTCAATCTCCTTGATTTCTTATTCTTGTAGCTTTTCAATCACAATTCTTACTATTATCTAAATATGTCAGTTTTTCTTTCAAATATAGCCAAAAACTGTTCATTTTAATTTCTTGTCAGAGACACATGTGGTAATAAAGGACAAGTATCATTTCCTTTGGAATCTTTTACCACATTTTGCATGGTAATGAGGAGCAACATCTTTTAATGTAACTCAATTCATAATTACTCTTACTAACTCTACCTTACTGTTAAATCTGTTTAATCTTTTCATATATAGAACAGTAAATGGACTCCATTCTATATTGGAATGTAAAGTGGTGTTTCTCTAACTCTTGTATTCCATAGTATAGTAAAATTTCAAAAGCAATGGGACATATTATAGAGTTGCCAAGTTTTTATTGAAACAGTTATGTACATTAGGTAAAGCAACTATCGATTATTTTAAAAATAATTAGAAAGGGCAAATTCAAAATAAAAGGCAATCATTTAAAAAAAGTAAATTCAGCTTAGTAAAAATCTTTTTTTCTCATTATATTGCTTCATCTTTCTTATTTTATTGTGGATATTTTTGCCTGTCATTAGACAGCATGGGTATGGGAGAATTGTAAAACAAGTTACCTCAATTATAAAATGTGTGGGTGGAGCTAAGTGGTTACAAATTTCCCCATAGCCTTAATACACATTGAGTTTTCTGATTTTTACTGCACTTTTTTGTATCATGAATTACTTCATTAGTGAAAAGTAGTTATTTTGTTGACAATATTGCATACAAGCTCTGTGACAAAGGGGATTTCTTAGTAATATAGCTTAAATTTACTAAAATGTCCTATATATTTTTTTTTCTTTTCTTTTCTAAAACATAAATATGTATTCCATTCACTGAAGAGACAGGCAATTGCTGTGGTCACTCAGTGGCAGACCTCTGATTTTTGGCTTCATGTATTTTGTGTCTAATCCAATTAAGTGAGAGTGAAAGGGGCCTCGGATAACATTGGGCCTCAAGGCTGTTGTTCTCTGCAGGGATAACGCAGTGTGTCATGCTGAACTGTGGTGGGGATTATAGTCATGTTGAAAGTATATGTAGAATCTGAGTATAGTTAACTGTGTATGCTAATATTAAATATTTATCAAAAGTCCACTAAGTATCATGTAATATACATCTACTTGTGTAGTCATACATCTCTGCACCACTTTCATCTTTTTTTAAATGCATACTTAAGTAGCTATGCATCCAAAAGGCATCCATTTTCCTATACGATAAATTGGCTGCTATTAATTATTTTGTAAATCGATCATCAGTATTTATTTCTATAATATGTCTTTTGGGGAAGATACCCAGCAGGAGAATAGCTGGGTCAAATAGTTTCTCTAGTGTGAGAAACTGAAAGTATAAATAAGGACCCAAAGGCATAGTAGATCATGTGAAATAGGAAGAAAAGGGGCAAAGGGGAAGGGGAAATGGGAGGGGTATGAGAAAGGAAAGAAGGGAATGGAATTAATATGAGAAAATGGAAAAAATGGAAACAAAGTCTTTGTAAGTAGGGAGGGATGGAGGGGTTGAAGGGAGGGCAGGAGAGGGGGGAGAAAATAAGAACCAAGAGAGATTGTGTACAGGTGCAAATTTCCAATATATTTTATACCTAAAATGTACCAATAAAATGAATAAAAAAGTATTCTTTTGAAGTGATCTCAACTTCTGAAGATAATCAGAATTTAGCCAGTGTATCTCCTTAGTATACTGTTTTTTCTTTGTTTAATTGAATCCCTCTCCTTCCTTGCCCCTGTAAGTGCAGTGTCAAAGGCTAAGCTTATAAATATATACATTTGCAAAGAAATATATAAATTTAACAAATATATAACATATACATACATGTATATAAGTGTGAATATGCTGGCAAGAGTCTGAAAATAGCAAAAGAAAACCACTACATATTAAATGTGTTAGGGAATGTTTTAGCAATACTGTGTCATGAAAGAAAACTTTAAGAAGACCGAAAGCACATTTCTGATTTTCTATATTTATTGTAGATTCAGAGTTGTTAATTCTTTAGCAAAAATAAGTGCCAGTCAGACTGCTGCCTTCTGTAGTCTTATCTCAATGGAAACTAGTTGATTCCTCATTTCATTTGAGGATAGACTTGAAGCAAGCACCACTTAGAGGTGTTACATGCATGTACCAACTCCCTACAAGGAATGTAATCATTATATAAAGCAAATATGTACTAATAAGAAATAAAAACTGAAAAGAAATCTATAGTTCAGAAAAAAATAATGAAAATTATCAAATTACCAGTAAAATTTAGAACAATTTAACTTGGCACTGACGTTAAAACTAAATTTGTTCTGCAACAAGGAGTGGTCAATCAAATATGTTAAATATCAAATAAATAAGAATAATGGAGAAGGTTAAGTGAGAAAGGTTAACTTAGAAATGAAGGGATGCATCATTGTTGTCAACCTTTGCTTATACTTGCTCTGAAGGGAGAGAGGATTCTCATAACCAGCATGTCATTTCTAAATACCTGTGCTTGACTTCAGCATGGATTTTATTTCCTTCCTATGATAGTGAGATCCTTTGTTCTGGGAATTCACATGATATTAAAAGAAAAATCTTGTAGCTTAAAAGATTCCACTCTAAGGCCTGGGAAGCTCTGTGAATTGCCTGTCTTTAGGGAATTTAGTCAGCAGAAGTTATCATGGCACCAAGAAGTTGGAAAAGGTTATGAAATCAATGTCAACTCTTTTGTAAATGTAATCCACCACACTCAGTCAGCTGGTGAAAGTTTACATTTATGCGCTATGGGATGTCTTTGTTCTTTTTGGCTACAGTAATAATCATAGACTAGGTGGCTTATACACAATAGAAATCTCTTACACAGTTGTGTAGTTTGCAAAATCCAAGATCAAGGACTGTGGTTCTCAAGCTATTTTTATGCATAAGGAATACTTAGGAAGCTTGTTCAAATGCTGGTTTCCTGCTCTTTGCTCTCTGACTCTAGGTGAGGCTTAGGTGTCTGAATTTTCTTTTCTTTTTATATGAGATAGTATCTCCTCACATAGTTCAAGCCTTGAACTCGCTATGTAGCCCAGGGTGGCCTCAAATTTATTGTGATCCTCCTGCCTCAGCCTCCCAAGTGCTGGGGTTATAGGTATGCTTCACCACACCCAGCTGAGTGTTTGAATTTTAATAAGCATCTATAGTGAATCCAACATAGTCTCCCATGGCACATATTTGTATGTTAGTGTGCATGTGTTTGTGAATTTTTGTGTGTACTTTTGCTGGTGTGTGTTTAGTATGGTGTCTGTTTGTGTGTACATGTGCTTGAGAGCAGGCTAAAGAAGGAGACTTGGAGACAGTGTGAGTGAAGAAGGCTGCCGGGAGCAGATTCTCTAGTTTTCAATGCCTGCCTGAGGAGTTTGGCTTGTGAAACGATGCAGTTATTATAAAGATGCTGACTTCAAAAGCCCAAATAATAGGAAGTGAAAGAAATATTGACTTTAATCTAAATTGTGTCTTAAGAACTACAAAGGACAAGAAGCATGTTCTTTGATCTAAACAACTCTTGGTTGAGCAGATGTCCCTTCAAAGCAATAGTTGAAATATCCTTATAGAATCAGGACTGTAATTTCCAGTAGTATAAGAAGTAAGATCAAGTAATAAAAAAGAAGAAAGATTGCATCAGAAACACTTCAAACCATTCTATTATAAAGTATTTAATCTATGTTTACTGAGAAGATACTATAAGTCAGGCATTAAGCTAGGCTCTGTAGATGCTGAAAGGAAAGACTTATTCTTTCTCTTGAAAAGCTCACATTTCCAGAGGGTATATAGGTAAATAAATAGCCAATGTTTATGATAAGTGGAGAAATAGATAATATAGCGTTGTGAGTACTGCCACAGAATCAGCCATGGGAGCTGAAGGAGTACGGAGCAAGGTCACCAAGTCCAGAATTGTGTGTGTTTGTATGTGTGTTTGCATAAGGCTTCTAGGATGAAAATCTGAGTTTCTAAAGCTAAATGGAAGTTTTTCAGAAAAAGAAATATAAGAGAAAGTCTTTCCGGGAAAAGGCAACAGCCCAGTAACAAGTCAAATTTGGCTCAGCTCTATAGGTTGATGTAGTTGTGCAGTATGTTATAAAATAGCTCCAGATAAAATGGGGAAGTTATAATAACAATCTGATCTTATTGAGGTCTTTCTATGTACCAGATCCTCTGCCAAGAGTTCTAACAAGGTCATGCCACTGAATTCTTACAATAATTCTACAAAAAGCCAGCTTTATTATTGTTTCAGGTTTCAATGAAGAAATTGTAGTTTATAAACTTGCCCAGGGACATAAAACTGATAAATAGCAGAGTCAGGATTAGAGCTCAAGCAGCTTTGTTTTAGACCCTAGAACCTAAAACACCATTTAATACTGATTTATGCAGTGTATATAATAAAGGATATTGCATGTCATAAGATTAGCCATTCTCCTGAGACGATTAGTAGTTATTAAATGATATAATCAGATTTACAGTTTTTAAAGACCACTTTATTGTAGCAAAGTAGTTTGGAGTGGATCAAAATTGGTGACTCTGAAACTAGTTAGAGGTGGTGTTTCAATTCCTGTGAGAAATGCTGAGGCTTTGGGTTAATATGGTCCTCCACTTGGTAGGCAGCTTTTATCATGGTCCCAAATAATTTCTTCTCCCAGTGTTCATGTCTTTATGTAAATCCTTCCCTGTGTGTGTAGGCTTGCTGACTTGCTCCCACTGGATAGGATAGAGCAGAAGTGATGGGCCATCAGTTCCACTTTCACTGTCTCTTAGGCTGTACTCTGGAGGAAGCCAGCTGCTGTGATATGCAGCAGCCCTGCTGGAAGGATCTCATGAGTGGAATTGGGAAGAGGGTCTTCTGAGTCCATCCAACAGCCTTGCAAATGTCCTTCAAAGTGGATCCCTTCCTAGTTCAGCCTTGCCATAACGTAACTGCAGTATGGCTGCCAGGCACCTTACCACAACCTTAAGAAAGATGTGGATCCCATAACCATCAAGCTAAGCCTCCCCCTGATTCCAGACCCACAGGAACTATGAGGTAATAAATGCTACTTTTGTGGGTTTTTTTTTTGGTAATGGGAATCAAACTCAGAACCTTGTGCTTTCAAGGCAGGTACAGTGCCATGAGCTAAATCCCCAGCCCTAAATGCTGTTGTTTTAGAGACTAGGATTTAGGTTAATTTCTTACTCAGCAATGATGACTGATATGTTAAGAATTTTCACCTTATCATATTACTACAATTCCCTGGAAACACCTACCATAAAGAATTGATCAAAATACACACCAAATATTAAAATTTTATTGCAGTAACAGACACATTGCCATTAATTCTCCTTCCTCTCAACACACTTACCTTATTATTCTTGTCACTTTTCAAAGCAGTTCTTGAAGTCCTTTTTGTGTGTATGAGGAGTGTTCAAAAATACTCTAAATACTGCTGCCAAGTACCACTCAGTGGAAAGGCAGCCTCATAAAATACATAGTGCGTCCTCATCTATTTTATTCACTGAATTTGGAACCATGCCACTTCTGGCTCTTTCCCAAAATAAAAACAACTAAGAAAGATAGCTAATTTGAATTGACTCAGGACATTGAGGCAGCCATGATAGCACAACTGATACTCATGAAAGAGGACTTCCAGAACTGCTTCAGAATGTGGCAATAGAATAAGTGTGTTTAATGTGAATGGGAAATATTCAGAGGGAGATTAATGACAGTAGCTGTTACTGAATTAAAATTTTAAAAATCAAGTGTTCACTGTACTTTTTGGTTACACTTTGTGTAGGTGACAGGTTGACACTGTGTAATTATGTTATTTCTATATTAGGAAAATTTTTCCAGGAGGATATTACTATGTATAATAGACAATAAAACCTTAATTAATTCAAATTGTTTCATAGTAATAATCTGTTTTTTTCACAAACTATATTTTTGTTATTCTTAGAACAATTTTTTGGGGGGGGTACTGGGGATCGAACTCAGGACCTTGCACTTTCAAGGCAGGCTGGATAACCATTGAGCTAGAGCCCTGACCCTTCCTAGGACAATTTTAAAAGATCTGGTACTGAACTCTCATGCCAACTAGTGTGACAGGAGGCCAGATAATAGGGCTTCCATTCCCAGTCTTCACCAGGTTGCCCTTCACTCTGAATAGTAAACCAGCTCTTTACTTCACATCTGGGTACACATAAAATAATACCGAGGCTAACAATATAATTGTTAGTGTAACACATATAGTATAGCCAAGTGACTGTTGCCATACACATATATATGTAAAAATGTTTTTGATAAAGATGAGATGATTCTGCCTCCTATAGCTGACTTTCATGAATACATAGTATATTTACAAACCTTAAATAATGACTTTCACTATGTATTATCCCCCAAATAGTAGACAAAGAAGACAAATTTAAACTGGAGTCCTTGAAGTCCTCCACCCACCCTAAATGAGTGGTTTATCAGCCTCATGAGTCAGGGGCTGTGTGCATACAGTTGGCTCAGATGAGCTGGCACCCTTGAAACAGCGGCAGCTGCACTGAACAATTACCAGGCTCTCACTGAGAAAATTTCCCATGGGAGACAAAGAGCCAGCTGGGCATTGCTAGTGCTTATCTGGTGGACATTTGTCAGTTTTGTATGAACACTGAAATTCCCAGGGCAGCAATCAATGGGTGAGATAATTCCACCCAGAATATATTAACCCAGAAAATTGCAACTGGAGAAGACCCCTTTGTGAGGAGCACTCTGAGTCTTCAGTGAAGTAAATTTGCAAGCCTTGTCTTGAACATTTAGAATCCAGATGAAGCCTCCTGAAGCCTGGAGTCTCATTAAAGATGCCCAGTGCACATTAGAGAAACTCATTTTATCAGTCCTCATGTTTTTCAGTGAAACTTGCTGAAATAATGTCATTAAAGTTTCTGGTCCAAATGACACCAGAACTCTATATACAGAAAAAAATCTAGTATTAATCTTTAAAGACATGTTCATTATACCAGAGGTTGTATCAAAATATTAATATTTGCTTGGCATTACTGTCAAATAAGAATGCCTCAGAGCACCTTAATACATTCAGTAATTCAGAAAAACTCATTACCTTGAAGCTATCATTTACCTTGTTATGAAGATAGGTACTGGAATGAGATAATTTTATAGCAGAATTTATATGTTTAATGTAATTTTTTAAAATAAAGGTTATGAATCTAAAACCAATGAAGGATTTTACCAGTTCGTTTTAAATTACTACCATTTTACTAAGCTATATATCATTTGCTCTTTCTCTTTACTAGTATAGATTCATTAGCATACTTTATTAAATATACTTTAAAACAAATTTAAATACAATTAATCTTGAAATAATTGATACAGAGGTTAACCTCAGTATCATCTTTGGTAAGTAATTATGGCAGAAAGCACCAAGTGTCATTTCCTTACAAGCTGAGAAAAGAATACCTTTTCAAGGAATATTTGTAAATTTGAAGATCCAGAACATAACATCCTATTGTTATCCCTCGTAGGACAATAGCTTCTCAGATATAAAAAGTGTTATGTACATGATTAGTCCAACATTTGTAATACAAACTTTTATTATAGCAATAAAAATGTGCATCCATCAGGAGCAAAAGGTGGTCAGATGTTTTATGTTTTAGTTACCTGGGGAGTTAAGAAATAGGACATCAAAAGCTCAAAATAGCCACATAAATTTTATCATTCAGTGGCATCTATTAATGTTGATTTTTAAAGGAAAAACATTTCTAGGTCCAGTAAGAATAGGGCCGAAAGAGAAGTATGAAACTCTCACCCTGTACTAAGTAACATTTAATGGATCTTGAAAGTTTGGGCCTTAGGAGTCATTCTTGATATTCGACAGAGTTCTTCATGGTATGGCTCCGCCTACTAGCATGGACTCACTCGGCAGGAGGAGGCTAAGGCACTGCGCACATGCCTCCTGAGACTCAGAGCTCAGTATGCCTTTGAAGAGAAAAGGGACTCAAATCCAAGACCAGGTAGCTCGCCAGCCTCCTTATTCTCCTGGATCACTTTCCCATGCTGTAATCCTCAACAAGAAAAATTAAGAAAAATTCAACAAGGTTTCCATAGGCTTTATAGATAGAATGGAAGAGAGATTTTATTTTATTCTATTTTATTTTTTATCTTTTTACCCTTTTCTTTTCTTCAATATAAATTTTTTTATTAGTTTGCAGTACATAATGATTGTATTTTTCCTGGAGAGTTAGTACATGTACATAACACATCTCAATTCTTTTTTAAAAAAATCTCCTTCCCTTTTCCCCAGCTCTAAGTCTCCTTCCTTTTTGTAAAGCATGTACCTCTGTTTTCCATTATCTATCTTTTATTTTGTTCTTTATTTATATTTTGGGTTTCTCAAATAAGAGAAACCATGCGATATGCAATCTTGTGGGTCTGATTTGTTTCACTAAACATTATGGCCTCAAGGACCATCCATTTTTATGCAAATGACTCAAGTTTATGTTTATTTATGGCAGAGTAATACTCCATTGTGTATATAATAGCACATTTTCTTTACTGGATCATGTTTAGGGACATATATGCTGCTTCCAAGACTTAGGTATTATGAATTATCCTGCTATAAACACTGGCATATATTTGTCAATGAAATATGATGTCTTTAATTTTTTATGGAAGACGCCTTGAAGGAGAATAGCTGGGTTGCATTTCTAGTTTTAGTTTTTTGAGGAATCCTCATACTGATTTCTATAGTGATTACATTACTATACATCTCCCCCCCCCGCCGCCCCGCCCCGACACTGTAGGATTCCTTTTGCCCCACAGTCTTACCAACATTTGTTATTATTTGATTTCTTGATGATAACCATTATTTCTAGAGCAAGATGGTATCTCAGTGTTTTAATTTGAATTTGTTAATGGCCAGAGGTATTGAACATTTTTCATCTATTTACTGACCATTTGTGCTTCTCTTGAACAGTGTCTATTCATTTCAATTGCCCATTTTTATTTGGCCTTTTATTTGGGGTGTTTTAAATTTTTTGAATTCTTTACATAGTCTAGATAATAGTCCTCTGAGGAACAGTTGATATTTTTTTTTTCTCATTCTGTAGTTTGTCTCTTCATTCTGTTGGTTATTTCCTTTGCTGAGCAGAAGCTTCTGATTTTGGTATGTTCCCCTTTGTTGATTCCTCTTGCTATTTCTTGTGCAACAGAGGTCCTGTTCAGAAAGTCTTTGACTGCCTTCAAGAGTTTTACATGTTTTATTTTCCAGCAACTTTGTCTTAGCATTTAGATGATTGATCCACTTTGATTTTAGTTTAGTATGTAGCGAAAGATACTGATTTAGATTTAATCTTTTGCATGTGGATAGCCAGTTTCCCCAGCACCATCTAAGGAAGCTGTCTTTCCTCTATTGTGTATTTTGGTCTCTTTTTCAAAGATCTCAGAGAGCTGAATGTACCTGGGGTTGTTTCTGCATCTTCTGTTCTTTTCCATTGATCCATATGTCGATTTTTGTGCCAGTACAATGCTCTCTCTCTCTCTTTTTTAATCACTGTAGCTTTGTAATACAACTTGAAATATGGGATTGTGAAGCCTCATGCTTTGCTCTTGTTACCCAGGATTGTGTTTGGTATTCTGGGTCTTTTCTGGTTCCATATGAATTTAAGGACTGTTTCCTTTAATTCTATGAGGAATGCTGCTGATATTTTGTTTGGGAATGTGTTAAATTTGTATATCAGTTTTGAAAGCATAGCCATGTTGACAATTCTGCTTCTGCCTATCCAGGAGCATGGGATATCTTTCATTTTCTGATGTCTTCTTCAATCTCCTTTTTCATAGTAGTATAGTATTTATCCTTAATGGATGTTGGATATTGTCAAAGGCCTTTTCACATCCTATTGAGATGATCATATGATTTTAGTTCTTCTGTTTGTGTGAGGTATTACATTTATTGATTTGCATATGTTGAACCATGCTTTCAGCCCTGGGAAATCCTACCTACTCATGATGTATCATAGTTTTGATGATTTGTTGCATTCTGTTTGTCAGTATCTCATTGAGGATTTCTGCATCTGTGTTCATTAAAGAGATTGGCCTATATTCCCTTCTTTCTTTTCCCCTACCCCTCCCACTTCCCCTCCCCCTATGCACCTTTTTCTATTTCACATTAAGGGAATGGAATTAATATGAGAAAGAGAAAAAATGGAAACAAAGTCTTTGTAGATAGGGAGGGGCAGAGGGGTGGAAGGGAGGGCAGGGGAATGGGGAAAAAATAAGAACCAAGAGAGTTTATGTAAAGGTGCAAATTTCCAATGATGAATGTCATTATATTGTATACCTTAAATACACCAATAAAATTAAAAAAAGAGAGATTGGCCTGTAGTTCCCTTTTTTGTGGTTGGATCCTTTTCTGCTTTGGGAATCAGGGTAATTCTAGCATCCAGGAATGACTTTTAGAGTACTTCTTGCCTCTCAGGTTTATTAAAGAGTTTGAGGAGTATTGGTGTTCTATCTTCCCTGACATTCTTGTAAAATTCAGCAATGAATTCAATGGGACCTGGGCTTTACTTATTTGGTAATTTTTTTTATTCCTCATTCAATTTGATTGCCAGTTAGTGAATTATTCAGGGATTTTAAATCACCTTGGATAATTTTTGATAATTCATATGTACCTAGGAATCTATCCATTTCTTCTGAATTCTTCAATTTATTGGAGAACAGGTTTTCAAATTAGTTGCTAATAATTTGAGTTGCAGTGGTGTTTGTTGTCATTTCACCTTTTTCATTTCTGATTGCATTGATTTGGACTTTTATTTTTCTTTTTTCATAAGACTGGCTAAAGGTTTGTCTATTTTGTTATTTTAAAGAACGCACTTTTCAATTCATTCTTTGTATTACTTTTTTTTCTTTTGGGGTCAATTTCATTACTTTCTGCTCTGATGGTTATACTTCCTTGTACTAGCTTTGAATTTGGATTGTTCTTATTTTTGTAGGGCCTTGAGGTGCATCATTATGTTATTTATTTGGGCTTACTATGTTTTTCTAATGTGGGCATTCAGCACTATAAACTTCCCTCTTAGGAGCATTTTCATTGTTTTGATATGTTGTAATGACATTATAGTTTGACTCTAGAAACTGTCTAATTTCTTCCTTGATTTCTTCTGTGAGTCATTGATTATTCAAGAGTGTATTGCTAATTTCCAGGAATTTACACAATTACTGTGGTTTCTTTTGCTGTTGATTTCTAGTTTCACTGGACCATGGTCTGATAATATGGATACAGTAATTTCAACTTTTTTGCATCCACTGAAGCATGCTTTATTGGCTAATATTGGTTTATTTTGGAGAAAGTTGTGTATGCTATTGAGAAGAATTCTGTTGTTGGGTGGAGCACTGAAGATATCTATTAAGTTCATTTGTTCAAAGATTTGGTTCAACTCTCACATTTGTTGATTTTTTTTTTTGTATAGTTGATCTGTCTATTTGTGACAATGGCTATTGAGGTCCTTCACTATAATTGTGTGGATGTTTTTCCGATTTTTCATGTCTAGTAGTGTTTGTTTTATGAAGGTGGGTGTTCTGGTGTTCAGGACATATGTGTTTATAATTATTTTTTTTCCCATTAAATTTATTGGTACATTTTTGGTATAAAATACAATTACATTCATCATTGGGATCTTGTACCTTTATATGAGTATCTTGGTTCTTATTTTTTTCCCCTTCCCTTGCCCTCCCTTCACCCCCTCC
>NW_004624732.1:3051319-3063772 GCF_000247695.1 Heterocephalus glaber | reverse complement strand
GGTTGCTGTAGGTGATCCAGAAGTTTGTTTTTGAGACTTGTTTACGTGTCTTCTCATTTCCACAGGAGGGGGTGCTTCTGATGCCCACACGGCTCACCTTCTCTGCCCTAGGAGCTTGGGATGGCAGGGGGGAGCTTCCTTCCGGGTGCTGGGACCTGCTGAGCTTCTCTGCCCTAGGAGGCTTGGATGGAGGCGGGGAGTTCCTTCTGGGTGCTGGGACCAGCTGAGCTTCTCTGCCCTAGGAGCCTGGGATGGATGCAGGGAGCTTCCTTCTGGGTTCTGGGACTGGCTGAGCTTCAGTGTTTATAATTATTAACACCTACCATTGAATTCTTGCCTCAGTCAACATGTAGTGGCCTTCTTTGACTCTTCTGATCAATTTTAAATTTTGTTTGAAATTAGAATAGCTACTCCTTCTTGTTTTTGGGTTCCTATTCCATGGAATATTGCTTTTCATCCTTTGATTTTAGTCTATGAATTTATTTTTGGGTTAAGTATGATTCTTTTATATAGCATATCATTGGATTTAATTTCTTGATCTATCTGCCAATCTGTGTTTTTGATTGGGGAATTGAAAATATTCACATTGAGAGTTACCATTGAAAGTTATGAATGTATTCCTGTCATTCCATTTTTTCCCCCATTTCTGATTCACTCACCCCCTCCCCCTACTTCATTGTTCATTCAACATGGTATATTCTTCCTGTTGTGGAATTCTCCTGGGTTTGGATTCTCCTGGCTGGCTATGTCAAAATATTGTTGGGAAGTTTTTATAAAAACGTCTCCTTGCCAATCAAAAGTAGTCCAGGTTCTTCTTGCCTCAAGTAAAGAATTGGAGGAGTCAAGCTGAAAATGGTGCCAACAGTTTATTTGAGAAGTGTGGGTTGAAGTATTATAGAAAGAACTAAGAACTGCAGAGTGAACTTGGGCTGAATAATGAGAGAAAAGGATGAAAGCAAAAGAAGATGCAATGTGGGCCACCAAGAGAAGTCACGATAGTGGGCTCCTTGTGGCATCTGTGTCTTTATAGGTAGTCTACATCTTGTTGGAGCCTGTGAGAGGTCCCAATATGGGGTTCTGGGAATTATATGATGCTGTCCCTGGATCTTGTAACTGACAAGGCTTGCTTATGTCCCTAGTTAGCTCTGACATACCCTACCTCCTATATCAATTTTGTTAGACCTTTTGTCCTTGTTAACTTCATTGTCTTTTTCTAGCATTATCTTTGAGAATATGTCAAGTTCCTCTCTGGTGGTCATAAATTTCTTAAGGTGTTCCTTGTCGTAGAAATATCTCATTTCTTCATCAATTTTGAAAGATAGTTTTACAGGGTATTTTAGTCTGGGTTGAAGGTTGTTTTCTTTTAGGGCTTGAAATACTACTCCAAGCTCTTCCTACCTTTAAGGGTTGTGTTGAGAAGTCTCCTGTAGTTTTAATAGAAGTGATATTAAATAGAGGAAGTCCTGCTTTTTTCCACAATAGGCAAGCCATGAAAAGCAGACTGTCATTTTTGCTTTAATGGAATAATACTGATGCAAGAAGCAAAAATAATGGTAAACTCCACAAAAATATCTTGTTTTAATGATTTCTTATTTTCAATCTCTTTCTGGATGAAATACTCTTCTGCTTTGATTTAGAAAGGGGGAAGTTTCTCATAGAATTTTGGTTTTACTCTTTCTGTTCTAACTTGTGCCTAATCTTCTCATGTATTCATTTACCCATCTGACATTTATTGAGCATGTACAGTGTACTAGATACTGAAAAACCACAATAAATAAAGACACTAATCCTTCACTTTATTGAGTTTATAGAAGATGGGAGAAGATAGTTATGGCACAAATAACCACATGAATGCAGATTTCTTTACAATTACAATATTTGCAATAAAAGAGAAATAAATTTCTGAGTGTATAAGATTGGGTACATTTAAAGTAGGTTAAGGAAGACATCCCTAAGGGTAGTATTGAATGTATGGGGGGTTAGGTATGGTGGTGGAACAGAGGTAAAACCAGACATATGTTGATCTCATCAAATAAGGCCACCTAAAGGCCTTTGCACACCTAAAATAACTACCCTGAGCCTCCCAATAATCCACTGACCCAGAAAGATAGGCTTCTTCCATGGCCAGTTCCTAACACTGTACTTTATCTCTTCTCACTTAATTGTTCTTTTTTTTTTTTTTTTTTTAAGTGTTATAGTTCTACAGACCGCTAGAGATGAAAGTGTGCCACCTGGCTAAGGCCAGAGAGCATCATGTGTTACCTCAATTGTAAGCATTTTATAGATTTAATCCATTTGTGTGAAACACAGCTTTAAGTTTGATAATAGTGATTTGTAACTAGTGCATCCACTCTTTGACTCTTCTAAAGAAATATTGGAAAATACATTGTTGATCTCAAATCTCATAGGCTGACTCTTTTCCCTTATTCACTTTACAAATTTTCTCCTAAACCTCACATTGACTTTCTTCAGAGAATGGGTAAAACTCTTTCATACCAAATTATCATCTGAATTAATGCAAGTTCAAAATTACTTAAGTCTGAATGATGTTTTGAAGGCCTCATTACACATTGTGGTTCCCCACCTTCAAGTCCATGATTAAGCCATTGAATCATGATTGATAGACATTTCTGGCACTAATTTAATTTCCAACCTCCTGCTTGGCTTCAGTGTAAGACAGGCCCTTGGGCAATGTAAGAGCCTGACCTACTTCAGAGTTTCTTTTGTGCTCTGGAATGTATTACATTTTAGAGAGCAGGTTAAACTCTAGAACAGGTCATTAATCATTGTAACACCCCCGGGCATTCCTGGTACTTTTGAGAAGCAAGCAGAGCTGATACAAATAAAGCATATGATGAACTTTTAAAAGCTTCAGTCAGTTCTCAGAAATCACAAGGGAGGGGAAAGAGGTAATGTATTCTAAACTTAGGTAAGAGGGAAAGACTCAACTATTGAAAAATTCTTCTTTGGACAGAATGGAGCCCTCTAATAGTGGGAGGAAATGAAAATTTAAAAGACTTTTAAAATGTTGTCTAAAAAGTCAGCCAGGTGGCTTGGTCCATGCCTTTAATCTCAGCTATTCAGAAGGCTAAGACAGGTAAGAGCATATTCCAAGTCTGAGGCCAGTCTTGGCAACTTAGCAAACCTTTGCCTCAGAAAAAAAATATATATGGCTAGGGATGTGGCTTAGTGACAATGGATGCTGAGTTGTATCCCTAGGACCATACATACACAAGCGAAAATATATATATAAAGCAATACATATTCAGTTCCTTGTATGTATCTTTTATATTCATGATAATTTGAATTCAAATCATTTTTTAAACAAATAATGCTAATTATTTATCACCTAAGGATATACAGTATCTTGTGTATTGATAAATGATTTTATGTTATATGAATATCAAAGTTTGCATATCTAGTGGAATAGAGGGCCTATGGACTTTATCTATTCTCATGGATTATAAACAAGCATATTTATTTGTTGATGAGAACAAATATTCAGTACTCAAAACAAAACTGAAGACTCAGTCAAAAGAGCAACTAGTTTTCACAACTTAAGCATAAATCAAGTAATGACACATACTTTGCTCCTTTGTAAATTTGTATAGATTATAAATGAAATTTATGTTCACTCCTAGAATAAATAAGCACTCACAGAATATTCATTTGAAGAAACCCAATTACTTATCTGTACTAAAATAGAGGCAATGGTATTTATTACACAATATATTAAGCTCTGTGTGTGTGTGTGTGTGTGTGTGTGTGTGTGTGTGTGTGGTGACTGTATGAATGAAGCAGAGACTAGAATTAGGCAAGAGCTGAAGAAAGTAACACTTTTACTTATATGAAGATGCCTTTGGAGAGGGCTTGCCAAGAATTTTCATTGGTGCCCTTTTATGAGTTCATTAATTCCTAACTTTTAGTATTTCTCAGAATGAAAATACATGCAGGATGATCATCAAGATAAAGGATAGAATCACTTTAATTTCTGCTTCATGACAATGTCATCTTAGCTTTTATTGGAAGGTGTTGCAAATTTAACTTGATACTGTGAAGAATGACTTTTGCCAAGCAGATCATAATTTTCTCAAGGTTTTAATGAAGCTATTTTAAGATGCTGGGTGAGGAAAGAAAATCTCTAGTTAAAGGCTGGCATTAAATTAAACCTCAGAAATAGAGTTCAGATCAGTTAATATAAGAATCCGATCTAATTCTTTGAAATGTAAGGCTAATTGACATACTACCATTTTGAATACAAACCTGTGATACAGGCATTCTTCTTAGTTTTCCAAACCAATTATAATATGGCAAATGGTTCAGCAAGTAGTAAATATAGGAAGATCAATACATTCATAAATATATTTAATCACAAGTAATTCTTTTTCTTCAGAAGTTATCTGATTTTCTGAGCTCCTGACTTCTTTTGAAGGTGAAGAAAGGGTGATGATTATAGAAGTCATATTGGGTATACCAAAGGAAGTAGAGTGGCAGGGAACTTGGGAGCTGGTGAATAGAACCAGAAGGTCTGCTTCTATAAAAAGAAAAGCTGCCATTTCCTTGCCTGTGGTCTCTTCGCCTTGTGTGCTCATACTTCCCCAATAAAAGATTCATTTGAGTTAATGAGTTTCTCCTTCAAGATGCAAATATATCCCAATGAGAATGAAACCCTGTTTTTCATGCAACTTTTTAATATGTGATAGCATAATCAAATTAGCAGCATTCAGAAAACATGGATTTTTATTACAATGGGAAGAACTTAGGGGACTTTAAAAAACTAATTGTAATTTTGTATATTACTATGAAACCTTTACATAATCTATCAAACAGTCATCCATTATAAGGATGTAACATTTTGGAGAAGAAAACTACCTGGGAAGAATGATCTACCTTTTAAAGGAAGGAGTTGCTAAGTGCAAAGGGAAGAGTAAAGGTGACAGGAAGTAAGAAGTTGGTTCATAAATGGAAGTTGTCTTATGCTACTCTTCCAGTGGCACTTTTGGAACTTTTCCCTCATATTCACTCAGGTTGATAATTTCTGTGTTGTTATCTGTGCCTGCCTTGCATCCTTGCTACTCATGTCTCCATCAGGCTAGCATCCTCTACCTTCTTGCTTTCTTCATGGTTCAATGAAGACAGTATTTCTTGTGACCCCTTCAGATTATGTTAGATGCTTCTTTTCTGCACACTGTCCACCCCTTGTTTCAAAGTGTAGCCGTTGTCAACTTTGATACACATATTATTATTATTCTATATCTGTCCACGTAACTAGATGGCAGGGGGTGTGCCTACGTGAAACCAGTTTTTAATACTTCATCTTGTTCAGAGTAGTTACTCCATAAATACTAGGAGAATAAGTGAACCATGTTCTCTTTTGGTTTAGAACTAACATGAAGCATTTTTTGAGTGTCTTCAAGCAAGAAGATGTCACACTTTCTTTATAAATTAGTAAGCTAAGACAAAGAAAGATCTAACAATATAGTAAAGAATATTATCAGTATTGAAAATGGGAGCTAGGATTTGAATTTAGCTAGCAGTCCCTTATCTTTTATTTGGAAGCTAATGGAATCAGAAGGTGAGCCATTTATAATTCAGTCTAGGCTGGATCTAGGATGTTGAATCCAGAACAATGTTTTTCCCACTTCCTACCTGATAAAAAGAAAGTGTCTTAGTAAGCTTTTTTTTTTTTTGATGTGACAAAATATGTAAGAATAAGATCTTAAAGGAAAAAAAGTTTACTTGGGCTCATGGTTTCAGAGGACTCAGGTGATTCCACTGCTTTTAGATCTGTGGCAAGGCAGAAACATTATGATGGAAGGGTGTGATGGAGGAACTCAGCTCACCTCATAGAAACCAGGAGCAGGGGTGTGGGGGGAGACAGAAAAACAGATAGACAGAGACAGACAGAGGGGAAGGTTGGTCTGGGGACAAGATTTAATCCTCAAGATCATGCCCCTATGATCCATGCCCTTAAACTAAGCCTATTTATGTTTCCATGAGCTCCAATAATTCCATCAAATTATGCATCCACCAATAAATTTATCCACTGATGAACTTTGAATCCTAATGATTTGATTACCTGCCCAAATCCATACCTCTGAACATTACTGCACTGGAGACCAAGCCCTCAACATATGAGCCTTTTGGGGGGCATTTTAGGTGTAAACCATAATAGGAGGCAAGGACAGAGTCTATAAAAGGGGAAATAGAATTAATGCTTTACTTGAATCTGTTTATTTGACATGCTTATAATTTAGTAGGAACACATTTAAATGTTACACGAATGGCTCCATGAGTTTGTTATTTCCTCTTATCAAAGAATTATCATAAGTTAAGAACTTTTCCTGTGAATGCCAAGAATGTACTATTTGCAATAGCATTTTATTTAGAATGTTGATCAACTAATGAGTGAGTATTGTTTTAGGTTCTTTGAGCCATGTTTTAAACAGATGTTAAAATCCTGTATCACAATTATAATTCAGATGAAAAAATCATTATACACATACTACACATAAGTTATCCATATATGAATATTTCCCATCATCATCATCACCACCACCACCATCTAGCCATCTATGAAAAGAAACAAAGCAACATGGAAATAAACTGTCTGACTGTGCAAACAGACTAAGTCCAGTGAGAGTTTAAGGATGAGAGAGGTCAGTGCAAGCTTGGAAGCCTGATGAATTTACTTGCTGGTGATCTAGGGCTCAGAAATGGGAAAGATTTGATCTATAGAGAAGAGAATGCGTTATAGTTAATCTAGAAATTACTGAGAGGAAACTTCCAGATCGTATTTATATCATAAGGAGGACAAAGGGAGTTCTGATGAGGTTAAAAACACTCTGGCAGCAGAAGGGAAAATGTGCACTGTCAGAGTACTTTTGGATGAGGAGATTGCCAATGTCCTCTGCGGGGTGTGTGTGCATGCATGCGTGTGTGTGTGTGCATGTGTGTGTGTGTGTGTGTGCGTGTACAAGGGATAGTTCAACAAAAGAATTAACTCATTAAAATAAAAAAATGTTTTCTCTCTAAGTGTTGGAAATAAGAGTTTCAAGCAAATTCCAGTTCTTTTAAATAGCCACATTAAGTTTCTATTTGAGCCAGAATCTAGATACAGTATTCAGCAGGTCGCTAGGGTTAAGCATTGAGTCAAAGCAAGAGAAGAAAATGATCTTATTGATTTTTTCCTGCATCCTATAGCTACAGAACGTTGGGGAATTAAAAATTTTGCAGAAGTAGGTTCACCTATCCTTTTCAAATTAATTAGGAACCTGTTCTCTTAATTCCATTAAAAAAATCTTCCACTACAAATGTAAACATCTATTTTTGATGTTTTCTGGAACACAAACTGAATGTCAAGCACTAGCTGAATATAATTATATCCCAGTTATTAGTAACTTAATTTTCACCTGTTGTAACTGAAAATTCCTGGAACTGTTATGTACCAGTAATTGTGTTCTGGATTTATCCTCAAGGGCTGAAGGAATTAACTTCTTGTAAGCTAAGGAGATAAAAGTAGAAAGTAAAATAAATCACAAAGTGTATTTTTCATTTTAATAATATTCTCAAATTTCACCTTTGAATTTCATAAATTTTCATGTAACTAATTTAATATTTCACGTAAGTGGGGAACATGTGTGTAGTAATTTAACTTCACAGGAAATATTTTTAAAATCTTACTTTAAATAAACTTTTTACATTAATCTCTTCCAGGTAATATTGACAAGGGGTCAAACTAACTAAATCAAACTTTAGGCTATTCCTCCCACCATGGGGAATGGATTTTTCTATTTTGCTATATATTCTTTTGATATACTTTTAAATTTCATATATAATGAAGGACAGATTCTGTGGAGGACATGAAAAGTTCTTGGGCCTTCAGACAGCCTTGGGAGACAGATTGCCCTGATGTCTGTGGCAGGCCCAGATAGAGAAGTTAAAGATAACTTCAGAAGGGTGTTTGTCAATCCTTCAGTGTTGTTCTGCTGTGGTCCCTTGCGACTCTCAAATATTTGCTTGGTATAAGACTAGATAAGAGTAGCTAATTCTTTTAGAAACTTTAAGTAGCCAGGATGATTTAGACAAGATGCACTAAGATTAAAGGAGCATAGATGGTTCTTTAGATACTATATGTACTCACAGATGTAACTGGTGGTTAGTTGACTAGCATTGTAAATTGTTAATGATGTGTCCTACAGAAAAATGTATAAAAGAAAAATATTACCAATAAACCTTGCCTTAACTCTTCACAGAGTTTTGGTCTCCCATGCCCTTCTTTTATAGGTTTCATTGGATACTGTCTTCAGGTTCCAGTCTCCCACCAAGGAGACCCCAACAAGATTCTGTGGTGTGATATTACCATTCCTGGCAACATTTAGGAATCTTATTTTTCAATGATAAAAATAATTTTATAGTGAACAGAAGTTCACTATTTTCTGTTTTTCTTTTTTTAATTATTAAATATTCTATATCTGTTTGATAGCTAATATCAATTATACATTTGAAATTATTAGCACAAAATCAACATCAAATTCTTGTTTCTGAGAATATTCTCAGAACAAATAAATCATAACGACCTACATTTCAGGGGCCATTAGAAATGAAATTTGCTTTCCAATAAAGTTATTATTTTACCTTATTTTTGAAGGATATAGTAGAATGCTTATCTTCTAAAAAGTATTTTGCTTGGCTATTTAGTTTAAGTAGTTTTGAAAACTCATTTCTGCTAATAACTGTACTTCTTGAAGCATGTATCTTGTAAGAAAGAGTATTGGGACTAGGAGGAGTTAGGCCAAGAGGCTAAAGTATTTCTGGCATTCCACCAGTTTAGGTGGAAAAGAGAGGAACAGGAATTAAAATGGTCTTGCTCCCAAAATGAGAGTGTTAAGTAAATGATCACTGGACTCAAAGCCCAGAAATTAGAGTGTTAGTCTTAGGTATGCATTTAAAAATTTGTGGGGCTCTGAATATTCACTTAACTTAAAAATTACTATAAAAATAAGTACTCGATGACCAGAATCAATGAAAAGGTCTAAGAAGTTTGGTAGTAGCAGAAAATAAATAACAGAACTAGACCAAATTGATTTAGGTTTCCAATCCTAAAGAAATCAAGTCCTTTAACTTCCCCCTCCACCCCACCCCACCACACAAACCCTTAAGAGAAAGCCAATATAAAAAGTCACTTGGAATGTAGCTTATCCTGCTGGGTCTAGAAAGTCTCAATCCTCTACAACCTCGGGCTCCACTCTTCTAGTTAGCACTGAGTATTCTACGATGCACGTTTTAAAACTGAATGGTTGCACTAAGGTCTTTTCATATTTTTCAACAGATATCTCCTCTAAATTGTGACATTAATAACATGATAAGGAAATCAGAAAAATCACAACTATCTTACTTATTTTTCTATACAATGCAATGTGTAATAATTCTTTTCATGGCAGTTAGATATACCAGAGAAGATCACTGGAAAGGAAAGAACAAAGGAATCCATGTCTCTCTTGTTTTCATTGAACTTAAATAAAAAAGGTGAAGATTTAAGGTCAAACAGAATCAAAAGAAAGATTCTGTCAATTTCCCTTGTACCAATTCTTCCCTCTCTACCTTACTGATTCTAAAGAGGAGTTTAGTTTCTGCAGGCATAAAAATTTGGGGAAATCTGTATGAGCATAACATTCAAAATCTTAAAATGACTCCTCAGAAATATATTTATATTCATTCTACATAATTAAATATAAAATATGATAACGTTTCTCCTTACTAATCACTAGATTTGCGAGATATAATATTCATTCCTTAGAAAATAACTTTTTTTGTTAACTTTCTACTGAATTCTCATATCTATGGTATTCATTTACAAGAATTTTAAAAAGCAGTGTTCGTTAAGAAGCATAATACAAGCCCGCACCAGCCAGGCACATCCACAGATGCCGCAGAGAGGTCCCCGGTAGCAGGGAACCCGCCCCATCCAGCCCATGCCCCCAGCAGTGATCCACTTAGCCCTGTGGGCACCTGCAGGGTCCCCCCTCCCCCACTCCTCTGGCCTCTTGGGTGTACCACCAACTGGCTCCACACTACAAAGACACAGGGGACACCTGACCACCAGACCACCCTACTGAGTAAGTTGGAGAGATCATCACCTCCCACTGGAACCAGTGCTATCTTCGGGGTAAGGGCAGCTGGAACCTGCAGTACAACCCTGCAGAGTTCAACCCTACAGGAGGACAGGGAGCTCAACTTGGGACTTGCAGCCAGAAATCTTCCTGAATCTCAAGGGTCTGCAACTGGCTTGCTGAGACTCATTGACTTATATCTGCACGTGGTTACCCACATTGTTTATTGTGACAGCAGAGACATACCCTGAAGGAGGCCCTTCATTTTCATTTTTATTTTTTATTTCCAAAATTAGTATTATTGGTTTGTTTTCTTTTCTCCTCTTATATTTAATTTTTTTCCTACTCTCTGAAAATCTTTGTTTTTCTCTCCTTTTTTCTTCTTTCTTTTCTCCTTCCTTTCTCTCTCTCTTACATTCACTCTCTTGCTGTACCACATAGTTCATCTCCCTTTTTGTTCCTGTTCTGGCCCTCATTCAGATTTCTTCTTTATTTTTCTATTATTCTCTCTTTCCTTCTCTTGCCTCTGTCCTCTGGCCTCACTGCTAACCTTTCCCTGTACTTCTACCTATCTATCCCTCCCTCCCCAACTCCTTCTAACTCCCCATCCCTAACGGTAAATTTGTTATATTGAAGAGTTTATTCACTATGAACATATGTTGGATTGGGCCTCAATTTTGACTTAAATCACACAGTTAAAGTGATAGATTAATAACTACCACAAAATGTCATTTTCTAAGATGTACTTGATGCTATGGTGTTGCCGATTGTATCACTTGGGCTAAAGTGTTGTTATTGATCTAGTCAGTAGTCCTTCCTGTATAATGAAAATGAGATAGCCTCAGAGTCATTAGAGACTCAAAACTTAAAGACCAGCTATATCTGGAAGACACCTCTGAGAAGCAATCAACCCATAAGGGTTCTAATTACAAGCAACAAAGATATTTACAATGAGCAATTTTGAAGTATCAACCCAGGCGGTTAACCAAGGACAGTACCAAAAACAAAAATGAGAAGACATTTAAGCAAGGCACAAACTCAGAGTTCCACCCCACCAAGGGTAAATCCTAAGGGAAACGAGGAAGAAAAGTCTGATAATCAACCACCTGGACACCCTAAATTGATAGCACAGGAAGTAAAAAAAACCAGATGAATGAGGTTCTAGAAAAATTCAAAACAGAAATAATCTCCCAGATAACTACAGAGATGGTGAGCAGAGTGAAAGACATGATTAGAGGGTCTAGAACAGAAATAGATAAAAAAAATAGATGAGCTCAGAAACTTGCTGGAAGCCATGAATACCCAGAATAAGAAAGAAATGGAAACCATGGTCACCCAACATAAGAAAGAAATGGAACCCATGAAACATATTAAAACAGATATTCAGGAGATTAAAAACTATACTGAAAGTGTCCACAGCAGATTAAGGGAACCTGAAGATAGACTATCAGACATAGAAGCCAGGATCATGGTGAACGACCATGAAAACAGAGATATCTTAAAAATAGTACGGGACCACGAGAAATCAATCCAACATCTGCTAGACAATGCAAAGAAGAATAACATAAGACTGATAGTAGTCCATGAAAAAACAGGAGAAAGTACAATTGACATAAAAAAACTTCCCAGACAGAGGTAAAGATTTGACATACAGATAAGTGAGGCATATAGAACTCCAACTAGCCATGATCCAAAAAAATCTACATCTAGACATATAATAGTCAAGATCTCAGAAACCCAACAGAAGAACAAAATCCTACAAGCAGTTAGAGAAAAGAAACAAATCACCTACAAAGGAAAGCCCATTAGAATCACAGCAGACTTCATCACAAACCCGCAACTCAAGGAGAGACTGGAGTGAATTATTTCAAGTCCTAAAAGAAAATAACTTCCAACCTAGACTGTTGTATCCTGCAAAATTATCTTTCAAAATTGATGGGGAAGTTAAATACTTCCACAACAAAGAACACCTGAGAAATTTCATGAACACCAAACCAGCACTACAAGGAATTCTAAACAATATCCTAGAAAAAAAACAATGAATGTCACAATTCCATGAGGCCCAGCAGGGGGAAGCCACCAGGCAAGGTAAGAAACTAAAGGGAAAGGGGGAAAAATAAATAAAAGACCCAACAAAAGTAAAACATCATGACAAGGATGAATTAATATCAATTATAACCATCTATGTTAATGGTCTCAATTCACAAATCAAAAGAAATAGACTGGCAGAATGTATTAAGAAGCAAAATCCAACAATATGCTATATAGAAGAAACACACCTAACTCAAAAAGAAATTCATAGACTGAAAGTAAAAGGATGGAAAACAGTTCACCACACCAC
>NW_004624732.1:2994205-3048254 GCF_000247695.1 Heterocephalus glaber | reverse complement strand
AGATGCAGATGAAAACAACACTGAGATTCCACCTCACCCCACAAAGAATGGCTGCTATCAAGAAATCAACAAATAACAAATGCTGGTGGGGGTGTGGGGAGAAAGGAACCCTTCTCCACTGATGGTGGGAGTGCAGGCTGGTGCAACCACTGTGGAAATCAGTATGGAGATACCTCAAAGAACTAGGATTTGAGGTCCTATTTGACCTAGGTATTCCCTTGCTGGGTATCTTCCCAAAAGAATTAAAAGAATCATACCACAGCAATATATGTCCACCCATCTTTATAGTGGCATAGTTTGTAATAGCTAAAGCTTGGAAGCAGCCCAAGTGCCCATCAACTGGAAACTGGATAAAGAAGATGTGGTTTATTTTTAATAAAATGGAGTACTATTCAGCCATAAAGAACAAGAAACTAGAATCATTTATACCTAAATGGATGCATATCGAGGCCATACTCTTAAGTGAAATATATAGGACACACATGTGTAAATATGGAATAGTTTCTCTAGTTTGAGAAACTGAAACTGTAAATAAGGGTTAAAATGATTAAAATGAATAATTGATCATTTGAAATAGGAAAAAAGTTCCAAAGACATAGGGGTGAAGGGAGGGGAAGGGGAAAGAAAAGAAAGGAAAGGAAAAATTATGAGAAAAGAAAAAAAATGGAAGTGATGTCTATGTAAATAGGGAAGAGTGGAGGGGGTGAAGGGCACACAGGTAATGGGGAAAAAAAATAAGAACCAAGATACATCATGTACAGGTACAAACAACCAATGATAAATATAAATGTATTGTATACCTAAAATGTACCAATAAAAGAACATAATAATAATTTAAAAAGAAGCATAATACATTCATGTCTGTGGGAGAAAGCATGAGTGACAGAAAAAGTCTTTCTATATTGGAAAAACAAAATGAGTTGGTGGGATACTGATGGGGATGCTGAGAGGTAATATAGTAATACAATTTGGAAGTAATTCAGATGTTTGGTAAGAAAATTTAAGGCCTTTAAATCACTATCTTCAAATACAAGCCCATGAATAATGGATATAGCTATCAGCATAATTCATAAAGGACCCCTTATTGCCCTTAAACTGGGTGGTATAGTTGAGCTGACAGCTGTCAGTCAACCAAGAAAGAGCACTAGAGTATTTAATTTGCATTTTTTTCTTTTCATCCAGTTCGCTCAATATCACTGAACTTTATTTAATTCCATGACCTGAAAATTATAAATGTGTTCCTGATAATGGTATAGAAATTTGTCAGTTTAACTCTTTATGTCAAATGTAAGAAATATAACCAGAATCGAGGAAATAGTCCTATTTCCAAGACTTGGTGCCATATTGGAAAAGAACCGGGAGACCAATAGGAAGAAAATAACATAATCATGCTACCTGGGTCTCCTCACATCACAGGCCATTTCACCTCCTCCTTGATCATTAAAGTGACATTCTTGATACTACCAGCCACACATTATTGGGACAAGCAGGCAGGAAAGGAATGTTCTCCATTCTCAACATGTTAGCCACTAAAGGACAGCAGAAGTTAAGTAGAACTTAACCACACTCCCGTCAGAGAGGAAATTCTTAGACTGGCTTTTCTTCATTAGCCTACATTGGACATTTTTTTTTTATACTTAAGTAATTTCAAGAAAAGTTTTAAAACACAGGTGCACTTTTAACAGGTCTATTTAAAACAGAAAAGGAAATGTAGATGGTATTTGCTTCAACTCTTCTAAGCTTAGTTCTATATTTGGTACATGGATGGAAAAGAAACCTAAGTAGGCTTCATTAAATCAAGCTGGTAAAATATATTGCTATTAGATATGCATCCCTTATCCAGTTATTACTCCATGCCTATATAAATCTTTTTCCTTTCAATAAGACTTAAAACTTCTACATATTTACGTTTGATTTAAACATATACTTCTCGCAGTTACCTATGAAAAATCATAGGCCAGCATTTCCTAAAGCATCTCTCCCACCATATGAACCCTTCAGAATATCAATAAATGTTATATAAAAACAAAAATGGGCAATTAAAATGAATTTTTTAATAAAACCCTTAAGAAACATTAGATAAATCCAAGTTTTATAGCTTTCTTTAGGTCAAGATTTCTCAGAACTTTTAATGTGCTAATTTTCCATGTTAATTGCTTTCTGGAGGGAATACTATTTGACTAAGAAATTGTTTTTCCTCTCCCCAACCCCAAATTGTGAACTGGTGTTCTGACGAAGATGTTAGAGCACTGTAGCCTAGTCAAGCTCTCCCAAGTGCAGGTTGGTTTTAAGATAGTTTTACAGTAACTCAACATGGCAGGAGCCCTCTGTGGCATCAGCAGGTTACCCCCTGAAAATGAGTCTCTTTGATATGATTATTAAAATAGAAATGAACATTTTTCTCATTTTTTACAAAAATTCTATCAGAAAAAAAATCACAAGAATATATAACTGACCCAGTTAACCGGTTAAGAACTGCAGAAAGAGATGCAAAATAAAATCCAGCTCTACAGCAGATACTCTTTTTAGCTTTTTTTAAGTACCAAAGGAGAGAACTGCACCATGTCTGTCTTTCCAAGTTTAATATATTTTAATAATGTGGGAGTAGAGATTGTGAATGGGATGGAGATCAAAAATTGAGAATCCCAAGCCTATACTGAAACTCAGAATTTCTGAGTGGGGAGAGACAGATAGATAGAGATATGTTTCATAGATTCCACTGATAGAAAAGTTTAGAAACTCTAGGAAGACAATATGTGAGTTACCACTGAATTTTTGTGTGAGGATTAATTGATTTTTAATGAAGTCTTTAGAAACAATTGACTTTTAGAGTGTTTATTATTTTACTGCACTCTTTACATTATAAATGAGATCTTCAAAATATAGAGAAAGAGAGCTAAAGGAATAAACTCCCCCAAATTCACCACCAAGATAGCCAGTGAGACTGCAATTATTTTTTTTCATTTTACATTATTATTTTGGGTTTCTTTCTAGATATATTTCCATGATTGAATTTACTTCCTAAATCAAGAACTAGAGGCCTTGTGCTGTTTGGGTATCTGAAAATACCACATGAGCTTTGATATTTTCATATCTGATAAAAATCCTTTGCTTACTTCTTATCCTGTAAGACATGAAAAACTTCCTGCTTCTGCCTACCCTTATTCTTTCATTAGACAATGCACCTTGAACTCTGTTTGACACAACCCCTAGACCAGGAGGGGCAAATGAGCAGAGGACCTCACTTTCTTTGCTTCTTTTCTTGCCCAGGTCTGATGCTGGGAAGGCTCATGCTAACCGAGGGTGGTGGTGGTGGTGCTGTTGAGAGAATTGAACCATCTTGGCAACAGATACCCACAATCTTCTATGCCTCAGTTACCATGGCAACCAGGCTATTGCTATGTGCTCAAAGCTAAATTATTTTTACCTGTCTTTTCTGACCACTTGTATTTTGCTTCTTGAAGCATCTATTTTAAATCTGATTTCTTTGGCTGATACTATATACAAAGGAGGGGGTATTTTTTTCTTTCCATCTTTTTGAAATGTGTGATGAACATACAAAATCAAAATTTTTTTTAAGTAATTGTAATTAAATTGTTTTGCTCAAAGCTATGGCTTTTATTCAGTGGGTCCCAGGATTTCAAATAGCTGTGTTCTTACTCATCTAAAATGTGGAAAAATATGGGCTTTCAGTTAAAGTATTTTAAATGGAAATGAAAATTTAAGTAAGAATATGTCAGTGTTTTTTAATATTGATTAGTCATATAGCATTTAGTGAAAATAAAACATTAACCTGTTTTATTTTACAAATTCCACACTTCACTTTTCAAAATAAGAAACATCCACCCCATGTTATATTTAATATGTATATAGTATAAAGTATACTTTCAGTAATCAGTTATTACTAAAATGTCTACAGTTACCTTTTATCTTTTCTTCATATTGTTTAAATTACAGAATATTTTTATTGACCAGAAAAAAGCTAGAATACATAGACCAGGATCTCAAATCTTAAGGCTTTATGTTTAATAAAAGTTACTTGAAAGTAAAACCTCAATTTACATATTTTGTAGCAGTCATAGTATCTAATGCTGACTTACATTTATTAAGCACTCAAAAATATTGAGTCTCTAATTATCCTGGTAATTATCCTGATAAATTTGCTTTATACTTACTTGCATGATCCAGATATATTTATTGTTTTTTATTTCATTTTCAGGTACAGATGTAGTTCATAGATAAAGCCCAGAACTTTTAATGAAAGTCTCTGTTTGCTGAACTGAGTTTGATGCCATTCTATAAATAACATGAAGATAATGGATGCAAAACAAACATCACATAAATTAGTAGTGTTCAGAGACAATTTTTTATTCTTGTATTGCATTTCAAATTTAACTTGGAGTTTTGTAATTATCACTATTTTTGGCAGTTGAAGATGATCTGCATAGTTCTATTGAGATTTGTATAATATTTAAATTAATTTAGATGTGAAAAGAAGGTTAAGAAAGCATATTAGTTATATTGTAGCATTATTGTGAATTTTGTTGGATTTACGAATCTTGATGGTTTTTATTTCCCTTTCCCTCCTCACCCACCTCCCTACTTCCATTTGGATTCCCTTTCCCAATTCTCATTATTATTCATTTCATATTTTTGACATATAATGTTTACATTCATTGTGGGTATTTGGTACTCATACATGATACATCTTAAATCTTTTTACTTCTTTCCCTTCCCCCCTCCCCTCATCATCGCTCTCATGGATCCCTTCCCATTTGCAAAAGCTATAGCTCCCTGTTTCCTTCTATTGATCCTTTAATATGTTCTTTATTTACTTTTTGCCTTACTCAAGTGAGAGATACCATACAGTACTTAAGTTTGTGTGTCTGATTTATTTCACTTAACATTATATTGAGTGTATTCATTTTTCTACAAATGTCTATAATTTATCATTTTTTATTGCAGAGTAGAATTCCATTATATATAAATGCCACATTTTCTGTATCCATTCATCTGTTGATGAGCATACATGGTGCTTCTATGGTTTAACTATTCTGAATTGTACTGCTATAAAAATTGGTATGCATGTATGACTGTAATATGATGGCTTTAGCTCTTTTGAGAAGATACTTAGAAGAGGAATAGCTGGATCACATGAAATTTCTACCTTTAGTTGTTTAAGAAATCTCTATATTGATTTCAATAATAGTTGCACTAGTTTACAATCTCACCAACAATATAGAAAAGTTCCTTTTTTCCTTTTCTGCTACATCCATGCCAGCATTTGTTATTATTTGATTTCTTGATGTCTGTCATTCTTTCTGGTGTAAGATGAAATCTTAATGCTGTTTTAATTTTTATTTCTGTAAGTGAATTGTTGCTTCTCATAAAAAGACGTACAAATGGCTAATAGATATATGAAAAAACTTTAACATCTCTTACCATTAAAGAGATGCAAATGAATTTTGTTTTTAAAAAATAATTTCCAAGAGTAAAGAATCAATAGATCTTTATAAAATGATTGTTTTTAATTAAATGTGATTTTAATTCATGACATTATTATTGAAATTATTACTATAAATAAAATCTCTTAATTTGTAGTAGTGCATGCAAGATTTTTTAAAACAATACTGATTTTGAGGAAAGTTTAGGGTTAAGTTTAACTCATTTGAGGAAAATTACAGAATTGTTAGGAAAGCTTTCACTAGTAAACCTGATTTTAAACAACAACAAGAAAAATCAATGGTATTTATTCAATGAATTATAAATAAATCTCCATTTCTAAAGAAGAACTAAGTATTTAATACTTGTTTTGAGTCATTAAATCACTACCAGATTGTGAACATATTTACAATGCACAAAATTCCATAGAAAGTAAGACACCATAATATTTGAGTTCTTCATGTCAGTAATATCAGTGTAATTTTTATCTTTTCTTGCAATTGAGTGTTGCACCACCTACAAAAACTAAAATCCAACCAAATCTAAAATTAGTGTAAGGTAAATGGATGTGAATTCAGAACATCAGTCCAGCCCTCTCCTGACTGAGCCACGTCAGCCACCTTGGATGTGAATTCAAACAGGAGATAATGTAGAAACAAAGTTACCTTGGGCAATCCTGCTTTGGGTACCCTTTTTGAAGTGTAAGAAGGGCTTTGGAGAGGAATCTGCCACATTTTCCCTTATTTCCACAGCCTCACTTCTCTGATTTGTCACTACTAACAGTCCTGATCATGACACTTGGCTCTGCATCCACAAGTGTATCCAGTTACCATGCTACTATCTGATTGTTTTAGGGGACAAATAAGGAAGCAGAACAGAATGGTTAAAGATACTTTACAGACTAAAACCTGCATCTCTGGAGCAAGGTGACCTGGGTTTTGGGGCCATTTCCAGCATTTATTCTGGGTCCTCTATAAATTACTTCCTCTCTCTAAACTTAATTCCTCTTTTATGAAATGAGGATGATAATAATAGTAACAAGTGTCATATAGACTAAAATTGATTATCTGCTGAACCACTTAGCACAGATCCTGACATAGTAAATGATCGATCATTGTCACCTATTATTAAATTTACTGTAATTCTATTTTCATGCCAATAATATACTTACATGAATCTAAAATACTAGAAATTTATCTGAGTTTAAAATTCTACATAGAATTAAAGATTATATGGCCTTTGAAACATTCAGAAGTTTCTTTCATGTTAAGTTTTGTGATTACAGATGAAACTAATTTTCTTGAGAATTGTCAGTAAAGTCATAGAAAAATTACACTTGTAATTACATTAATAAGTCTTTTTCTTGTGTTCTTTAGAATAAAGTCTCCTGATTAATTTAGGTCCTTCATACACCTTATTTTCTGATAATGTCTATGTGAATTTTCATTAAATTCACTAGATTCCTCAAAAGTAATGAATACCAAGTTTTAGAACTATTCAGTCATAATTTGACCAATTCTTATCAGGAGCAATGCTACATAATTTTAGGGAAAAATCATTTGATTAGGCCTAGTTCTTCTGCCTATAGGCCAGCTGTGGAATTTTGAGACAATTCCATTTTGGCCCTGGTCACAACGGAGACCTCCATGATCCAGTGATGCTCCAGCTGAGGACATCCTGGGAGGAATAAGGTCTTCGTCTACTCAGTTCCTTATTGTTCTTGTATCATTAGACTTTGTTTATGCTGATGTGGTGAACTCTCTTCAAGTCATTTGTTACACCTTGTTTATCCAGATGTACTGAACTCTCTGCAAGTCATTTGTTACATCTGTTTCTCCTGATGTACTGAATAAAAGGTGCTATGGTAAGCTGGGAGCTTTCATCTTTGCTGCCCAGAGCAGCACTGATCAGACCCCAAACCTCCACTTCATATCAAAGTCTCATTTTTCTACCTTTTCTGCATAATAAGTTAATTCGCTTTGTGCTGCTGTGGCTCGCAGGAGACTAGGACTCACTGCAGAGGTCCTAGTAATATCCTCTTTCCCTGTTCCCTACATTTGGTGCCCAACGTGGACGTGAATTGGATCCAGGGGTGAACTTGTCTGTGAAACAAACTCAGAGTAAAAGAGACAGTACATGGTTCTCCCAGGATGATTTCCAGACTTGGATGAGGGACACTGGTGGTAAGTGCGTCCAGATGGGGGTAATTTTCTATCTTTGCTGAGTTACAACTATGAGTCAGTCTCTGTCATCAGAGTAGCATAATTTTGCCAAATTACTTAAATTGCTGTTAAAGCAAGCTATGTATCTGGTACCAAACAATGCTGTGATAGATTTGTTAAAAGATATACAAATGTAAGTCCCATCTTTTCCCCAGGAAGGGACAACTAACTTAATAGCATAGGAATGTGTAGGTACTGTTCTCCTTGAAGCCTGGTGAAGGGGTGATCGTCTTTCCTCCAAACGCTACCCACTTGGGCCTTAGTCCACTCTGCTCTCAAGTTCAGTCAATCCAGGAGACCTCGGCTACCCCTTCCCCAACCCACCCTTCTGTCCAGGCTTCCCTTTGTTTGGCTTCTTCCTCACTTTGCTTTCATCTCACTGTGGCTTCTGCTCCACCGCTAAAGCATGCTGAGGAGGACCCTAATTCTCCAGCCCCTCAATCTCCTCGGGTATCTCACAAAGGTCTAGTTGCCCCTCTTGTGAGGCTCACTTCTGGGGCAACTCCCTATCGCTGTACCCTGCAAAAGGCTGTGACATTGAGTAAGGCAGTTGGAGACTCTTTGTGCTTTCCTATCTCAATTTTGCCTGATCCTGGCAACTCAGAAGTGGACATATATGTTCATGCCTCATTTGATTTTAACATCTTAAAGGACCTCAGGCAGAGCATGCTAACTAATGGTGTCCAAAGCCCCTATACAATGGGCTTGTTGAGCAATTTATTCCATACTTATTCTCTGATTCTGTATGCTCTTTTTCACCTTGCGAAAACATGCCTGTTCCCTGCTCAGCATCTCCACTTTGAAGTGGAACTGCATTCATTAATCAGAGAACAGGCTCATAAAAATGCTCAGGGAGATGCTCAGTCAAGAGAAGTTACTATTGTTATGCTATCTGGCATGGGTGACTTTTTGGACTTAAGTAGGTAGCCCTGTTGCCCAGCATTACTCTTTCACCAGCTAGAGGACCTCCTGCAGAGGGCTTGGGCTTCTGTGCCAGTTGGTGTGCTGACAAAATCTTTTACTCAATTCAGGCAAGGGCCATTGGAAACTTACACAGAATTTGTAGCAAGATTACAACAAGCTATTAGGAGACAGATTTCTAATTCCCAGGCAGCAGACATCCTGATTTTACAGCTAGCCTATGAAAATGCTAATATGGATTGCAAACAGACAGTAAATCCTGTTCATTCCTCTAAAGATCTTGGAGCATACATTAAGGCATGCCAAAATATTGGGTCTCCTTTATACAATTTGGCTCTGATGGCTCAAGCCATCTCCCAACATTTACGTGGTACACACAGTGATTTAAAATGTTTTAATTGTGGAAAATTGGGGCACCTCAGAAAAAAATTGCAAAATGAAAGTGGCTTTACAAGCTGACTCAGGGCAACTAGGTCAAGCATCCAAAGAAAATAAATAACCACCTGGCCCTTGCCCTTGCTGTCAAAAAGGCACTCGCTGGACTAAAGCCTGCCACTCCAAATATGATAAGGACAGCACTTTGCTGCCAGGAAAATGGAAATTGGGCCCAGGAAACTATAGGAGATCACAGCTAGGGGGCTCCAGTCCCCGAGTCAGCAGTAGCCAGTTCAGACCCATGCACAAGTACAAAATCAGATGGGATGGGTGCCCGGAGGGACATTTCTTCCCTAGTCAGGGGAACATTCAGGAGCTCAAGAGTAGATCTTCCTGCTGCTCAGAGAGTTCACCTGCTGGGAGGTGAGACTCCAGTATCTGTCCCCACAGGAATTCATGGACCCCCACCCCACGAACAATTGGTTTGATACTTGGAAAATTCTCTCTAACTTTGAAAGGCATTACTGTTATTCTGGCTATTGTTGGTTCTGATTATACTTCTGAATTGTGTGTTCCTGTTAGTGCCACAGGGCTTTGGGTAATAGAACAAGGAGATTATATTGCACAATTGTTGCTTTTGCCTAAACCAAAATTAAATAATGTTAGCTTTAAAAATTCCCAAGAGGATCCTCAGCCAGAAACTCCTCAAGAAGAGATTTATTTCACCCAAGAGATTTCCAAAAACCACCCCATATGCAAAATTAAATTGAATGGCAAATTCTTTACAGGATTGATAGACACAGGCACAGATGTGTCTGTGATTGGCACATGTTTTTGGCCATCATCTTGGGGCAAAAAGCCAACTAAAACATCTCTGGTAGGCCTTGGGCACCACAACTAGTTTTGCAAAGCTCCGTTCCCCTGCCTTATGAAGGACCTGATGGTCAATTGGGACATATTTGTCCTTACATAGGTCCCATACCTATAAATTTATGGGGCAGAGATTTATTGGAAGAATGGAGAGTCATAGTGACTACTTTGTCCCCTGAAACCTCACTGAGTCAACACATGATGTCTAAAATGGGATATGAACTGGGAAAAGGATTAGGTAAGCAACGTCAGGGAACAACACAGCCTATAGAACAGAAACAAAAAAATAATCACTTTGGAATTGGATATGATCAAAATGTTTAGTTGGGGCTATTGAGGAAGTTTCTCCACCCAAGGCAGCCTTGCCTTTACAATGGAAATCAAATGATCCCATTTGGGTTAATCAATGGCCCCTACCACAGGAGAAACTAACCATTCTAGAGCAATTCATATTAGAACAACTTAACAAGGAGAATTTAGAACCATCTGTGAGCCCCGGGAACAAACCTATCTTTGTTATTCCTAAAAGTTCAGGCAAATGGTGTTTGCTTCAGGACTTATGTGCAGTTAATGCAAGCCTCATTCCAATGGGGGCACTGCAACCTGGCTTAGCAAACCCAGTAGCAATCCCCCGGAAGTGGGCACTTATAATTATAGATTTAAAAGACTGCTTCTTTAACATTCCTTTGTGGCTAAGTGACTGACCAGGATTTGCCTTTTCAGTACCTAGTATGAATTTTAAAGAACTGATGAAGGGCCTTCGGTGGACTGTGTTGCCTCAAGGAATGGCTAATAGCCCCACATTGTGTCAGCTTTTTGTAGCACAGGCTCTTCAAGCTACTCATAAATTATTTCCTACTGTATATTTAAAGCATTATATGGATGCCCTATTAATCTCTGCAAATACACAACAGCTACTTTTGCAGGTCTTTGCTGATGCAAAGAAGGATTTAGTGCATTTTGGATTGTGCATAGCACCCAAAAAGGTTCAACTATCTGAGCCTTGTAGTTACCTGGGTACCTTGTTAGCAGAGCAACCTGTTAAGCCACAAAAGATACAATTTAGGACAGACAAATTAAAAACATTAAATGATTTTCAAAAATTATTAGATGATATTAATTGGATTAGACATAAAATAGGGATAGCAACTTTTCAATTGCAGAATTTGTACAAAATATTACAGGGAGTTTCTGATCTTAATTCCCCCTGAAAATTAACTCCAGAGGCACAAAAGGAGTTACAACAAATAGAACAAAGCATACATAACTGTCAGGTTTTTCATATAAACTCTAATTATCCAGTTCATTTGTTTGTGCTTAACATCCCCCATTCACCTACAGGTTTAATAGGGCATTAGACCTGAGAAACAGGTCTTTCCCATGGAATGGTTGTTTTTGTCTAACCAGTTAGTGAAATCTCTACAATTATATCTAGAGCAAATTGCAAAAATAGTTTTCTTGGGACATAATCGTACCTGACAGTTATTTGGTGCTGACCCTCATTTCATCATTATCCCAGTTGATAAGGATCAAATGCAGATGCTGCTACAAACTGCTTTATATTGGCAAATAGCCTTTGCAGATTTCACTGGACAGATAGATAATCATTACCCTAGTGTTCCTCTGTTTCAGCTTTTTTTGTGACATGAATTTATTCCCCCCAAGGTTACTCAATTTCAGCCATTGCAAGGTGCCTCAACCTATTTCACTGATGGCTCCTCTCAAGGCCAAGCAGCAATTTGGAGCTCTTCCTTTAGTTATGTGTTGCCTACACCTGGTCACTGTGCTCAGAGGTCAGAGTTGCTAGCCATTATATTTGTGATTGAAAACTTCCCTTCTCAACCTCTTAATATTTTAAGTGATTCCTCTTATCAAGTTTGTTTGACTCAAAGACTGGAAGGAGCTATGGTCTGCTCTACCTTAGAAAACCTAAATTATTAAACTTGTTTTTAAGATTGCAAAAGGCCATATGCCAAAAAGAATTGCTTCTGCCTTAATAACTTGGGGGAGAGATTTTGTCTGTGTTCCGACAGATAAGGATGAAACCTGTGGCTGCTCTCCTGGAGTGAGTGGCCATGGGTCCCACTGGTAGAACCACCAATATCTCAGAGACCAGGGATAGCACCCCTGCTGAGAGCAATGAGCCAGATGCACCTGAGCAACCCACCTCACCAGCGACGACCAACAAATCCACAGCGGGGTCCAGGATTGAGATGATGCCCCCAGAGGAAGAATAATTATAGATTTATGGTAAAAAATTAAAAAAACTTGAAAATGTTCTTTTTACATTTATAGGTATAAAAGCGCTTGCAAGGGCTGGGGATTTAGCTCAGTGGTTCTGGCGCCTGCCTCACAAGTGCAAGGTCCAGAGTTCAATCCCTGGTACCAAAAATGAAAAAAAAAAAAAAAAATAAAAAAAGCACTTGCATTCCTTCTGATTCTAATCTCAAGAGATCTCTGTTAACTGACTACAAAACTTTTTGACCAGTCATATACAATTATAAACCTAAAAATCATAAAAAGGATATTATAATTCAATTTGGCCAAATATATTTGAGTGCACTCTAATTTTATAAACTGTCTCATATGTTTGTCATTTGTTTGTTTGTACAACTGAGATCAAAATTTTTTTCTCTCTTTTCCTTTTAACCTTTAAAAAATTTTTTTTCTTAAAAGATATTCATCTATAATTAAATTGGCTTACAGATAAATGTTATTAAATTAAAGGCATGCCCTTCTTCCCCCAGGTTGCTAACTGATCAAAGTGCCATCGAGATTTATTTGTCAAAGTAAATAGAGACCATGGGTGCTCCTTTTGGTGAATAAAGAAGCAACCTCCCAGAAAATAATTATTCTGGCCTTAATTCACTAAGGGTACTCCCTAGTAATTTTCATAATCTTATGGGAGACACACTGCAATAAATATTGTCTAAATATGTTATTATAAATTGATTACATTGGTTATAATTGAAGTTTAAGTTTTAAATATGTTATTATAAAATGTTTATATTGGTTAAGTTCTAAAAATGTTATTGTAATATGTCTACATTGGTCATCTTCAAAAGATTAATTTCTGTGGCATAAACAAAAGAGTGTTATTAGAAAGATGCTTTCGGTACCAAACTACATTGAAGAACATAAGGTTTTATATAACCATGATCTTTATTACTTCTCCTTTTCTGGTGTACAAAATGTATTCATGCCCTCTAATTGTATGGGTATTCTAACATATTGTTTATGGTAATAACCTTTTGATTCAGGTATTTGCCTTTCTCTTACTCTCCAGCCACCAATGATAGTAAGCACACTTGTAGGCTGATTTATTTTCCTTAAATGACATCCTATAAAAAGATAGCTACTTAGGGATTCAACCACAAGAACAACCATAACTGGCAGTAATAACAGTCTTTTAACTATATTTTTATTCCAAAATGCTTAATACCCAGGTAAAATTATAATAGTTGAGTTCACTACTCCTCTTACAATGCTAATGTTATTGATCTTCTCTTCTGGGTGTTCAACAACCAAAGTTTATTGACCAAAACTAAAAAGGTATCTGGGCTAAGAAGGCAGCCAATATTTTGGCCCTGGCCCTCCAAGGTCAACAAGAATAGCAAAAAGATTCAGGTCATGAGGGAAACTTTTCCAAGATCCTGCATCTTTGGTGAGTAACCCAACCTCCTGAGCAGGGAGGTTGCTGAACATCAAAACAGTAAGGATCCAACAAAAAGTATGCCAAAGGAATGTCACCTGGAGGAAAAAAATCTTGCATGCTTTTGCAGGAAGCAACATGGTCAAGCAAGGCCATGACATATCCTGATGGCTGACACTGACAGAGGAGCTAAGAGGCTCTATGCATGGTTCCAAAACAGTGCCTGAGGAGCCTCAATTGACCTTGTTAGATAGCAAGAGGTTGATTTTGGTTAATACAGGTCTCACCGTAACTTGGTCTTAAACACCCAGTAGAAAAGTATAACAGAAGATAATATTTATTTGAGTTCAACAAAAGTTTTAAGTTTTTTAGCCAACATTTAAAAAAAAATTTTTATTACATTTTTAATCCTTTTACAGCCCCAATTAAGAGAAATTATGCTTATTATAGACAGCTAAGCCAGTCAAACACACTATAGGTCCTCACAATATATGGGAACAAGCCTATATATTGGGTGTGCTCACTTTTCCTGGAAACACCCTCACATAGAACAAGAAGAAAGGGAGATATGTCAGGAGAAATGCTACATAATTTTAGGGAAAAATCATTTGATTTGGCCTGGTTCTCCTGCCCACAGGCCAGCTGTGGCATTTTGAGACAATTCCATTTGGCCCCATTCACAACTGAGAGACCTGAATGATCCGGTGATGCTCCAGGACAAGATTACACCAGCTGAGGACATCCTGGGAGGAATAAGGTCTTCGTCTACTCAGTTCCTCATTTTTCTTGGATTGTTACACTTTGTTTATGCTGATGTGCTGAACTCTCTGCAAGTTATTTGTTACAACTTGTTTATCCAGATGTACTGAACCCTCTGCAAGTCATTTGTTACATCTGTTTCTCCTGATGTGCTAAATAAAAGGTGCGGTATGCTGGGGGCTTCCATCTTTGCTGCCCAGAGCAGCACTGATCAGACCCAAATCTCAGCTTCTTCTCAGTCTCATTTTTCTACCTTTCCTGCATAATAAGTTAATTCGCCTTGTGCTGCCATGGCTCGAAGGAGACTAGGAGTCACTGCAGAGGTCCTAGTAATGTCCTCTTTCCCTGTTCCCTACAAATTCTGAGTTAAAGGGTAACTTAAAGTACTTTTTCTTTTATTATATGATGTTATAGAATATATTATATTTTATTAGCACTTGTAAATGCTTTTATCATATAATTATACATAAAGGTTCTCCAAGTACTTATGACCACTTTAAATATTGATAATAGGCTTTATGCTTTGGTGTTTCTAGAATCTACCTCACACATAATATGTATTGAGAGAGACAGAAAGAGAGAAGAGAGAGAGAGAGAGAGAGAGAGAGAGAGAGACTGATACTGCTAGACTGAATTCCTACCTCTATTTTTACAATGGACCACTGTGGTTTGGTTGTCTTCCTTTACAGTCTCCCCTCCAGGGTATTTTTCTGGGGTTGTTGTCAGTCAAGAAGCTAGCACAAAAATGAGCACAGGACACAGTTGAGCAATCAGAATACTCCTTCTCTGGGAATTCTATGGACACTGGAAGAGAAATGGCCTTTCTCACTAGATCACTAACTGTGAGCATCATGTGAGACAAGAGAGTACAATGAGCTTGTTTCCGTTGGGTGGCGAATGAAATAAACAGAGATGAAAGCATGGCCAAAAAAATAGAAGTGGCTCCAAGATGTACACTGAACACATCCTGCCCAGATAAGATTTGCTCCTTCATTTCTCAATTCTGTGACTCAGTATACTGTGTCTCAGCTTTTCATGTGTTACTTGAGATGGTTCAATTTGGGGTTCTATTAGATTCTGTCACAGCATTGACTGATAGAGTCCTGATGACTGGACAGTCATGTTTTGGAATCTACAGTAGCATAGTAAAAACACTTTTGATACTCTCATGCATAATCACAAGAGTGACGCTTGTCAAATCTCAGCATAACTACAAATGATACATTTCATTCTACAAACTAACATAACTTTTGACCTTGTACTACCTTTAGGAATAATGAAATCTTATAGGAGCGTAAAAATTGGGCTTAATTTTATTTAAAATGGGGCAAATGTAGCTAGAATTTTGATCCTTAGCTAACAACTATAATTCCATGGTTAGGAGACACTTCTCTTTGTTCTTTGTCAACTTCCAATTCATTGTTTTGTTTTCATAACTTACCGGAAATTGGTAGAAATGACCAGACAATGCCTATATGTATACCCTATAGCAATCAGCCTATACCTGCTAGATTGTATTAAAGGAAACACATACACACACACTCACACACACACACACACACACATCTGTTCTGGAAACTATTTTCTATTTCTTCTATAGAATAGAAAAGGTCATATGAAATGTGGCATAAAAGCTGATGTATCCCAGAAGTTTAGTCCATAAGTCCAGCCAATAAAAGACATCTATGGATCCAAAGTAACAGCAAGAACTGGAATATTACCCAAGGTAAAAAGTTTGAAGGCAGATATTTGCTTTGGGGATATTTTTTTTTACTGCAGATTTACTCTTGCCTAATTGTATCTGATATCTTTCATGGGTCATTTCTGAATTTTTAAAAATTCCTATTATGTGTTGTGTTTCATGTTTTATCCCTTGCTGCCACATGTATCCCACTCCAGATTCTTATTGCTAACTTTGGAAAATTTTCAAGCTTCAAAACTCACCTAAACATTTATATTCCTCAACCATTACCCCAAATTCCATCACAGGAAATGTTTCTTTTCTCAACATCCTCTTCACTCACTTGTATTGTAATCCTTCACACTACATTGTAACACCCTGTGATCTACTTGTTGGTCTCTCTCATTCTTCAAGGCAGAGAACTGTTATGTAACTGAATTTCTAGCACCTAGCACTGTACCTACTAGCTTTTAATAAATGCTTGTTGAATGAATAAATTAATGACTGGATGAATGAATAACAGTCATTATCCATGGAATATTTTAGATTTCATTATTCCTGAAGTTAGGTACTAGATTGAATGTTATGCTAATTTTTAGGATGAAATCTATCATTTGTGGTCATATTCAACTTTGACAAGTTTTGTGTTAGATCACTCTTGTGGATATGCATAAGAATATAAAGAGTTTCACATGACACTAAGGATTCCACATTACAGGCAAGTCATGTGATACTTTATCAATCAGTGCTGTGATAGAATATAATAGAGGCTCACTCTAGCTGAGAAGGCAAATAACTAATTGTCCAATTCTAATTTAGTGTGTAATGAAGATAAGATTCAAAGAGTGAAAAACCAATATAAAGAGAGAGCAATTGCCCTTTTCATTTATGCTTTTTTCTCTTGATGTTTGCTCTATTGTTTGTATACTGAGGAGTGCTTGAAATTTACTGTTGAGTGCTCTATGAACTCAAAATTGGCTTCTTTTATTTTTATTTATTTATTTATTTAAAAAAAATTTTTTTTGGCTTCTTTTAAAGAAAATATACCATACAAACCTATTATGGTAATAAAGTAATACCTCAATTCATGAATGTTTCTGTTTGCAAACAGTTCAGTCTGCAAACAAAAGTGTTGGGCAACATTTTACTTCTGTTCACAAACTCTGCATCAGGTGACAAACACAACCAAGGCTGTCTTCCCCAGCCAAACACAAACACAGTCATTTTCCCCCAAACCATTAAGCTAGTGAAGTTTGTAAACTGAGTTACTGCTGTATATTAGAACATGGGATAAGAAAATACTGCTGGTTGACAGAAAATATGTTGAGAATCTCCTGGCAGAGAATCTCACCAGACCTAACAAAAGAAATACAGAAAAGATGCAAAGTTTTGAGTTGTTATCAAGGTCACTTTATTGACCACAAATAATGTTATAAGTAGATTATATGGAAATTCCAATGATAGTTGTTTTTATGATTTATTTTCAAAATGTCTCCCCAAGTCTCCTGTGTTTAGAGAGTGACTGGGTCAAGGGAGTGCTATATGCACCAGTAGATTCATCCATTGATAAATTTAGTAGCTGAATGTGGTGTTAGGAGATGGGGCCTGAATGGAGTTGGGTCACTGGGGGCCGGAAGTGTATATTCTTGCCCCCTGGCTTCTTTCCCCTCTCTCTGTCTCTACTTCCTAACTGCTATGGGTTTTGTATCTGTTTCTCCACCACACCCCTCTGCCTTACTCTTGTGACCATGGACTGAAACTGTGTAAGCCTTTCCTCCCTTGAGTTTGGGGAGTGAGGTATTTTGTCCCAGGGATGTTATACTGGCAGATATGGTACCTGGCAAGTGCTTGCTACTTTGTTCATAGATGACAATTTTTTCACTGTTTAGGAAAACAGGAAGCTCTTTACAAAGGCAATATCCCACTGATGAGGGCTCCACTCTGATGACCTAATCACCTGTAGACATCATTAAATGATTAAGTTTCAACATATGAATTTTGAGGGGAAACATTCAATCATAGTAGTGATTAAAACCCTTATTAAAATGTTAAAATATATTCTACTATTATAGTGCTAAATATAAAAGCCACAAGGATGTTAAAGATAAATTACAAGATTTTAAAAGATTGTCAAGCTTCTGATATAGCATTTTAGCAGGGTATGAAACATAGTAAAGACTTATCTAGAAGGGAAAGTTCCCTGTCCTGACCATCACTGCCCAGGAAACTATTTGTTTAAAGAAGACCTATTGACTTTAATGTCTCCATAACTGTTTGTGCTGCTTTTATTCCTAAATCAAATTCTTGTCCCTTCCTTTGGTAAAAATAACTCCTTCCTTCCTTCCTTCCTTCCTTCCTTCCGCAAATATTTGATGAACTCTATTCTGCCAGGTGTTTTATGAGGTCCTGGGAATTTAGAGATAAAGAGACTCTTCAGGTGGTAGTGAGAGGAAGTAGAGTCATACAAGATCATTGGTAAATAGTGGCAGGTATTGCTCAACACATACTTATCATCATGGTTAATATTTTCCACATATTCTATTTAAACTTTATACAACATCTGAGAAATAAGTTTTGTTAATCTTTAAACTTTGCATCAATGTCACACAATAAATATGGTACACAATAAGTGACTTCATCAAATTAAATTATAAGTCTATTTGATTCTGACTTATGCTTTTTTTTTTTTCTTTGCAGTTTAGTGGATTGGATCCAGGCTTTTGTACTGAGCTAAATACCCAGACTACATCTCAAGCTCTTTTTTAATTTTTAGTTTTGAAACAGAGTCTCCCTAAGTCACTAATTTGCCAGGGTTGGGCTCCATCTTGCAATATTCCTTCCTCAGTCTCCAGAGCACTAGAATTACAGTTATGAACTTCACTTGGCTTTATTTAGACTTTAAAACATCACTTACTGCCCTGTTTGATAAGTTATCTTTCAGCTCCAACTTGAATGTCTAATCCTATCTTATTTCTTATTTTCTTTGAAAATTCTCTTACCATTTAATTACATTCTTTTTTTGTGTGTTCCTATATTCTTTACTAGCATGTATTTATATCTGCTTCCTGTTACACTTGAGTGAGAAATCCCCCAAAGCAGATTCCGTTTCTGACCCTTGGATAGGCTCCGCAGAATGTGGCAGGAGAGGGCGGCCCTCATGATAGATCAACACATAAAAGTTTCACTGAGCTCACACTTGGCTGCCTACAGGCCTGAAGGTTGTGTTGTTTTTCCTGGAAAGAGTGCAAAAGCCTGCCAAATTTGAAAATGAGTTTATCTTAAATCCTAGTTTCCCTATATCTTTTATAAATTGGGAATATTTGAGATTATTCATTGGTTAAACATTCCTTTCTGATGACACCAGGCTAGAGCCAAGTGGCTACCATCTGCCTCACAGGGCCTTGCACTGCAGCTCCCAATGTTCCCATTGCTTCTGCTTCACCACTCATGAATCTTCACCACTTACCATTTGCACAAAACTGGCCCTACAATTTCCAACCTTTCTTCTTTCTTCTCTCAAGTCTCTTAATGTCTGTATATCCACATAATGGTTACTGTCTATAAAATACTTTTTTATAAAATAATTTTAAAGAGAAAAATAACTGCAAGTAAAATTCAAAGCTGTCAAAGTGTTGTCAATAAAACACACATAATGGTGATCTATTTATTTAAAACTACTATATCTATATAATTTAAGAAGACTGATATGTCTAGAGTGCCTCATTACTACCCAAATATTAAAATGTATACTAGGGGTATTCTCATGAATGGAATGGCATATATAATTTCTCATCTCCAAAATGTAGATTTCTCAAGTCCATTTGTAACTGATTCATAGCTTTTTCATTGCTATTTCAGCTTACACATGAAATGTAGAAACAGTAGTATGGTGTTGTTTATAGTGATTATAATTACAGAAAAGCATTATTAATTTGAAAAGGAAGACAGAGATTGGAGTCAAGTTTTCCCTCATATTGTGAACACTTTATGCAAAGGCATGCTGAACAAATATACTGTGTAAATTTTATAAGAACCATTTACTTGACAAATTTTAGAGTCATGAATTGCTAACAATGTGAATGCACTATAAGCAAAAGCTAGGTGCTGCTTAGGTTGGTACTTTGATATAATAAGTACAAATCATTTTTATATCTTCTGTGAGGCAGGGCTTCTCAACTAGCTAGTTCAAGTTGCAATATTTATTTGAAAACAATGTAATATTGCTTCTGTGAAGCATATTGTTTCACTTTGATTTTTCATCATCTCAGACAGTTCTTTCCCCCAAGTCAACTGACTCCATTTAGTGCAAAAAAGAGGACACTTTAACAGTAAATCCCTATTAGTCACGTAAAACCTCCATAAATATAGCTATTGCATTTTTGAGAATGCTTTAATAACTTAAGAGTTGACAGAAAAACAGTCAATGTTTAAATATCATAAATAGCAGGTTAATCATCTCTATAACAACAAGAAGAATACCAAGTTGGCCTAGTTTTGCTTTGTTTGGTAATAGATAAGATTTACAGTATGTAGCTGTACATTGGCGGGTCATCCCAATACCTCAAGATACATAGGAGTACAAATGAATGTCTTACTTCCATTGATAATCATTCATAAGACAAAGCATATTTAATAACCTCAAACAATTAAAATTGATAATAAAATCATTTCCTACCTGGGTAACTTTCTCTGTCACATTGTGGGTTCGATCTTTAACTTTGGGTGCAATAATAGTTTTATCTGAAGAAGGAGGGGATGTATTCTTTTTTTCAGTTTTGACATCTGAAAAATTCAGAGTAAGCTGTGGTATCTTGTTAATGGTGCTGTATTTGTTGAGGTTTGAATCCGATGTGGATCCCAGGAGGCTTGACTTGATATGATTAAAAGGCCCTAAAAAAGTTGGAAAGTATTGGTAAAAATAATATCAAAAGAAATTTTAAAAAGAGAAGTGTTTCTAAGTCCCCTGTTAATGATCCATGTCCAATGTGGCCCTGATTCATTTACAACTAAATACATCCAGGTGATACCTAAACATAGAATTTAGAGTCACCTTCTGCCACACGGAGGGTCATGGAACTATTGGGATAAGACTGGGTCCTAGGTATACACCCAGGGAGCAAATGACATCCTAAGCCATTAGTTGGGTTTTTTCACTTATGACTGATAGAAAAAAAAACCAAACTCTACTCCCTGTTATTGGCCAAATTCTACCTTCAAAGTTTTTCATTAATTTTGTTTTATAATCTAGGGATTATTCAAGGAAGAACTTTCCTATGGTTCCAATCATGTTGGCCATGAAATTTATGAATGGGTCATGCATTTATGAAGTTTACCCTGCACCAACTTGACTTACTCTCTTTCTGTGTCACTGAGAAGTATCAGGCCCTTGGGGTTCTTCACATGCTTCCACTACCTGTATGAAATACCCCACAAAGTCTACAGAAGTTTAAACCCAGATGAAATTGAAAAGCACAAAAGTTCATTAGTATGTATGTGCGCATGTGTGGATGTGTGTGTATACTTTATTAGAAACTACGAAATTCTGTGTGGGATTTTAAAATCTTTCTATCCATTTTTTTCTCTCATTTACATTTAAGAGTAAACACTTTCCAAGAAATAAGAAAAGCCATTCTAAAAACCACATAAGCAAAAAGCTCTAGTAAACACATCTTATATTAGAAGTGACCATGGCTAGGTAACAGAACATGTTTGGGGTTGGTAATTTCCACCCGTCTTACGTTCTGTTCCCACAAAAATCATTTGGCAAGTGCTGACTCTTGTTTCCTTTGCTGTGAGTGAGTAGCCTGACTATCAACATCTGACTCTTGTCTGTTGCTTACAGAGTCAGAAAATGCTCCAAAGAGTTTCTTGTGCAGTGGGTATATTACTCATGTAATTATTTGGTGGTTAAAAGTTAATATCGGGAATAATTTTATACAAATCCTGGGTCCACTTGTGTTATACAGTATCTTTCTGCCTCAGAGTGGTGAAAACATACAAATTTCATGAATGAACTTCTACATGGCATATTTTGTTTTATGTTATTTTGTTTCTTGTTCAGACTGAAATACATACATTTTAGGGATCAAAATGTACTTCAGGCATCAAGCAAAGCATAAACACTTCACAATCAGACTGGTAGATTGCATATTTTGGATTCCAATGATCAATCAACTCAAGTCAAACATAGTGCTAAAACATAAATCTGTACTCATCATTTCATTCACAGTTTCTGTGGGGAAAATTTCACTATACTTGCATATAAATGTTTATGCTTATTTATTATAAAACTTTGAAGTAATTTTAAGAAAACTTTTATGTATTTAACAAATATTTTATCTATTTAACTGCATTTTTCTTCTTTCCCATGGTGATAACATCTATTTAGGTGAAAATATCATTGAGTTCCCTGATCGTTTTGTGCCCCTAGTGTGCTCATCAGAGTAAAAAATAACACCAAGATAGACAGACCTATCTTCAAACAGGTCTCTGACTGAAGGTTCATTCTCTAGGTCCTCGTAGAAATCTTCATGTCACATATATTTCTTATTATAACATATTCCAGATAGCATTCTCTTGCTTTGATTATTCTATGTCTATATGTAGGCACATATTTTAACATTTAAATTTTTTAAATATGCTAGAACTTTACACTAATTATTCATCTTTTTCCCAATTCTAATGCCACATTTTTATGCTTTATGTAATTTAACTGTACCCAGAGACATAGAGTTCAGGTATATAGTTAAATTGTATTAAAATCCTTCAAATCCATGTTTCAGTTCTCTTTCTATATCATCCTTGCTTATGTTGAATTTTTGTAGCAAATTGTATATAAAGATATTTTGGGTAAGACCTAGATTATCTATGATGTTAATAGGCAGAAAAGCACTGTTAATATACTTTGCTTATCCTTGTTACCAGTTCCAATAAACTGTATTTGCTACACTTATAACCATAAGGTCTCTGCTGTGACAGCACTTCATCTGTGGGAACATTTAGGAGAGCATTTCTGGCTTTCATAAAGCTGGAAGAATTTGAATATCAATCACAATCATTTTGATAAATTGGTCCAGTGCCCCAAGGGACATTCCTGGAGATAAAATGCTTGTTGGTAATGATCTGAATCTTGTACTAGTTTCACATAAAATAGGGCAATGTGTTTTTACATGGTTTTAACATAAATTAAAATTTTCAGAACTAACACTACTATGAGGAGGGAAAATAAATATTGCTTTATTCATAACTCTATTAAAAGTTGTTTGTTATTTTTGGAAAATTGTGATACTGAGAGTTACATTCTTTGGGGTACCTTTGTGTTGGGTGGCCAAGACAAAAGTTTGGAGTTCAGGTCACAGTCTGGATTGTATCTATCATTTGAAAATATGAAAACTAAGAGATTTGGGTCATTTTTTTGTCAGTTTTGGGGCCAAATATTACTAAATTTGCAGATAATTGTAAGAATCATGTTAAAATGATGAATAATATTTCTTTTAAAATATTTTGCTTCATTATTCTGTGCATGTGCAATGATGTATGAAGTGAAAATCTGTGTGCTACACAACTAAACATCTAAAATTCTTGGTCTTAGGATCATCTGTTGGTGTTTAATCTCATCCTAATAACTCTGGAGATCTGCAACATTTTTCAAGACATTTTTGTAATGTCTAGATGATCATTTACTTCTTCAATTCATTTTCTCTTTTTCATTACTTAAGAAAGCATATAGTTTGCAAGTCATTTTTAAAAATATGAAGATAAATGTATACTCCAATATCTAGTGGTAGTTTTTCTTCTGTGCAATTATTGTTGTATTTTATCACACAGAGAAATATTTTGACAGGATGTTTAAAATTAAGGGTCAGGTCACTGTGAGAATCTGATACTTTCTAATTTCTCCCTAATTTTTCTTGGTATATGATTATTTTAATTATTTTCCACTTTTAAGATTCATATATTTCCAATCTTTTATTATTAATTCCAAATACCATTATTTTACTATGAACCCATATTTCTGCTCTATCATTTTATTGGTTTGCATAAGGAATGTTTTCTCCTGTCTTTAATGGTTTTAAAGCACAATATATTTCATACATATGATTAATGCATTCTATCTTCTAGTGTATTTATAGCTGAACACTAGCATTTTCAAAGAACAATAATTTGATTATAAACTGGTTTCCTTTTTATTTCTCCTTTATATTACATTTAGGAAATCATGTAGATCTTTTACATATAGGTTAAATTGCCTCTGAATTTCATTACAGGATAATAAAGTAAGTATAATAAAATATTTGTTGAAACAAGGAAAGATCATGTCTGATATAGATGTGAAACTGAAGAAAAATCATACATTTTTTTTATGAGTTTGAAATTTCATCCAATCACTATTTTAGCTTTTCATATTTACTGTTGGAAAAATATTCGAATGGTTTCTCCAATCTATTTTCTTTTAAACTCTTAGTCTGAGAGAGCTATCTAGATATCTAGTCTGAGAGAGATAGCTAGTCTTAGAGAGAATCTAGATATTTTTAAGTTGATTAATTTAATAATTTCAGCATAATTTAATATATTACTTAAAGTAACTAATGCACACTACTTAGATTGGGAACTGAAATTTATTGCATCTTGTGAAATAAAGATAATTATGCTTCTGTTGAACTTGAATCAGATTTTCATATGTAAAAGTCTTCTAGAGTCTTCAAGAGTATCAATGTTGGGTTAAGTTTCTCTAAAATCTTATCTAAATTCCAAGAAAAATGTCCATTGCTTTATGGTAGGAATTAACAATATCCTTATTTCACCAATTCTAAAATTAAACTGACAGAATATGAGGCCAAATGGACCTAAAAAACAAGGACTATAAATCAGAATACAGGCTTTCCTACCTCCTAGGTCTATATTCAGAGAGGCCTTTGTAGAGGATTTAAAGGTGAAAGGCAGCCTCACTGAGAGGGATTATGAACAGAAGGAATTTAGGATTCTAATGAAAGATAGGAGAATAGCCTGAAAAACAAAGTAAGTGAATTTAAAGAAATTTAATAGGCAGAAGTAAGAGAAGTAATAGCTTCAACTGAAAGAAATGTAAAACTCAAAAGTATACAGTAGGACTAAATGTTCTTTAGAGTAACATTTGCAAGATAGATAACTAGATTAAATTATTTAATATATTAGAAGAGGGGGGAAAACCATGATCAAATAAACTAAACCAACATCTGGATAAAGTTTTAATATGTTTCAAGTATCTGATTAAATATAAAGTAGGACAATTTACAAAGAATTACTCTACATTTAGAGATCAAGCTAGAGACTAAAGCAAAAACTGGGGAAAAGTTTAGGTTAAAAAATTTAAAATTTACATGATTATGATATTTAAATATATTATGTGTTATGATAAATTAAAGTAGAATTTACTCACTTTTCAACAATGCTATAAGTATAGATAAGTACTCCATATATATATTATTTTAAAAAATTATTCTTGAGGGCAAAATGAAACAGGAAAGAAGAAAAACAAAAGGATTCAGTATACTTTTGAATCATCATGTCTGTGTACAATATTTCGTAGGACATTGAGCTTACTTGATTAAAGTTTAAAAGAACTCAAATTGCTGAAGTGGCTTAACATTGAAGAAAACATTAAGTAATTAAGCCTTCTATAAGAACTTTGTTAGTAAACATAAGCCAGTAAGTTTAACCTGTAAAGACATGTATCAGAAATAATCATCAAATCACTTGCATTCAGAATCCACAATTTCTGTTCCAGCAGATGACATGTAATTTAAAAAGGAAAACAGTTGTCACTGAAAAATGAATTTGGAAATCCTTATAAGATCACAAAATTCTGGGTAATGGCCAATGTAACTTATGTGAAACAAGTTGTATCAAATTGATTTATTTCCCTTATGAGTCTGATGTGTTTCCTGGCTAGCATGCAGGTGAAAGCTATAATAAATCTTCACAGTAGTTTTGTTTCTGACTCACATGACAGGTTCATACACAGTTGGAAACTAAACATACCAATATTAGAAAAATGTAGGGCTTCTTAAGAAAATAAGGAAAAAGACGTAACAGAGGGACAAAATTTTATCTATGATATTTATTAGAATAAATGGAGTAAATTTTGTATTGATGATTTAAAAGGCAGGCCAGAGAGAATAGCCACCATGATTAAGGTTAAAAAGTTTATGAATGATTGGGGTAAGATTACCCCTCTCACATGTTAAAGAAATTATTAAAAATTATAATACATAATTACACATATATTGAATGTGCAGTTTATTTGAAGTAGCTTTTTCACTCCTTGATAATAGGTTATACTTTCTCAAAAAGACACCTCTGGTGTTATTTTAAGAAGACAGAATATGAAAGAAATTTATTAAATGAAACAAAATAGATTCCAAGAAGAAGGAGAAGTAGAAATTATTTTATTTTGGAAGAAAAGTACCAATTTGCTGTGTTCATGTTGTAATGCTATATTAAATATTAGCATAGCCAGAGATACTGTATCAGTATCTCTGTCCAATGGAGATAGATGAGAGGAAAGAAGAGAATATTTCAGCAAGAGGGATTTAGGCTGGCTCTTTGTGCAATAGGAACTAAAACGGACTTCCCAAGACAGTTAAAGAATGGCCTCTTCTGGAGATAAAGATGCTGGTACGACTTGTGCAAAGGAATCAGCCAACACCTCACCTAAAGGGAAAAAACCAGATGATGTTGAAGACCTTCCAAATGTATTCCTAAATTACTTATTTTGTTTTGTAATAAAATGATTTTTGGTTGAATTAATTATTGAAATCATTAATTATAATTTTGCATTTTGTATACAAAGCAGTTTAGAAATGTTTTTTATTTTGTAATTTTAAAAATTTAATCTGTTTTAGAAACAAAGCCGAAATGTTTAAAACCTCACTTAATACATTATGAAAATATTAAAGGAAGGCTCTTAAATATTGTTTAATAGCACTCAAGGCTAGAACATGAAGGAATAATGAAAACTTGGGAGTGTATATTTACATTAAAGTTTTATTAAGTTTGCAAATATTTCCTCCAATTTAGGGGTTTAACTTTATAATTACTAATATGTTAAAACTTTCTACAATGATTTAGGAAATATTAATCCCAAGTTCTGGCATATATTCCAAATTGTTTTTGAATTGAAATCTGGATTTTAAAAGAAAAAAATGTTTTTATTCAGACTATTGCTATTGCAAGGTAGTAGAAGGGAATTGAAGATGAAGAGTTCATTTGATGAATTAGTTTATAAAATTAAAAACAAAATGACTGCAGTTTTCAGGTAGGTGAACTATTAATTTCAACCATGAGCCAGTCTAATTTTCTATTTATTGAGAGAAAAAAAGATTCATTCTACTTTAAAAAAAACATTGGAAAATTAATATCTTCTAATTTACTGCTAATTGTTAAATACTAAACCTGTCATATTTCACACAGGCAAGTTGGCAAGAGCTGTCTGTATGCTGTTTCTTGAGGTTACATTCTCAATTGTGTAACTAAAATCATCACCCATAGCTGACACTAATTTGTTCCCTTTTAAAAATCACACTGGACAGGCCAAGGACAGAATAATTATGTACAAAAGATAAAATCCCATCCCACTATTAGAGGTAATCTGCAAAGATCCTTATTGAAGTGCTTACAAAATAAAGTTTGGAGGGGTAAGGGGAGACTGCTACAATTCCATTATTTTTAAATTATCCTGGACTGCTGACTAGAAAATATTCTTGGTTTCCATTGTTATTAATTCATAATCAACACCAGCTTTGACTTCTTTAAGGAAGCAATTGAGAAACCCAAACATAAAACTGCACAGTGGTTAGAATACCAATGACATATAGAAGTGGCTAATACGGTAAATTGTAAGTAATGATGGTTACTGGTGGAGACGTGTTCATGCAACACACATGCACAAAATGAGTCACTGTCACCATTTGCACATCCACATCAGCATGCATGGCCTCAATCAAAAGACCAAACCAAGAAGTTTCAATTTGAAAAGAATAATATGGCTTTCATGTTCTACTGTGATATAGTAGATAACCGAAATGAATTTCAAATTTTCAGCCAAATCCAAATTTAGTCAGAGTGTTGTCCAATTCAACATTATCCTATGGGAGCTGTAGGTGAAGCCATTGATTTCAGAATAATATAGAATATGATTAAAGAATGATTAAATGACTCTCATGCATGTACAGTATACTACTACAGTAAGCTTAAAACCATACCCCCTGCCATCCAGGAACGTGAAACTAGTTTTAAGGAAACAAAAGAGGAACAAATGAAGTGACGCTGTCATATAGCACTTTTTTCATTTTTTAATTTAATCATTAACAATTTTCCCCAAGATAGGCTATGTGCTTCTTTCACACTGAAATATATTTAGCTTTATATTTGTTTATTTCCAAATGATTTAAATATTTATGAAATGTTCATTGTAAACCTACAGTTTCACTTCTTGTAGAAAAAAGGTGTTCATAATTATTTTGATGACACAGCTGAGAAAGTAACAATGTCTCCAGCAAAATCAAGCCATGATGTCTCCACCAGGCACCTGGACTAGCTAAGGGCAGCATGGAGTTGTGGCACTGAACAGGGCATACAGCAGGCAAGTTAACATGCCGAGTAAAGGGGCACTGTAAGCATCAGATGGTGAAATTTGACTTCGTACATTACCTTTGACATTGCGACCATTGTCTGTTTTGAGCGTATAGGGACAAAAAAGAGAGAAACATAAAAAGAAGACTAAAATTATCTTACACACACTGAATTGCCTTTGTAAAAACAATCAGAGAAAACAGAATGTGATGACTGAAATGTATTTTTGATTGAAATTAACACTGTATATTATTCAATCAACTAAATGCATGCAGTAGAAATATCTGCCATCATAAACATTCTTGGAGAAGTATGGGAAATATTTATTTTAATTAATTTCAATGGATTCCAAGGCACAGATTTTATAATTATGACAGTTTGGAGAAAGACAACCACAGTTGCCGGCAGTTGTGATAATCTTCAACCTTGTCAGATGTCAATTTTGGTTTCCCCGAAAGAATCACTCACAATCACTTACATAGGAAGATCACGTATTTGGGATGTTAAATGTTTTTGTATAATGTAACCTAGTGTGTTAACGAGGAAAAGTGTTTCTAAAATAACAGTTTAATAAACCAACTTGCATTAATCATAATTTTATTAATTGTCCCCTACTCTAGAATGCTCTTCAATGTATATTTTGAATATAACAGTAACCAAAAAAGTCTTTATTTGGCAATAATAATAACAAAAACTCAGTGAATTTGACCTTATGCGGGAAATGTGTATGTCTTTTATTGATAGGATTTTTTATATTAAAATGGGCTGTTTTCAAGTCTTAGAGTGGTGTTTTTAGATTTATTTCAAGATTGGGAGTCTAAATTTTGAATACATGTTGCAAACAAAATATATATTACTAGCTTTGAAACACATAAGCTCAAAATGAACTCACATCAAACCAATCAAATATATCCAAGATTTGAAAAATCTGTTTAACATTTAGTGGACAAATATATTATCACTATACACATTTAAAATCCTAAAATATATCATAATTATTTCAAAGCTTATTTCTGCAGTAATCCCAATAGTGTAGCATATTGAATTAGTAGAACAGACTTGGTATGGATATAGATACCTAAATAGAATGTTGCATTTGATGACAATTTTCTTCCCTCTCTGAGGGAATCACAAAAAGTGAGTTGGGACAAGAGAAGAGATTTTGATAACACAGAAATAATTTCTTTGTCAGGAGCTTGGTCTAAAAGACATTAATATAATAACTTCCTGCAGGCAGTTAAAATTATAAATATATGCAACAAACATAGAAATTACAAGATTTACAAATGCTCAGAAATTTACCAAAAGGTTACATTATGTTGATGTTTCAAGGTGTAGTGAAAGGGCTGTGCGTAATACTAAGATCTGGTTATTGTTCCTCCATGGAAATGTAAGTGCACACATTAAAGAAGTTAGAATCTTATCTAGCAATTTCATAGACTGATTTCGTGACTTTTAAATCTAATGATAAAACAATCGAGATTTGTATTTTATACATCTATTGTTTAATTTTATTTTCCTAGTAATACATTTTTATTGAATTTACAAATGGTACACTAGAAAAAGAAATCAGGTGCTTCACCAAGATGGTTTGAAAAGTACAGTCCTAGGATGCTTGAATAAATGAAAGGATTATATAAACAGTTATGTACTAATAATATATTTGCAAAATATTTAAAGTTCTGCAAAGATAGCTTATACAGGTAAAATGAAACATTCTGAATGCAAAATTGGTGCATGTAGAAATTAACCTTTTAGCCCCATTTCATGGATTCATAAAGTTAAAACCAATTGTGTGGTTTTCCATCTATTTTAATCAATAGCACAGGTTTAAAAATATATAAAATTATGTTGCCATAGGAAATAAAGTCTCTTATATGTCTATGATTTTGTAACTAAAATTGTGCTAAAGCTAAAATATAAAATGACCTCTAAATGTATTAATCTGTAGTCACATGGTGACTGTTGCATCCCAAGGAAGTGATACATTTTCTGAAGGGTAGAGGAGGAAAACTGAGGGTGATCTTAATGCCAAGTGTCCATGCATAGTACTTGTACCTAAAATTAAATATTAAATAATCTTTTCCTATAATTATATCAGTAATTGTGCACTGAATGGAGACTTCATAGATTGAAAGCAATGAAGTTATAAGACCTGGTCTAAGCTACAGAGAGCCACTGTCAAAACAAGGATGGAATCTATAGGGGGTACTGATTATGTATCAGTTTGATTTTCAAATTTCATGTTGCTGAATGTCATTGTCTTGTAACTCAAGTTATCACTGGAGAAATCTCTGAAAGGACACTCGTTGAAGAGTTGGTATGTTTTCTAAAGATGATTATACTAGCTGGACTAACTAAAAAATACATTGCTCATTTGAACTGTATTAATGAATTTATGGTTGTTGTTCAGCCATAGGATCCATTGCTTAAGGGTCAAATTACATAGGTTTCGTTCTGGGTGGGGAATACTCAGTCCATCATTACTAGAAGGTAAAATTCTTTAGATGATTATCTGGTCTTGGAATTGTCTTTGATTTTATTTTCCCTTTGACCTTCTTTGGACTGCAGATTAAAATGGGTGGACTAATTGCTCTTGTGAAGTATTGTATATAGTTTCTCAAATCTATCTTATAACAAAGTATTATTTCTGTTTTGAGATTTTAGTTTATCTTGTTGAATTTTTTTTCTGCCAACTAATTTTCTTTCAACTTTTTTACCTTTTCTACTTCACTGTGGTCTTTCTTCTATATAATTCCAACCTAAAGCATTGATTTAAATTCGAAATATCATGGAACAGATAATTCATTTCTTGATGTGTGTGATTTTGCAACATACCTGTGAGCACGGTTTCTGCAATGTCAAACCATCATTTTTTGATTGTCTGCCATAAAATGGGCAGATACATCTGATAAGACTGCAGAACTAACTCTGCAGGGCTTCTCAGGCTAGGTCTCACAGCAACACAGTTGCTATGTGTATATTTAACAATGGTAGATGTATAAGATGCAATACGCATACAATATAATATATATATGTATATATATATATACATATATATATATATGAGAATACATGAGCTTTGAACACTCAAGTATGAAATATTTCATTTTTGTGGGTTGGGTAGGGAGAAACAGGTGCCTGTAGCTAAGTGTAGTGTGAAAAGGAACAAAGTGGGAAGAACATTTTAGGCAGAACAATATAATCAAGGAAAAAAAGTCATGATAAGTTTTTGAGCACCGGCATATTATTTTGGTGAGGCTTAGAACAGAGTATATATTAGAGGAGGCAGCCTTGTAAGGGCAAAAACTGAATCTTGAAAAGCAGCTGGTCACATAGTGAAGGCCCCAGTTCTCCCCTTACTGAGGAGATTTATGGTAAGATTTCTGTTATAAAACGACAACTGGCAACACCACAGGTGATGACTGCACTTGCAGAGATGGTTACCAATGGACAGCAGGTCTCCTAAGAACCCAAATCTGTGGGAATCAGAGAAGTGGGCCTCATGTATCCAATCCATGCAGAGTACTCTGATTCTCAGACATGTTGGAGGAGTTCAGTGACTCACAGATCCTTCTTATAGTGAGATCTCAGGAAACACGAGGGAAGGAGGAAAAATGTAGCATGGATTTGATTGTGGACTCTAGGAACAGGCAGACCTGGGTTTGAAGCCAGACTCTGACACTGACTAACTAGTTCTGTAACCTTGGGTCAGTTATTTGTTTAATATAACTAAGCTTCAATTTCTCATCTATAAAATGGGGCTTAAACTGGTTCCTAATTTACAGAGTTGCTAGGAAAACTAAAAGAGAATTACAGTGTGTTAATCACTTGCATTGCCTTAGGCATAGTGAATACTCTATTAGTGTATCCACCATCATGTCAATGATGAGTTGTTTCTGTGAATGTTTTTATAGATTCCCTACTTTCACCACTGGCTAATATCAGAATGTAAACACAGAGAGAAGCCAGAGAGAAATACATAAATTCTCACTTTGTTTTTCAAGTTGCTTGGTGGGTCCCTTCCCCAATATTTCCTGCTCCTTCCTCCTATCCAAAGTGTCTGTCAGTAAATCACATTTTCTAGCCCTCCATTCAGAGAGAGTTCATGGAAAACATAGCCCTGTGACTGTGGCACACCACTTTATCCTATCTGGATGTGATCATTTGCTAAACACAGCAAAATTAATTATGTTTGAGATGAGAATGTTCATCATCTAGACTCATCTTGTATTAAGCATCAATTAATTAGCACTCCATGTAATGGGCAGATAAATGGTTATCATACTATTTCAGAAACACAGATAAAGAAGCCAGAAGAAACCAAATTGCTCACTAGGGTTCAAAGAGAAAATTAAAAACAACTCTGAATGTAAGACCTACATTTTTAATAGGCTTTAATCATAAGTTTTCTCCCAAGGCACAAGGATTAATGTTGGTACTAAAATCAATATGGAAATAACCCTTCACTACTCATTAAGGTATGTTTCTAAGTTAAACAAACAGCAGCAACATACCTTCACTGGCATGTCGGTCTCTAAATATGTTCTTGGGGTGAACACTGAATCCCTCCATGTCCTGGACTGAAGATGCCCTCCTGATACTGCAGAGGCTTTCCCTTGATCTGGAATGGGTCAGTTGGGAACTCGATTGCAGCATGTCAGGGTAGAGTCGGTCCCATTGCCTTTTGGGAGAGGAATGGTCAAGAGGTCCAGATATATTCACCAGGGGAGAGCATTTGCTGGGCTGTATCAAGGCTTTTGTATCATCTGCTTCGGAAGGACTGCAACTTTCTTTTGTTGGAGACTTGAAGTGCTTCATGGCTACTGAATCATCACTGTGTTTAGATGAATCAATTACGACCACGTCAGGGTCTTCTTGTGGTAAGGACTGCTTTCTGTAAGAGAGAACTCTCAGACCAGGGAACTTGAACCCAAAAAGTTTCCCTACAAATGGAAACAGGAAAGAACATTATTACAAGACAGTGGATATATCCTTTAAACAAAACAAATATTGCTGACTCCTATTTAAATGGAGTCAGCATGGAAAAAAGAATTAGTAATCAATACATAGCTATTGATTGAATGAGGCATTGTCAGTTGGACCAATATGAATTATAAATAGTAAGAAAATAGCAAATTATATTTTATCTGAAGATTAGATAATATCTCAGTAACATGAAAACATTATTTAGATGACAAGAAACTTTTATTGTTAATAAACTAAAATGTTTATTCACTATACAGCCACAGGTTAGATAGGAAAAGGAGAAATGACGAAGCCGAAGTGGAGGAACAAGTGGAGAATGAGTATGCTGGATGTGTGTGTGGTAGAGGTTAGTATGTTGAGAGAGAAAGAGAAGGAAGCGAGAGTGGCCCTCACATTTGGTAAAGGTTTGTACTGATGATGTTGTGAGTTGAATTAGGATTGGAAAAGTAGGGTCAGCTGTGAGTCAGAGGCTCCTCATTCCACTTGGAATTCTTGAAAGGTTTTTGGTTTCCAAAGAGGTGTATCATAAAGTTAAGAAGTTCCTTTTTCCTGCTTTTTGTTGTTATTGTCGTTGCCATTTGTGAGTTTAGCATGAAATGTTATACATATCTCAAAGTGGATGATGCATAGAAGGGCAACTAAATATAAACATTAGAAGGTGGAATTAGAAATTTAGATATTAGTTAATAAATATATAGACCTTAGACCATTCAACAATAAAATATCTAAATAAACAGATTGGTAGGAAAAATTTCAAATTAAAACAAGAGGATATTATTTTTATTCCCTTCAGTTTATCAGTAAAACAAAAAAAAGAAAAAGCTCATAACATGTATGACTTATGACTAAGAATGCTGGTAACCATTCTGACACTTTGCTGGTAGGATTGAAAGACATCTGAAAATATCTATTAAATAAAAAAATATGATTTTCATTTGGCTCAGCAACTCACATATAGGATACTGCAAAGGCATAAAAACTGGAAAGAGGGCCGGGGATTTAGCTCAGTGGTTCTGCTGCCTGCCTCGCAACTGCAAGGTCCCATGTTCGATCCCCGGTACCAAAGCAACAACAACAATAAAACAGAAACAAAAAACCTGAAAAGAGTCTGAATATCCATTGGTAGGAGAATGGCTGAATAAATCATGGCATTTTTATACTGTAGAATCATGTGGTACAGTAGTCTTAACTAAAATATGTACATGCTTCAATTAAAAGATTGTTTGGCTAGGGATTTAGCTCAGTGGTGCTGCCTCCTGCCTTGCAAGCACTAGGTTCCAAGTTTGATCCCCAGTACAAAAACACAAAAAAACTCATGTTGTTAAAATAGTGTTAAATTAAAAAGCAAATTTGAATCCATGTGTTTATGACAATATTTTCATTAAATACAGCAAAAGCCTGTATTTTTCATATAAGTTTTACAGTAGCAGAGAAATATGTGGAATAACACAGTGCAAACTTTTAATATTGATTAACTTAATGGAATAGTTTGGAAATAGAAGGTTATAATGTACTGCATATTTCTTATATATTTCTACTGTTTATTATATCAAGCATGAATTCTTTTATACATTTACAAATAAGAATAAAATGTAAAATATCTACCATTCAATAATATGAAAAGATAAGAGAAAGCATCCAAACAAATTTGTAATCCGAAATTTCTCTAAGTTTTATTTACACAAATTCAGCTTTTAAATTCTAATACTAGGGTATTAGACTGGGTCCATATCATCTCTGGCTGCATGGGTGCGTGTTGCTTTTCTGGCCAGTCAGCTTGTGTGTTTGGCTTATAATATTTTCTTACATTCTTAAATGTCTAGGTACTATGTTCTCTGAAAATACATTTCAAATATATTTGTTATGAACTGTTATTCAGTGAATTAAAGATGGCTGTAAAACTTGGAAAAACATTCTCAAAATTCATGAACTTTTCTCTATTTTGAATTCATTCTTCCAGTCAATGGTCTTACCTACATAATAGATTTTCAGCTCTGTCTTTAATCCAATGACTTCTAAATTTGTGTCTTCAGATCAGACCTCTTCTCGGAGTTTTACACTTGTATATCTAATGAGATCATTAATATATTCATTTTGAAATATTAAAGATACCTCCAAATTTTATAGGAAATGCCAATCTCATGATCTTTCCCTCTAAACTCAACCCTCCCTTATTGTTAATGACATTATAATCTACCCTGTCAGATAAATTTGAAACGAGGGTCATTCTAGATACTGTTCTGTCTTTCGCTAATCTCTATATCCAATTGATGTCAATCCTCTAATTGTGTTCATTTTACCTCCTGGATATCTTTCTAATGTTTTCCCTTCTCTTATCTCCTCTGTTCTTCCCCGTCTAAGCTACTATAATGACTCATCTAGTTCTTTGCAATAAGATGCTAATGACGTTTCATATTTACATCATTTTCCATTTTTCAAAAATAATTTTATATTTAAAGAATTCACAACTCATCATGCTTATTACCCTCCACCCCAACTTCCTGCTTTGGGACTGAAGACAAAACTATCAGCACCCTGAAATTTGAGATATGCTCCTTGCTTTCTAGAATTCAGTGACAAGACTTTTTAATTGCTCCGGAGGCCTGTGCTTCTTTCAGAGTCAGGGCTTCCTTCTGTTTAATCTTTTCTTTCTGCCTACTAAGCTCAACCTTTAGGCTTTAGCCCCAGTGTTATTTCCTTAGAGAAGATTTTTCTTCCTTCTGAACGAGGTTAGCACCCTTTCATAATTTTCTCCACTGTTAATAAGGTTACACATTGATTTTCTGGTTAACATTTCCCTCCCCAACAGGAGTGGAAGCCTCCTATGGAAAGGGCCCAGTCTATTTTGTTCCCAATTGGAACAAAATGCCTGAGCATGGTAAATGAGTTTCCACAGACAAGTTCTAAACTCAACTGATGATGTGCTCAATTTTCACTGTGAATAAAATGGAATATTTCATTGCTTTGCATAATTAAATAATCTTAACTTCTAGAACTTTATGTACTCATATTTACTAAAACTAATTGATAAAAATTCAATACTCATGGAAATAGAGAACTCTGTATTATGCCCTATATACCTCATACAGCTCTCATTGCTCAAATCATCTTTTTAGAGATACTATTGATTGCTACTCATTCTAGAGAACACCTAGAAGTAACTTCAAGCTCCTCATCACCTACTAAAATTTATATAAAATATGCATTACAGAACATTTTAGAACTAAATAGGTTAATTTATTATTGTAACATTTCAATTTGTAGTCTAGTAGTTAGCAGGGTTAAATATAATCAATAGGGTTTATCTCTATAGTAAAAGAAGACACAATGCAAAGATAAATACCAACTGAATTCACCATTAAACTTTGAATTGATAAAGGTGAGAGTAACCAATCTCTACAAACAAGATTAAATATCAGTGTATGACGACAATTGTTTTGCAAGGATTCTTACATATTTCTATTAACAGATTTTATATGCTCATGTAAATTGCTAAGTTAAAAATCGGTGAACTGCATCATAGTCATTTGATTACTTTTTAATGCACATGAAATTGAATTTTAAAGTAGTTTACAAATCAATTTTGCAAGCTTATTACAAAGCAGTGAAGGTCAATGTCTGCTTTTATTCATTCTTTATCAATTACATTACCCTCCTCCTTTAAAAAGTGGTTCACTGGATTTCTTAGATTAATGACCACACAAAGCATTTAGTTTGCTCCTGTAGTTTAGTCATAGCCAAGGTGGTACAGATGGTCATTTCTACATCACTAGGCTAATATGACCATGTTATATTGCATTATAGATTTAGTGGTCTAAAGGTAGCTCATCTGGAAAGAATGCACATTGAGAAATTGTTCAATGCTAGCACTTTCAGGCAAGAAATGTAAAATATACATAAGTGCACTTTTGTTATGGATCTTAACACTAAAAGTGTTATTTAAATAAAGTATCATATTTTCTTTCTAAGTTGCATAATTAAAAGAGATACTATTTGGCCTCTTATCATCTGAAATGCTCAGTAAATCTCATATAAGAAAAATAGAATAAGAGTTTTTACAACTTTTATGCATTCCCAGAAAGAACCATAGGTAATGATTTACTATTTACATAAACATGGTTTAGTTTGGACACACCATTTTTTAAAATCTATAAAAGTTTAGAGTTGACACAGTTGCTCACATTTAGGAATGTTAGAAATAATCATCTTTCTTAATGGAAAAACAAATGTTTTGCAGAAGTCTACATTTACTTTTAATCATTGAAATTCTTCACAACTGTAAGTTCCCAATCATTTCCTCATTTCAATTTCTCATCACTTCTACAAACCCTTAAAGTTTTGATTATCTAGTAATTTTTAGGCCAATAAAAAAGTAAAAGCATTTAACTCTTGCTTTGTTCTGCTTAGTTGAATTACGGGCTGAAAAACAGAGAAAAGTAAGTGTGAGTAGTCATGCAGACTAGAGATGTGGTGAGGAAAAGAGAGGGCTTGTTTTGTGTGCGTGTGTGGGAGAGAGGATAAGGAATGCTGGACAAACCACAAGCGGAGGTCTTCCCCCCATGAAGTATTAAGGGTGGTCAGAGAGTATCTTCAATTAGAATCCTGAAAATAAACTGTCCAAAAGGTTTAATGGGGAGTAATTTCAGGACACATATCTATAAGGAAGATAGGCTTGGGAAGAGGAAGCTAAAACTGCTTTCTAAATGTAACTGACGCTTCAGCCAAGTCTCTGGGAACTTGGAGCTGGAACAGTCCTTTGGCGTCTCTGCTGCTGCTGTAATTCTCTTGTCCTGCTGTAGCATTAACTCCTCTTTGACCTCTGCCTACTGCCTTAGGAGTCACATTACATCTGGACTCCAGTTTGGTGTTATACTCACTGCTGCTAAATTGAAGCCAAAGTATTTAGTATTTGTGTCTGCATCATCCAATTACTGAGTACAGTCACCCCATGGGAAAGGCTATAATCTAGGGCAAGGCAGTTTCTGCCTTTGATTACAATTCTCAGGGAGGGCAGAAGCTTTGTGCCCACAGCAGTCAATGTTTTGAGCAGTTGTGCTGTTCCAGTCCTGAACAAGATGTCTATGTTGTGTGCCACAGTGTCCAGGATACAGAATAGATAATTACCTTTGGTCTGAAAAAGTTATCATGTGAATTAATTCTACTGTCAGTTATTATCACATAAAATAAGGATTGTGAATTTATAACGATGTACCTTTCTAAAGTCAGGGTACTCACAAGACTGACACTTGAATTGGTAGCCTTAAAATCAGCATGAGAATTTCCTCCAGCCAGATAACTGGATGTGCACAGAAACATAATTTTAATCCCTGAGTCAAAGAGAACAAAAGATCACATTTGATGAGAGAAACAAGGAAGATGATCGACATAGGTGCTTTTCTTTTTAGGGAGAAAACTTTCATAGAGGTATCCTACAAGACAATGAGCCTCTCCAACTGCTAAAATGTATAAGAAGATGTACAATGCTGCCTATGGCTGCTGCAACAACCCAGAATATTGTCAAAGAAGCTGTCATTAGTAGCTAAACCTGGGAAGTACCATTCTGTGAATTCAGTATTGGTTAAGTGGAATCCCAGTTCCTCAGTAACAAATGAACTAGCATAGCCAATGCAGTTTTGGTGCTAGTCACAACAAAAAAATCTCCAGAGAGTCTACTGACCTATTAACCCTGATGTTAAATGCTCTCTTTACGAGAGCAGAAATGATCAGTAATGTGAAAGACTAAAAGTCCTGTGACATTTCCTCGGATGACATTTCCCTGAGAAAGAGCAATATCTTATAAAATGGCAGTGAGTGCAGGAGCAGATTGGAATCTTGAAATAATGTGAGTCTTAAGGCAGAGGTTACAGGGAATTTACTGTGGTAGCAAGTGTGAGGACAATCAGAGCAGCAGTAGGAGCAGTGCACTTGTATGAACAGGTTCAAACATGCTGCTGCTGTCTTAGAGACATGGCTCCCAACTTGGTCAGGTCATGATAAGAGCAAAGAAGCAGAAAAGAAAGATGTAGATAAGGCAGAAAAGGGAGAAGACAGGATAAGTGCTGGGCTGCTTTTAGCCGTTCAAGGTTAAAATCCTGCAATGGGCATAAACTGGAAATTAAAGCAAGCACACAGTGTTATGTATATCTAATTAGGTTTTTATGAACTTAAAATAACTGCTTAATAAATTATTGCATGATTTACCAATACTGTTAGTTTGTCTTTAATAGATTTTTTTTTCTTTGCCAAACGGCAAGTTAAAGATTCCATTCAGTGAAAATGATAACATCTTAACTACATTCACCCTAAATGATTGTTCAGTCATCATATTGATGGAGACTCTCTTGATGGAGTGGTCTAAGCACAAAGGAGACAGACACTGGTTTCAAATGCTGTATGAATAGAAATTGGTCTGAATTTGGGTGTCGCTAGGTAACAAAACTTCCAAATGATACTCATATGAGGTGGGCAGAGTCTCTGATTGCCATTCATTAACATCATTGGAAATTGAAGAGATAATACATATTTTTTAACTTCTAGAAATTTTCTTACTTTTAGAAATATGTGCTTTGTTCAAATAGTAGTGAACAATGTGACATAGAACTGATTGCAACTATGACTAAACTTTTCCCAGATTTCTCTTTGTAACCATATCATATTTCTTCTTTTTATATCAAAATTAATCTTTTAAAAGAGGAACCTTTCAAACACAGGATCATAATAAACAGTTATGTAGTAAAGCCTTTAATTTAATTTATCTAAATAATGGATTGCTTCTATAGTAATGTTTGCTGAGTGGGGAAACTCTATGTAATTACCATAGTTCTTCATCTAGGAATTAAAGGATGAATTTCAACTCTAGTACAGAATAGTAAAAGCCATTTTATAAATGAGCTACACAGAAAAACTCTTTGTTCCTTAGCTTGGGTCTGAAAACAGATACAAACTTGGTGGAATAAGGTAGCTGTTGAAGCAAATGCATATTTTATGTGTTAATTATTCAAAGTAAGTACAAAGCATATGAATATGTTTTTAGGGCTCATATTAGCTAGATAATTGTATAAATTACCAATTTTTATTTTGTGTATATAAACTTAGTTTCAAAGATTTTAGAATAATTCAAGCTTTTTTCTCAGTAAGCATAAAGATAAAATTCTCTTGGAATTTTGAGAGTATAATTTTAATCATTTCAAAAGTAATGCAATCTCTTTTATAGTATTCAATAAGATTTAATGAAAAAGTCTACTTTTGAAAATTATATCAGAACAAGATATCAGAATTATTATCAGAACAAGATATCAGAATAATAAAATTATCAGAATAAGATAATATAGCACTTTTATTTCATAATATTGTCATGTTCAGATTTCCTTAAAATTCAAGTTTATACTTTTATCTAAACATTACTTGACTTAGACAATGGTTTGCAAACTTTTGGATGTATCAAAATGACATGAAGTATTTTTTAAAGTACAGATTACTGAATTTCTGTGTTTGTTTCAGGTTTTCAGAGGAGGGTCCAAGAACTTGCATTTTAAGCATGCTAAAAGATGAAGCACACTTGGAGACTCACCGATTTGGACAATCTGTCTCTGGCTCATTTAGTCAGAAAAAAAATTACTGAATATAAAAATGACATTCATATATATATTATATATATATATATTCTACAAATATGTATTGGATTCTACAAATATACATATTCTACAAATACGTATTGGATACTTACTATTGACAACATACCAGAAATACATGCAAGAACATACAGTGTCCCTGCTATGAAGTAGATCTGAAGGGAGCTTGGTATTTTAAATAAGGTAGGTGTTCCCCAATTTTTCAAGGCCCTCACTTCCCTTTATATTTCTGTTCCTTGCCTTTTTTATTTTCTTAGTTGTCTATTAGGCAAACAAAATGATCAGTGTGGTAGTAGAGACAGGTATGAGGTGCCACACTATCACAGGGACAGAATGAGGTAGATTTGTCTGGGTGAGGAGAGAATGCTCCACAGGGGAAATATTCTTTGGCATGGTTATACTACAGAAGTTAAGGCATTGTAGAGAAGGGGACACTATTTCATACAGATAAATTGGCATAATATGAATAGTGATTTCAAAGATCCACTACTGAAATGTGGGATGTGATGTGAGATGAGGATAAAGAAGTATCAGAAGCCATATTGTGATAGGTCTTTTGTATCATGCATACACACGGTTTTGGAGTTTTACATGTTTAGACAATACAGAACCATTGTACCAGATATAAATAGTGGAGTATTATGATTCATGCATGGTAGCATTGGGTATAGTCTTTGTTATGGCTTGTGTCTAGATGGCCCTCAAAACCTCATGCAGTCATAGTGGGGATATTTTCAAAGGTGGCTGCATCTAGAATGTGTGATGCTGGGATTAAGGATGTATAATCACTAAATCAGCCCATAGATGGTTTAGCACCACTCTAAGCCCTGTAGCCTAGATAGAATATAAAAGGAGCAGAAAGAATTTACTAAGGTTGTTTGGACTTGCTGCTTGCTGCCTTCTGCCTGCCCTGCTTTGCCATGGATTCTGTCTCCTCTGAGATGCTCCACATTGCCTTGGAGCCAGTCAACTACAGACTGAAACCTCTACAAAATGTGAGCCAAATAAACCTTTCTTCCTTTAACTTTGGGAATGTGTATTTTGTCTCAGTAACAAGAAAAGTAACTAAGACAATCCTGAAGAAAAGATACTAAAACCTAGAATAACAATGAGACTATTGCATCAGCCCCAATAAAATATAGTGAAGGACAGTACAATGTACTACATGAGAGAGATATTTACATGTGCTTGTAAAACTTTAACCACTTTAGTTAGGAGAGGAAAGGATCAGAGAAAAGGAAAAGTTTAGGTTGCCAATATAGTTTCTGGCTTGGGTGGTTTGGATGATGATGTCATTTATAATGAATGAAGAGTTTCTATAGGATGGGTTAAATGGTAGCTGGAGATGGGGGGACATGCTTTAGGTTGAAGTTCTAAGTCTTCAAGTAATACTAAAATCTTCCAAAGGACATATCTAGTGGTTAGTTGGACATATGTGGTTTTAAATTAGGAGAAAAGTCTGAAGAAAGTTATGGTGTGGAGATGGTGATTTGTGAGAAAGTCTTTATCGGATGTGCCACAGATGACGTTGTCCTACAAGGATGTGCAGAGTTGATGAATAGGAATACTCAAAGCAGATCCTGGATATGAACAATATTTAGGAGTGCAGTAAGAGAGGGACTAGGAATGTAGCTCAGTGTTAGAGCACTTTCCAGATTTAGATTTCTAGCATCACAAAAATTATATAAATAAATAAATAGATAAATAAATAAATAAATGGATAGATAGAGAGTGTGGAGAGAAGAGAATAGAGGAACGAGTATGTAAGCAAGTGTTACTAAATGAGAAATTCAGGGATTATGGTTACATAGAATATAAAAGAAATTAGAGAAGGGAATCAAACTTAATAAGGTTCTTTCAACGTAGATGATAACACAGAGTATAGTATGAACATTTCAAGGATAATGAACTGAAGAATGATAGAAAGAGTGGAAACAAATTAGTGAGTATAGAAAACCCAAAATCCTTCAGAAAGAAATAAGAAACATAAGTGAAGGAACTTAAGTATATGCAAAAAATAAAGAGAGATGTAGAATGCAGCAGAATGGAAAACAAATACCCCATTTGAAAGGGGTGGCCAAGATTATGTTCCAGTTTATTGCAAGCATGTGAGATGGATAGCTGGATACTCAGATTGCTTTTTTTTTAAAAAAGTAAGCAAGATATCCTAATTTAATGTGTGACATTCCACTTTTAAAATGTTGGCAACAAATCCAACTAATTAAAACTTTAAGAAATATGATGTGATATAAACAAAATATGTCTGTTGAAGTGTAGGCTATTTATTCTTAGCAGCATGAGTGTGAGCAACAGAGGAAGGAGCCAGTAGAAAACACTGGCACGAGAGGGGGCTATTAATGAAGAGCAGATTTGGAAGAAATGGAAGTATGGGTCCCAAGGAGAGGTTTGAATGTCATTTAGGATTTGTCACCAGGTGTGAGATGCATCTATTCAGGATAAGCTGATTAGGAAATTCTAACCAATATTCCCTCCCTCCCTCAAGCCCTGCCCTGAGACATAAGATGTAAAGTTATCCATGGGGAAACAAAGGAATGAATATGAGGTCAGAGTCATGAGAAGTAAGTGAAGGTTCACAATACTTGCTAAGGGAAAGTGATTGAGAGTCTGGAAAATAGAGTCTTTCACTAGGTAGAACTTTAAGAGAAAAGAGAATGGGACCTAAGAAAAGAGAAGGCAATGTGAGAAGGATAAGGGGAAGGAAAAAGGATTAAAATGTGATATGTACATGGACTAGCTTTCCACAGTGTATTTATTCAATGTTTATGACAAATATGTAAAATAAGCATAAAAGTATTTCACATATAATTTTGACATGTACCCTAATCTTTTATTAACTGGATAAAATTTATTATCTTTCAGAGAGTTAAGAAATCTTAATTTGGGCCTATGTCCTGTTAGAAAATGTTAAATTTTACTGCAGCCTTCATATGTTTTAATACCATATGTTTTGACAGTGATGGCAACAGTTAAATAGACAGTTAAATTTAAATAAAAAGTATTTTACATTGATAAAATGTGTGTGTCATTAGTTAAAGTCTATCAAGGGATATAAATTTAAGGCTTACTTCTATAGTGGCTCAGAGTCTGGTCTTAAAACAATAAAAAATAAAATGCGTTCACTGTGGTTTGAATGTACATAGTAAAATGAAGAATTTTGTTGCATTCAGGTAATACATGTGTGTTTGTATGTATGTGAACCAGAGAAAAATACCAGATTCATGACATAGAAAAGAAAAATATGAAATTCAATTATAGTGTTCAACAATTTAAAATTAAACATTAATAATATTTTGTTTAAAATAGCATTAAAGTTGAAGACCATCACGTTGAACATTAGTAGTGTAAACATAAACTCATAATCTGGTTATCTTCCATATTATATGAATATTGCATAACACCACTAGTCAAGTCAAGAAAAAGGAGAACACATCTTTCCATTTCTATCAGACTCTTTGGCTGTGACTCCTTTTAGTTAATTGGAAAAGTACAGTTTTTTTTTCTTTTCCATTTTTTAATATTTTCACTTTTTAGTTGTGGGAAAAGGAGTTTAATTATATATTGTATTTCATATTTATATATTATGTAATAGTTAATTAACTCAATTTTACAGCGTTTTAATTTTGAAATATCAATTTAATAGGTATATCTATTAAAAATAACATGTTCTGTTTTTGTTTCATTTCAGGGGACATAAGTCATCTATTTGTGGCTGATTCTATATCTTTTACAAAATAATTTGATTTTTTTCTAAAGAAAGCTCCTTACTTTCTTGTGTATGCTTCTGATCCTGAAACTAAATATTGATACCAAGAAACTTCATTTGATACAAAACAAATTTCTTGGTTTCCAGAATTTATTTAGTTCCATTTGTCATAATCTCAATTATGACTTATTTTTATTGTATATTTCTTTTCTATTGTGTTTTTCTTTTCCTAATTATCTGAATTTAATACTTTATTGAAAATGTGTTTTTTGTTCCCCTACCCCTCCCACTTCTACCCCTTTAGATGAATGTAACTGTATTATAAACCTAAAATGTACTAATAAACTTAATGGGAAAAAAATATGTGCTTGTTGTATTGTCAGTCGTATTTTTTTTCTTTATATTGTGTACATCTCAGGAGAGGTAGTTAAACTTGTGAAAACTAACATGTCAAATAATAATTTTTTTCCATTAATCTCACTTAAATTTTACCCTTCTCGGGTACCCATGCCTCATATGTATATTCCTTTTTTTTTTTTTTTTTTACTGGGGATAGAACTCAGGACCTTGCACTTGTGAGGCAGGCACAGTGCCACTAAGCTAAATCCCTGGCCCCTTATACGTATATTCCTGAACACACACATTCGTACACATACACACATATACTCCTACATACTTATACACACTTTATTTACATAAAACATTAAGTATTGATTAATGGAAAACATAAGTTTAAAATTTGCTTTTGTGTATATCATCCACACCTCTTTGTAATCATACATTTATTTCACATACTTTTATTCCAGAACATTTTAAATGGTACAAAAGCTTGAAGTTGGACTGTAGGCTTTCAAGTAATGATATTACTATTTTGAAGATTAAGATATGCTTACAATAAGAAGGGTATCTCAATTTGTTCTCCCTCCCTTCTTTCCTTTTTTCCTTTCAAACAACAATGTTAAAAATAGCCAAAAATTGTTACTTATCTTAGACTGGTCTTTAAAGTGTATTTTAAAAGAAAAAAAAATTAGCAAGGTTTGCCAAAGAAGAGCCATAATTGAGGTAAAAATTGGATCATATCAGGAGTTATCAAATGTAATTTGAGTCTTTTAAATTTTCTGCCTGATTTAACAACTGATTCTTCAAAAACTGATTCCGAGTGAAGGAAAATATAAGCCTTGTAATGACAAAAGAATGTAATCAAAACTGATACACTAGTTATAAATAATAGGCCTTTGAGATGTATTGGAAATAATTTTTTCTGCATACTTGAACTCTCTCTAGTGATTCTTTGTGTGACAGCTGCAGCATGGGGAAACCACTCATGTTCAGAAAATAAGGAGTGGAAGCTCTAATGGATTTCTCATGACTTGTCCATGAGATGGTCACTTTAATTTAATATAAAGTTGCAGAGATTGGCATTGTATTCTGGGAAGAAGCATATAGAACATCTTCCATTTTGGAAATGAAAGTTTAATTCTCTATTTGCACTTAAGTTTTAAATGAACACATTCTTTTTTTTTAAAAAAAAATCCTCTCTGTCATGCTGCTGAAGCATCTTTTCCTTTTTCACTTCCATCCAATTTGTGGACCACACAAGACAACTATTCCATGGGATAAATGAAAAATATATGAAGACAATGAAGAAACTAAATGAAGTAACTCTTAAAATGATATTATTTATAGTCACAACAAAAATAGCTGGTGACATCAGAAGTTTGCTCCAAGGACTCATTCAATAAGGGGTAGATTTTTTAGTGAAAAATATAACAAAGTCAAAGCAGCCATCAACTTAAAGATACAAGAATTTGGGATACTAATAGGTTTTTACAGTAGTTCAGTTTTATTTCTAAAAGATATCATTTGTGAGATTGTGGTGTTAATGATTTTGATAGAGTTTTTCCCAAGTGTGATAATGTTCAGGGAAAAACACTCAGATATTGGAATCATAGTATATTAATATATTTGTCTCAATAATAGAATATTGTACTAATGTTATTTAGACATAGCTAAGGATGTAATCAATACTATGAAAAAAATTATGTTTACTTTAGTATTATACTTAGGTATACAACATGAGCTTTTGGGAATATATATATGTGTATATAAGTATATCTGATATTGGAATGTATATTCTGTATAATAATTTATTTTCTCAAATATTAACATTTTGTGATAGGGTTCCAGCTTCCTATAGACTGTAGATATCTAAATTCTAAGCTTCTCATGAATCCTTCCCAGATCTATAGATCAATAAGGGAGATGGGCCAAAAAAATGTCATAAATCATACCTACAGAGTAACTGGAGAAAGACAGAGTAGAAATTACAGTTTACATGTACATATAGAGATAGACACCTAAGACGAGATCAACAGAATTGACTCAGGAGAGCATACAAAAAGACAGAATCAAATAAAATCTAAATTAAAACAGAAAGGAGGAATACAGAAGTTTCCTTACAGTGATGGAGCACATATCACAGAGTTGAGTTTCAGGAGGAGACTGCCAACACTGAGGAAGAAACTGACAGCAAGTCTGTGACATGAGTCAAAGCACTAGTCACTGGGGAAATAATAGAATGGTCTTAAGAGGTCCACAAGACCCCAGACAGCAAAATCACAAAGGACACTCAGAGAGGTTGGTACCAGAATCCTTGTCAGCAACAGGTAATAAAAGAAAGGAATGGGCCAGTGTCTTCCAAACCACAAGGCAACGCAGTACGGACCAAATGGGTCCTATCCACCTGGGCTGTCTTTCACATGTCAAGAGTGTAGAAAAACGGTGTTGTACATGAAAGAACTCTGAAAATATTTTAGCTTCAAATTTCTTGGAGAAGATAAATTTTGTCTTCAAAGTTATGCATGAGCAACCTTTGACAAAAAAGACTAGTGTAAGCATTGAATACCTTTCACTAATTGAACACCTTATTACAAATAGATGAGAGTGAAATGCTCTGGTAAAAACTGACAAACTGAATGTTAGAATACTAAGGATGTTTAGGGATGCAAAGATAAGCATTGAGAAAAGTACTATTTGTTCTTAAAATTGCATATGGGAAGGGAACTAAAGACATAAATTCATTTTCTTTTGTTCTAAGGAGGGAATCAAAATATAATTTGATGAAAAAGGGGAGGGATTAGGGATATTATATACAATTTTTAGAAGCAATCTACATTCTATAAACTGCAGAATTCTAAGTGTGACATTCTACAAAACTGAGAAAAAATATTTCTTGTAAAATAACCACTAGAAAATAGTGCAAAGTTTATCATTTATCAAAAGAAAAGAGAAATAAAATAAAACAAGAAAAACACAGCAAAAAAGAGGAATATAAAAGTAACATAATGAAATATTTTGAGAATATTTAACATAGAATAGGAAGCTGAACACAGTCCTAAGTTACTTGGGAGACTGAGTCAGTAGGGTTACTTGAGCCCAGAAATTCAAGGCCAGGCCTAGAAGCATAGCCACCCCATCTCCAAGTCAAAAATAAAAAAATCATAATGCAAAACATAAACCAAAAAACCTAACAGAATAAGTTATTAGCAAGAAAAGAATCAATTTTATCACCAAATGTAAGTAGCCATTATCATTATTATCAATTAAGAGAAGTATCATTTTGCTATAAGAACAAAGAAAAATGTAACTTCACACTTTATAAAAAAAGATACAATTAAAACAAAGATGAAAAGTGTAGCTTAAAAATTGAGCAACAAAATGGATAAGAAGATTCGTGTCATGATGTATGATACTGTAGAATTAAGATGGAAAAATTTTAAATAAAACAAAATATCTTCTGAAGATAAAGGCTAATTACGGTAATAATATTAATTATTTGTATGAATATTTATGAAATATGAACATCTATGAAATAAATAACAGCAGTACCAATAATAAAACAATTACAAGAAATATAAGAGAAATAGAAGTATAAAAATAGAAGACTATTGAACACATTTTGATGTTCAAGACATATCTGGAAGACAGTATATATATAGATAAATAGACAACATAATAAGAATCCTAAAAAGATATACAAACTTTTGTTCTTGCATATTCCCTAATATTATCTCATCATGTTCACAAGAAAAATTCATAAAAATTGATCATGATACAAAACAACTTCTAGAAAGTTAGAAAATGAGAATTAATACCCACAGCATTTTATGGCTCAAAGAAAATAAGATCACAAGTTAATAACAAAAATAAGAATTTTGAAAATAATTTTAGTACAAAAATAAGAACTCATAAGTTAAAAACTAGAAAATAAAAGTTTTATATATTTATAAGAATACTGAAAATGTTACATAAACGAGTTTGTGGAATATGGCTTAGCTTACACAGTGTTGAGAGAAAAATATATGGCCTTACAATTGTACATCAAAAAATTCGGAGAATAAAAATATTCATTACAATGGAGAACAGGCAACAAAGTAAGCTTACAAAACTAAATTAATAAAGATGAAAGAAAAAGTTTGGCATTTGAAAACTATAGAATTAGTAAACTAATGCAAATTTAGCTTTTTGGAGAGAATTAGTAATTTTAAATGGAGAATATTAAAAATGAGAAATTTCAAGAAGGAAATAACTAGGAACAGAGGAAATCTTTATTTTTAATTAATTTATTGGTACATTTAAGGTATACAATATAATTACATTCATCATAGGAAATTTGCACCTTTACATAATGTATCTTGGTTCTTAATTTTTCCCCATTCCCCTGGCCTCCCTTAGACCCCTCCATCCCTCCTTATCTACAAAGACTTTGTTTCAATTTTTTCTTTTTCTCATATTAATTCCATTCCCTTCTTTCCTTTCCTCCACCCCTCCCACTTCCCTTTCCCCTTTGCATCTTTTCTTCCTATTTTACATTATCTATTATACTTTTAGTCCTTATTTACACTTTCACTTTCTCTTACTAGAGAAACTATTTGGTATTTACACATGTGTCCTATTTATTTCACTTAAGAGTATTGCCTCAATGTACAACCATTTAGCTATAAATGTCTCTACTTTCTCATTCTTTATGGCTGAGTAATACTCCATTTTATTAAAAAACCCACATTTTCTTTATTCAGTCTCCAGTTGATGGGCACTTGGGCTGCTTCCAAGTTTTAGCTATTACAAATTGTGCTGCTGTGAACATGGGTGAATATATACTACTGTGGTATGATTTTTAAAATTCTTTTGGGAAGATACCCAGCAGGGGAATAGCAGGGTCAAATGGGACTTCCAGACCTAGATCTTTGGGGTATCTCCATACTGATTTCCACAGTGGTTGCACCAGTCTACACTCCCACCAGCAGTGGAGTAGGGTTCCTCTTTCCCCACAGCCCCTCCAGCATTTGTTATTGGTTGATTTCATGATAGCAGCCATTCTTTCTGGGGTGAGGTGGAATCTCAGTGTTGTTTTCATTTGCATCTCTCGAATGACCAGTGATGTTGAACATTTTTTCATATGTTTATTAGCTATTTCTACTTCTTTGAGAAATGTCTGTTCATTTCAGATGCCAGTTTTTGGACTGGGTCTTTAAATTTTGGAGGTCTGATTTTGTTTAAGTTCTTTATAGATTCTAGATAGTAGATCTTTGTCTGAGAGATAGCTGGTGAAAATTTTTTCCCAGATTGTAGGTTGTCTCTTCACACTGTTGTTGGTTTCGCTTGCTGTACAGAAGCTTTTTAGTAAGAAGAGATTCCACTTGTTGATTGTTTGTGCTAGTTCATGAGCAATTGAAGATTTGGAACAGAGGAAATCTTAAAATTACTATAAAGACTACTTTGGAAAATTCTATTAAAACAGATTTTACAAATCTACATGAAATAATTCTAGGAAAATCAAACGTAACAAAAATAGTATGTTAAGATTGTTAATTGGAATAGAAAACTAGAAAAAGAAATTTGTCAGAGAGCTACTTCACAAATAAACACTAACTACTCAGCCATAAAAAATGAGAAATTACAGACATTTATAGCTAAATGGGTGCATATTGAGGTGATACTCTTAAGTGAAATAAATAGGACACACGTGTAAATACCAAAAGGTTTCTCTAGTGTGAGAAACTGAAAGTGTAAATAAGGACTGAAAGGTATAATAGATAATGTGAGATAGGAAGAAAAGGGGCAAAGGGGAAGGGGAAGTTGGAGGAGTAGGGGAAAAGAAAGAAGGGAATGCAATTAATATGAGAAAATGTAAAAATGGAAACAAAGTCTTTGTAAATAAGGAGGGATGGAGGGGTTGAAGGGAGGGCAGGGGAAGGGGTAAAAATAGGAACCAAGAGAGATTATATAAAGATGCAAATTTCCAATGATGAATGTAATTATATTGTATACCTAAAATGTACCAATAAAATAAAAATTAAAAAATCCACTAACCCTGGAAAATTTCACAGAGCAGTCAAAATAAAATTTTAAAGTCTAGATAATTATTAAGCTACTTAAATAATCCTCCGCATGTTTTCCCCATTCCCCTGCCCTCCTTTCAACCCCTCCACCCCTCCCTATTTACAAAGACTTTGTTGCCGTTATTTTCTTTTCTTATATTTATTCCTTTCCCTTCTTTGTTTTCCCCTCCCCTTCCCCCTTCCCTTCCTCTTTGGACATTTTCTTCCTATTTCACATTATCTATCATATATTTTGATCCTTATTTACACTTTCAGTTTCTCACACCAGAGAAATCATTTGGTATTTACATGTGTGTCCTATTTATTTCACTTAAGAATATAGCCTCCATGTGTATCCATTTAGTTATAAATGTCTCTAATTTCTCATTCTTTATGGGTAATACTCCATTTTATAAAAGAAAAAATCTTCTTTATCCAGTCACCAGTTGATGAGCAATCAGGCTGTTTCCAAGTTTTAGCTATTACAAACTTTGCTACTACAAAAATGGGTAGACACATATGCTGTCATGTGATTCTTTTAATTTTGGGGGGAAGATACCCAGCAGGGGAATAGCTGGGTCAAATGGGACCTCTAATCCATACTGATTTCCACAGTGGTTGCACCAGTCTATACTCCCACAAACAGTATGTAAAGGTACAAATTCCCAGTAATGAATCTTATTACATTGCATACCTACGTTGTACCAATAAACTTAATGAATAAAAACATAACATAGAAAATAGAAAAATAGAATAGAAAAATTAGCATAGAAAATCAAGAAGAAATTCTGTTTTTGAAATAATTATCACATTGATCCTAACTAGGGAAAGGCCATATATATCTGCAAAAATTACATACCAATCTTTCTAACAAGTATTGGAAATCTCAAATTAACATTAGATAGGAGAACCCCAATAGCATGCAGCAGAATGAAATATGTCATGTTTAAATGTGACTTCTTTTGGTATTTAAGAATGGTTCTGTGTTAGCAACTTCAACTGTAAAATACTACACAAATAAGAAATGGTGCACTCCTTTCCAGAGATGTTGAAAAAGCATTTTGCAAATTTGTGTACCTGTTGTAATAAATGGCAATATCCTTAAAATTATAAACCACCTAAAACTCAAGCTATATGCCTACATTTGAATGAATAGGAAACACTAATGATTTTTACTCAAATATTAGGGACAAGGCATGACATTGTTCACTATATTTCTTTTTAATGATACATTGGGGGCAATAGCTACAAGTTTACAGAACAAAAACTATTAGATCTATAAAAACTGGAAGAAAAACATGTAAAACAATCTCGATTTCATATGATACTTTAAAAACTCATGAGAGTCAATGAATTAGCAACTGTGAACTGAGACAATTAACTAAGATAAGAATATAAAATTAACAAAAGATCAACTATCTTTATAAATACAAAAATCAATCTGAAGATAGGGAAAAAGGAAGATCCCATTTATAAGAGCAACAACAGAAATGTAAATGCCAAGGAGGAAATTAATCTTATGAGAAAAAATATTAAATATTTCTGAAAGACACAACCTTGGACTTAAAAATGAAAACGCATGCCATATTCTTGAACTAAAGGACTTAACGTCACAATGACAGAAATTCCTTTCATGTTAATTTATGAAGTTAATAGAAAACCAATAAAAATACCAAAAAGATTTTGTTCAAGATTTCAAAAAGCTTTTTCTAAAGTTCATATAGAAATGAGAAACCCCCCTAAGCCTCTAGAAATTAATATCAACCCATACAGGAGAATGTTGTACCAAATAGTAATCGTATATATGAAACAATGTAATTCTAAAGACAATTAGCCAACAGAACAGAAAAAAAAAGAGTGTTGAGATAGATTCAAACAATTAAGGAACTTTAGTGTGTGATAAAGTTTACCATGGGAACATAAATTATTTGGAAAAAGATAGTTTTTAATAAATGATGTTAGAACAACCAGAAAGCCATTGATAAAATAAATGTATACCATGTACTACACATCAAAATAAATTTTAAATGGATCAGAAATCTTAAAAACTATACAATTTCCAAAAAAAGCAAAGTGGATTTACTTATAACCTTGGAGTGGTGAAAGCTTTTCTACTATGACTCAAAAATTCAGGAAAAAAACGAAAGAAAACGTTTAAGTACCTATATTACCAAAGCAAACAAACCACATAACAAAGAAAAACTTTCTATAACAAAAATCATGAAAAAATAAGACAAATTATCTTACGGGAAGCTATTTGCCACTTGTTTTACTAATTGACATAAAAATGATATAGAACAGGGCTGGGGATTTAGCTCAGTGATGCTGCCGCCTGCTCACAAATGTGAGGTCCTGAGGTTGATCCCAGGTACAAAAACAAAACAAACAAACAACAACAACAACAACTATATATATATAAAAATGATATAGAACAGGGCTGGGGATTTAGCTCAGTGATGCTGCCGCCTGCTCACAAATGTGAGGTCCCGAGGTTGATCCCAGGTACAAAAAAAAAAAAAGAGTGCTTCTGGAAGATGGTGCCCCTGGCCAAGCCTGAAATGGCCCTTCGTCTCTTACCTCCTCCCTTTCTCTTCCTTGCTCCCTTTCTCCTCCATAGATTAGACCCTGGATGCCACGATCTGGGAGACAGTTACATTGTATCCTTCCCTGTTCCCTTCCTCCCAGGCCGCTTCTTGAAACAATCAATGCTGCGTTCGCCTAGGCCACATAGGCCACATAGCACGAGTTACCCCACCTTCTTTCTTGTTTGTCCTCCACTATGAATAAAGAG
>NW_004624732.1:2967100-2985545 GCF_000247695.1 Heterocephalus glaber | reverse complement strand
ACTGCTTGTAGAATTTTGTTCTCTGTTGGGTTTCTGGAATCTTAACAATTATATGCCTATGCGTATATTTTTTTTGATCCAAGCTAGTTGGAGTCCTACATGCCTCACTTATCTGTACTTCAAGTTCTGTTCCCCTTCTTGGGATGCTTTCCGCCACCACTTCGTGAATAGTTTTTTTATGTCTTCTGGACTCTCCTCTGTTTCTTCACTGACTCCGATCAGTCTTATGTTTTTTATCTTTGCATCGTCTAACAGCTGCTGGATTTATTTCTCATAGTCCCTTACTATTTTAAAGAAATTTTTCTTTTCCTGGTCACTAACTGCAATCTTATTTTCTATATCTGAAATTCTGTCCTCACATTGTTTCATTCTGCTGTGTAAACTTTCAATGGAGTTTTTAATCTTCTGAAAATCTGTTTGCATCTGTTTTATGGATTCTGTTTCCTATGTTGGGATTCCATCATGTTCCTCATCTCTTCTATTGTTTTTAATCTGTGTCCTCTCTGGATTTATTAATCATGTCTTGCACTATGGGCACAGTCTCTGCTGTTATCTGAGAAATTGTTTCTGATTTCATTTTTTTCTTGATCTTGTTTTGTTGCCAGTTCAGGGAGTCTAGGTGGTTGAGTATTAATTGTTCCATCTTGTTTCCCTTTGGGGATCTGGAAGTCTGGTTTTTAGACTCATGTACATGTCTTATCATTTCAAACAGAGAGTGTGCTGCTGGCACCCTCAAGGCTCACCTCCCAGGTGCTGGGGCAGCTCTGCTCCTCTGTGTTGGGGATGGTGGTATGAGGGCTTGGAAGACTTACCTCCTCCTTGACCCTGGGGGCAGCTCTGCCCCTTTGCACTTGGGGTACTTGTGTGGTGGCCTGGAAGGCTCCTGAGAGATATTCTTAAAAGTAGCATTTATTTATCTTCACATTCTTATGTCCAATGTCATCACCAGCAGTGGCAGAAAGAAAATCTGGATGATTCTTAAGGAATAAATAAAGATGTAGAAGTTTGGGACCTGATACCTGAGGAACTGCAAATAAAAGAGAATACCCATAAAAACTCGCAAAAGTTTTAGAAAAACACAAAGTGAAGTGGAAGGAAAATCATGATTGTGATGTACCAGGAACTAAGAGAAGGAAGTATTTAAAAATATGGGCATGATAAATTGTATGATCTTGCTTCTGATCACTATAACAACTATAAAAAGGAAACCATGAGTAACTTCTTCAAGAGAAGTTTGGTAGAAAAGTGGTTAGGAAACTGGAATGCATTCAAGAGTGAACTAGAGCAAAGGAAGTAGAACATAATTATAGAAAAGAATTTTAAAGTGCTTGACTAAATAGTTAAACTGAAATATGGGAATGTACCCAAAGAAATTTTTTGTTTTTTTTTAGGTACTGGGGCTCGAACTCAGGTCCTTTCGCTTGTGCAGCAGGCAGCAAAACCACTGAGCTAAACCCCTGGCTCCATCAAAGAAGATTTTAAACTTGTGGGATCTTGTTCACTGAGTTACAGAGATATATAATAAATATATATAAATATATAATAAATATATTTAATATATAATGAAATATAATATAATATATATATAAGTTTTTCAAATAACTCCTTTTCAAATTTTGTTTGCATAAAGGCTGAAGAAATGAAAAATTCCATTCCAAGACACAGTAATTTTGTTTGCTTTTTCCCCCTGTATCAGTCAGTTCCATGCTCACTAGAGGAACAGATTTAATATATTTACATACATATGGATTTACCAATGTCTTGATTACTTTTCTCATTACTGAGACAAAATACTTGACACCCAAAGTTAAAGAAGGAAAATTGCATTGTAGTTCACAGTTTGTAAAGGTTTCAGTTTATAGTCCGCTGGCTTCAAGGTAAAGTGACATGGCAGAGGGGAATCACAGAACAGGTAGGCAGAAGGCACCAAGCAGCAAGCCACAAGCAACCACACCAGATCTCTTTATGTACTTTATATTCTATCAAGGCTTCAGGCCCTTAGGGCAGGTAGCACTCACATGCAGGAAGGCCTTCCTATTATCCACTTTCAGAGCTATGCCAAACCAATTTTTGGACTAATTTAACAATCGCACACTCTTGATGTCAACATCACACACTTAATCCCAGGATCATACATTCTAGATCCAGCCACCTCAGAAAAAATCAACCTATAACTGCATGAAGCTTTAGGGAGACAAAAAGACACAAGCTATAACAACAAGGTAGGCTTACAATGGCCACCTGCAGAGTTAGATGTGGAAAAAGGCAAAAGGGCCTTCTGAGCACTGGAGATCTGAAGAATCCAGTCAAAAGTTGAAGGGCTGACTCTCATTGCAAAGTCCTATGTGAGCCCATATTAAGAAGGGGCAGAGTCTGCAGTTGGAAGGCTGAAGAGTCTGTGCTAAGGCTACAGAGACTGTGCTGCAAGGCTGAAAAAGCTGCACTGCAAGCCTGGATATTGATGTCCAGGGCAATGGTGAAGACTGGAGCTTTTCTGAAGAAACAGAAGTGAGACTTCCTTTTTTCTTTCCCATTTTATTCTTTTCAGGCTACAAGCCTATTGGTTGCAGCCATCCACACCCAGGGTAGGTCTTCCTTCTTCAGTAAGTCCATTATTCAGACACATCCAGAAATATGCTGAACCAATCAGCTGGGCATTTCTTACTCAAGTTTTCATCACAGTTAACTTTCATATTCCCTTTAGACAAGTGCCATTTACTTCAGCACTAACTGATTGTCCAACTACATAGTATCTGTGCAAAATACCATATACAGTTTGTTCATTAAGAGGATAAGCTCTCTACTCAGACTATCTGAATCTGAATCTTGGTTGTTCCATTCTTTGTTGGCTTAGTAAACCTCCAGATATTTGCTAAAAGTCAAAGTACCTTAGTTTCCTCAACTGTACACTGGGATTAATCCCTACTTGATAGAATTGTTTTGGGGATCAAATGATATAGTATCTGTGTGATAGGGTATTAGAATAGGAGATTTTCTTTTTTAATGATATAATAGTATAATAGATAACAGGAAACTAAAGTGAAAATAAATTTCTTCTATCTGAAACCTGTAGATTTACAAAGGAAAGTGACAGAACCTTTATATGAAGGATGTAAAACAGCTTGGGAGGAGAGAGGAGAGCGGTGTAAAGGAAATAAGAAGAGATTTCTTTGGAGAAGCCTGACAATTTCTATGAGTTTCTTTGCCTCTCACCTTAGGAGCTTCTATCTTTTAAGGCCAGGATAATGAGAGAACCTTTAAGGATCCACTTGAGATCTTTGAAATGTGTTCCCTGAAGTTGAGACACAGTGTATAGGTATTTGAAAGATAATTTGAATGCACAGAAGGTAGGTGGTGGGAGTGGGACCTCAATCCTATGGTTGTAGGGATGGAGAATGTAAGCCCTCTGTGCTTTTTCAGCAGAGCCAGACACATTGTAAATGGAACAGACCTATGCTTGTGTCAGCTGAGGACTGTGTAATGGGTAATATCATCAATTTGACCTGATTAAGAGTTTCCTAGAAGATGAGTAAAGCATACTTCTGGACTTGACTGTGGGGAGTTTCCAGAGATGATATTCCATAGGCCAGCAAGTTCTGAGGGGAAGACCTCCCTTGATTGTGGACAGCACCATGGAACAGGCTTCCAGCCTAGAGGAAATGAAAGGGGGAAAGAAATTGGCCTGTGCTTGCAAGCTTGATCCCGTTTGTGCAGGTATATCTTTTGCTACTGCCATTTTGTGTTCGTTTCACTGTCCAGTGTCTTCAGATTTTCCGTGCAGGATGACACCAGCAACTTTCTAGGGAGCTACCAGGCCTTCAGCCTTGGACTATTGCTGCATCTTTGATCCCTTTTGTTCTGAGGCTTCCAGCTTTTTGGACTGAGCAGTTATTGGATCTTCTGTCTCTCTAGTTTACAGAAGGCCATTGTAGAGTATCCTACCCCTAATCCTTCATGTCTATCTAATAAATCCCTTGCATAATTTTATCTGTCTATCTATCTATCTATCTATCTATCTATCTATCTATCTATCTATGTTAATTCCACCAGAGAAGCATAACCATTACAAACTATTTGGTTACTTTCCTGGACCCATTCATTAGACCAAGCAACATCACGAGATCAAGGGTGAGTGGACTTCAGAGGAAGAGCCAGTGGGTAAGCTACCTGCTGATGCAGACCAAGAAAGGAATGATCAAAGAACCCTGGTATAGAGAGATAGAGGGATAGAATCTCAGCAGATATTCTAAAGAGCCCACCAAGTATCTAGTTGTGACAGTGTCAGTTCTGACCAATGTAGACCAGAGAGAGCCAACAGGCTAGCAAGGTAAGAAATGCCCTGCTCCATCATCTTCCTTCTCCCTCACTTTCTACCTGGAGGAGAGAAAATAGCAAGCAGTATTTCAAGAGCTAGGACAGAGCAGAAGGTTACAGTCCACTGTTGACTGCAGTGGACCTGAAGCAAGCTGTAAGTTGTGGCTTTAGTACTGAGACTATCTTTACAACAGAAAGTTACCAGAAGTCTATTAACTGAGAGTGACCCAACAAAGGAAACATCTGCCAACTCCTCAGCCAGAGATAGGCAATTAATCCCTACGAGTAAAGTTCATGAGTTGGTGTAAAGTAAGGTACATTTTGATCACAGCATAAGCTTTACACTATTCAATAGAATTCATACACGTGAAGCTTAGAACAAGATTTTGTATAGAGAAAAACTCACAAATGTGAGCTATTTTATTTTGTCTATTGTTGGAGGGTCTCCAGAGGGCAAGGTAACTCCTAAGACTCAGTATGTAATTTCTTACCATTATTGGAATCACAAATCACAGTGTTTATTCATCTTTTGGGGCACCAAGCAGAGATTATTCTTCTGTGACATGATCAGTTTAGTGAATGCCTGGGAGGTTTTATTCCTTTTCTTCTAGTAGTCTGGGAAGTCTTTGAAGATTAAAAAATATTGTTACAGACCTGTTCTAGGACAAAAACAAAACACAGACACCTCAGCATACAATGGCTTCATTCAAGAAATGCTGGGGTTCATCTTGAATAGAAAGACCTGATAGAAAACCAAAAGGAAATGCTTCACTTCCTAGAAGGAGAAAATTACTGAGTCCCAGGTGGAGGCACATGTGGGAAACAATCAAATGTTGTACTTTGTTTTTCTGGATATAATATTTATTTTGATTTCTTGTTTCAGTACTTCTTCAATCTTCCACTTCTCTCTTGGAGGAGAAACACTATAGACTCTCTTCAAGGTTGGAGGTTTATGAGAAATATTAATTTTTCAAGTAATTTATTACCACTCACAATATAATGTTTAAAGGAGGGGTCAAGTGATAAAAATACTTAATCTATCATAGAATGTACCTTGGCTTCAATAAGAAGAAATACTTTGGACACATGGATAAGACCTTCTGGACATCCCTCATTTCACATCTTACAAGTAACTGTCTCCTAATGCCAATATTGCCATTGGATAATTTGTGACCTAAAGAATGGGAGAACACCAAAAAGAAGTCCCAGAAGAGGACTAGGAGAAATTTCGGATGGAAAAGTTGATCTGACATAGTTTAGCCATATATACATTTCTAACATGTTATCATACTCCTAATGAGAAAAGTAAACATGAAGGAACTTCACTGTGCATTCATAATCCACTTTCAGAATTCATCACATTTGCAGAATAACAGAGCAGTGAGTATTCCATTTTACATTATGTTCATAACTAGGCTATAAATTGCAAAGATGAGACACTATCAACTTATGCGCATAGGGTTCATCACATAATGGGAACTCAACAAATATTTACTGAATTAATAATGACTTTCTTTACTTTTTCCTGAAAGTGAGATGATTCATAGAAAGCTGTCCACAGGAGGGGACCTTTGAGCCAAACGAGACCAGAATTTGCAACTGTTGTGGCCAATATATTGTTGTCTTAAAACTGAAAGTGTAATTAAGGATTAAAATGATTAAAATGAATAATTGATAATTTGAAACAGGAAGGAAAGGTCCAAAGGGGTAAGGGTGGTGGGAGGGGAAGGGAAAAGGAAAGAAGGGAAAGGAAAAATTATGAGAAAAGAAAAAATAAATAGGGAAGGCTGGAGGGAGTTAAGGTCGCAAAGGTAATGGGGATAAAATAAGAACCAAGATAAATCATATACAGGTACAAGCACCCAATGATAAATGTAAACGTATTGTGCACCTAAAATGTACCAATAAAAGAATTTAAGGAAAAAAAAAAGGTGGACTTCAGAGTCAGAGTAATATGGGTTCTAATTTTGACAAATTATTTAGTTTTTCTGTGTCCTGGCTTCCTTCTCTATGGATTCAGACAATAGTACTTATCTTTGAACATTTGAGTAAAAATTAGTGGATACCAATGCTAAGTTGCAGTAGAACCTCAATGCATGGTACCCAGCTCATGAAAATGGAATATTTTAATATGATATGGTATGTATTGAAAGAGGATATGTCCAAAGAGTTATTCTTATAAGCTGAGAAATGCTGTACCTACATTTTTAAAGGTGAGTGGCAATATATCAGATAAGAAACATTTGTACAATTTAAACTACATTTTAACAACTGATTATTCAGAACCTGCTGTGTGCCAAGTGCTGTTCTAAGCACTAGGAGTTCCATGGGGAACAAAACAGACTCAAATCCCTGCCATCTTGCGTTTACAATCTAGTGGAGGTGAAGACAAAATAAATATATAAGATCTATAGTCGATTCAATAGTGATGGTATCATAGAATGCAAGAAGAAAAAAAAAGACAGGAAATAGCGCATGACAGGAGTAATTGAAAGCTTGTGACTTTTAGTAGAATGGGAAGGGCTTTGTAGAGGAGGTTAAATTTTGGTGAAGAACTGAGGAAAATGACGACTGAGTCATAAGGATATCTTGGGAAAGGGTTAACAACACATGTAAAGGCTCTGTGACAGACCGAACTATGTGTCCCCAGAATTCACATGCTGTAACGCAAATCTCTCATGTAACTATCTAGGACTTTTCGGGAAGTAAATAATACTAAATTAGGTCACAAGTTTGAACCCCAATTCAATTGTCTTTGATCTTATAAGAAGGGGAAGAGATACCAGGACAGAGGAAAGACAATGTGAGGACAGTATAAAAGTGGATATTTCCAAGCTAGGAAGGGAGGCTTCCTTAGAAAGCAACCCTGCCAGCTTGATTTTGGACACCCAGATTTCCATAAGTAGGAGAAAATAAACTTTTGATATTTAAGCCACAGAACCTGTGGCATTGTGTTAGGTCAACCTAAGCAGACTGCAACAGGCTTGAGACTAGGGGATGCCAAGGCAAGCGCCCCCCTGTGGCTGAAACAGATTAAACAGAGGAACTCAAAGGAATGAGATCCAGGGAGGAGAAGAAACAGCAAGGGGTTGGGAGGGCAACAAAAAAGGCAGTGTCTTGCGGACACTGTAATAATGACTTGGACTTAGAAAGTTGCTAAATGTATTGAGCAGGGAATTGACAGCCTCTAATGATATTTTCACAGATAGTTTTTCTCTGTAAAGGCATGGACATGAAATACTCATGTTAGTTAGTTAAGTAACCTGGCTTTCACAGACCAAGAGTACTTTAGAATATGTAGTTTTAAGTGTGTAGTCATCGATGAGCTTGAATGATAGACATCTTGTCCTCACAAGATTGAATGGACTGAAAATTCAGTCTTCTGGTTTTAGGTACATGGCAAGTTGCTCCAAGCATGGGGGTCCTATCTTTCAAGGAAGTATTTTAGTGTACAGAGCACTTAGACATGGACTATTTTAGGTACTAGTGATGTCTCAGAAAATAGAAATGCATTCACAATACAGGAGTTATTAGGGTTACATAGAAGCCATCATTATAATAATGCTAAGCTGGAATAAAATTGGCCGTGAATTTGATGAAACATTCGGTCTAAAGGAACAATCTTAACATAATAGTCACATGCAGAGAGATTTAACATATAATCACCAATATAATTAAATCATAGCAATCACAAACAAATTTAGATAGTTGATGTAGTCAATGGAATAACATAGAACTAGAATTAACCTTTCAAAATTTCTAGGAAATATTGTATATATTGCCTGCCATTTAAAAATGAACTAATCTAATTTATATGAAGTTGATTATCATATTCATTTTTGTTGTGTGGTAATATTAACAAGTGTTGAAGATGTCAACAGCACCAATTATTTATCTTTCATTATATATTATTTTAAAATATTTAAGAGGTTCTGAAAATGGTAAGTCAGTGCATTTATCTCTTTTCTGTGATTGGAATAGAATGTATGGGTTCAATTTCTGTATTACATGAAAACCCTGAATCCTATGATCTGCAAATCAGATGTACTCTAAGAAATTTTTTCTTCCTTCTTTTCTTTTTTTTTGTAGGGAATACCCTGAGTATTAAATTCTTCTCATTTCTTTCTGGTATTTTTGGGCATTTCTGCAGCACTCCTGCCATAAGCAGAATTTCCTTCTCCTGCTACCTGGGGAAGAAGGGAATGTTTACTTTCAGAGCACAGTATTTCATTTGGTCCATTCAGTCTTATAGTGGTTCATAACCATTTCTATCTGCCTTCCATTCTATCAATTTGGCGGTTTCAAAGAATAAGGGTTTTCTACTCTGCTCTCTACATCTTTAAAAATTATTACCATCAACACTATTACAACCACATAATCAAATCATGTCTTTTACTTTCTGAATATGTTCTATGTACTAGCATTTCCAAAATTTGTTCGTTTCTCAAATTTTACTTTAGGTGAGGTGTGGACAAAACTAAAGTAAATGTCTAAATTTTTTCTAAAGTTATTACAGTAAAAGACACAATTACCATTAATTCCCCTTCTCACTTTGAATACACTTATCCATCATTCTTACCACTTTCTGAAGGAGTTATGAGTTCTCCATTGTGAGTATCTTTAGATGTCCTGTCCAAGCTCCCTCAATAATCTGATTAGACACAAAACATTTACCTTATATGGTCATTTTGACTGTGGAAGAGCCAGAAGTCACATGGTACCAGATCTGGTGATGAGGACAAGCTAATGTTTTATTTGACAGAAATAGCTGTAAACATTTGGAATCAATTTAGGACATCTAGGCAGCCACAAAAAGACACTCACAAAAGAGCACTTCCAGAACTACTTCAGAAAGTGGCAAGAATAATGGAATAAACACGTTCAAAGTGAAGGGAAGCATTTCAAAGGGGATTGTTAATGGCATTGTGTTCTTTACTGGCATAATGAAAAACTTTTAAATTTAAACATTCACCATAGTTTTTAAACATACCTTGTACATTCGCAATAACATCTAGCTCATTGGAATGCCAATTTAAAACACTGAATTGTGTTGATCATTGTTTCAAAGACACCCTTTCGAGAGGGAGTAAAGTAAATATCATAATTAACTTAAGTGCTTTTTGCAGAGGAAAGAACCACAAAGAACAAAAGAATTGGCCAAAAGAGAAAGTAAATGCTAAAGGCCAGAGTCATTACCTTAATATATTTTTCTTGGTATTGGTTCTACTCTAAGGTCTCAGAAGTCCAATAAAAATAGCATAGCATTGTTATATTTGATCATATGTATTGCATCAATGATTTTCTCATAATTATTTCTAATAAAATGTAGTAGTTTTTCACATTCTAGGACCAATTCATTATACTTGACGGAGATTAGGTTTTATAATATAAAACATTCATTCAATAACCCATTAATATTCTACATCAGAAAGCTCATGATATAACTAACTGTCATAGAAATATTTTTCACTGTGTTTCATCAGGAATTGTTCCCCTTCACTTAAAAAATATGGGTTCAAGTTTGTAATAGCAAAAACTTGGAAACAGCACAATTTCCCATCAACTGGAGACTGGATAAAGGAGATGTTGTTTTTCTGTTGGGTTTTTTTTTATATATATAAAATGGAGTACTACTCGGCCATAAAGAATGAGAAACTAGAGATATTTATAGCTAAATGGATGCACATTAAGGCCATACTCTTAAGTGAAATAAATAGGACACACATCTGTAAATACCATTAAACAGTTTCTTTGGTGTGAGAAACTGAAAGTGTAAATAAATATCAAAATGTATAATAGATAATGTGAAATAGGAAGAAAAAGTCTAAAGGGGAAGGGGAAGTGGGAGGGTAGGGGAAAGGGAAGAAGGGAAAGGAATAAATACAAGAAAAGGAACAAAGGGAATCAAAGTCTTTGTAAAAGGGAGAGGTGGAGGGTTTGAAGGGAGGGCAGGGGAATGGGGAAAAAATAAGAACTAAGATATATCATGTAAAGGTACAAATTCCCAATGATGAATGTCATCGTATTGTATACCTAAAATGTACCAATAAACAATTAAAATAATTTGGGTACATATAAATTTAGAAGTATTTGTTGACTCTCACTCCTTTCTATTGACATATTCTCTATTAATGTTTATGATCAGGTTACCATGATTATTTAGATTCTGCCTATAAACTTGGTTGTTGAAAAAAGCAAATTCAGCTCTTTTTCTATATGTAATAAACCACAGATAAATTATTTGGTGATTGAAATTAGAAATCACTCATCAATCAGACTTTTAAGATTAACTATTGTTATTACCCCTTGTTCCTTTTTAATTTTGTACTTTTAAAAAATTGAGTTAGTACTGTAGAAAAGATGAGTGCTGCAGCTAAACTTGATTTACTGTGATACATTCACTCAATCTCTTGACAAATGAAATCTATATTATGATCATAGAGTTTTGAGCATGTTTATCTTGATACTTAATACTTTCTAATTTTTTATCCGTTAAATATTTGGTTATTTGGTTCAAAGATTTTTTTTCCCAAGACATATTTATTTTACCAAGTCTCAACTACGCAAAAAGCAGCTCACTCCATTAAACTGCTACTTGTCAGTCAAATTGCATTAACCCTGAATGGACTGAACTCAATCATAGTAAAAACAAATATACACATCACCATGATAACATATGTAGAGAACTATCCAGTCAAATACAGAATGTGGATCCTGGATCATCTACTCATTGTGTGGATATCATTGCCAACTGAGACTGCATATGGCTATGCATGGCGTGCTCTGTCTTTGATGTGTCTGTAATTGTTGAAAACAGCAGCGTAATTTTTGTTCTTTCTGCAACCTTGTAGTAGTGGTCAAATAAAATAATATGAACATATTTTAGGATGAATAAATATATATTTTAAATTATTAAAATTAACAAGTTAGTGCTTGGTATCTACTGTGTTCAAGGTACTGTGTCAAAAATTGTAGAGATTTCAAAAATGCTAAGGGTATCTTATTAAAAGAAATTCTACCCTTGGGAGAGTAATTGTCTAAGGAGAAGAAAATCCTCTGTGGGCTATGGGGGGTTTTCTGGAGGAAGCAGCCTTTAAGCAGGGGGTTTTAAATGATCATTTTGGATAGAAATTTGGAGGAGAGGCATCTCAGATGAGGAAGAGTAAGTTCAGTAAAGAAAAAGGTGAAAATGAAGGTAAAGTTTTTGCATCTTAGTTTTTTCCTCCCTTCACAAAAATTGCATCTTGTTTGAGCACTGTAACTTGGAATTTTTAAAAAATTATTTTTCTAATGTCTACACTTTCACAGACTAGCAGAGGGAGCATAAAACTTGTCCTGGAAAACCAACAGTGACAGGGACCTTTTCTTTCTACTGGAGGTATTCTTCATGACCAGCATTAGTAGGGAACATTATCTCTTGGACTTTGGTACCACATCTTGGGGCATACAGCTACGACAGATGTCCCTGTTCCCAAAAGCTGCCCAGGGCATCTCCCCAAAGCAGATCACTGACAGCAGAGATTGCTTGACAATGGCTTTTCTTTTCCTGGACATGTTTTTGCAAAGAAGCAAGAGAAAGAGATGTTTCATTGGAAACTCCCAAATACCACATTTATTTTATTTTGTGTCTTACCCACATCAGGATTCATAATCTAGCCCAATATCTTGTCAAAGTAATAGGAGAATGACAGCTATGGTCTAGCTGTACACTGGGAAAAAAGATGCAAAATGAGGATGATATAATTTTTTCAGAAAAGGATACATTTACCTGAGCTACTGGATATATTCCCTATATTCCTAGAGCCTATATAGGATAGCAGTTAGGCCTAAAGCTTTTTTATTAGAGTTCCAGGAGTTGATTTCTTGGTCTACCACCTTCTAGGTGTGACTTTGGAATAAATTACTTAATTGCTGTGATACATAGTTTTTCTCAATCTTTATAATGGAGATGGCAATATTACTTACTTCATGTAATGATTAAATTAACTAACATCTGTAAAAAGCTTAAAATATTGCTGTATATAAAAAGTCTGAGTTATTTTTTATTGTAAAGGAAATACCAGAGAATAATTTTGAGTTCTTAAGCTTATAAGTCATTGACTGAAAGATAGGGACTAATCTTTCTTTAATTGGAGAAAAGGACAAAATATGCTTATAACATACACATTTCACTCATGAGTAGCTGTCCACTTAACCTATGCACTGTATCTCTGGTCCTGTAAGCCTTCAACTTCTCTCTTGTCTCCATAGACCATGGCTATAGTTTAGAACTCCTCCTGGGTCTTAGTCCTTATGAAAATTTACCAGTCTCTATATTTATCCAAGAGTCTTGCTTATGTACTTTCTGTTCAGAGACAAGAGGAGCCTTATCACAAGAAAATATATAACTTAGCTCTGAATCAGACATTTTGGTAGGTAATCCATGTGGTCCTCTGATTTTTAACTTTTACTAGAAATGTGTTGCATATAAGAACTGGAGTTAATCCTATTAGCTGAAGCTTAAGACTATAGCTTCTCTAAACAATTTTTGAATCTTCATCTCAACACCAATGGCTAGATTTTTGGTTTTTTTTTTTTCCTGGTACTGGGGATCAAACTTAGGACCTCACACTTGCTAGGCAGGAGCAGTGCAACTGAGCTACATCCTCAGCCCACCAATGGCTCTTTTTGAATGATACATTTAAAGCTGATCAGTGAATGTCTCAATATGTGATTTTTCTTAAGTAGTCTAAATCCACTTAAGTAGAGCTTTCTGAAGATAAAGTCCTATGTCAGAGAAGTTTTTTTTATAATGGTGGAGATTTTAGGCATGAGAGTAAGCCCCTGGGAGGCACTTTTTGAGGTCAGTGGAAACTTTTATCACACCTCAAATGCCAAAAATGAACTGAAAAATATATTAGAGTGAACACATTGGTGAGATCATAACTTACATTATAAAACCACTAGCCAGACTGACCTATCATGTATTATATTTGAGAAGAAAGATTAAAGCTTTTAAGATGAAAACAATTAATTTCCTAGATTCCTTTCTTTACTGTCATTATAAATTAGTAGGGCCAAAGAAAGCAGATAATATTATACTATTGATGACAATAAGAACAAGAAATGAGACAACATTTTGCCATCTGCTAACATCTCGAGAGAAACATCGTTAAAAGTACTTGTACCAAAAATTTCAATTGACAGGAAGAGAATGAATTGATTCCATAGATGCTCTTTAAAATGTATTTTCCCCTAACAATTGTATCTAAGAAGCACTATGTACTTTAGAATGTGGGTTTTATTAAAGACTTTCAGAGACATGAAATCAGGTTGCATCTTAATGGAGAATGCAAAAATATTTCCAAACTAATTTCAGAAGCCAAGATGAAATGGAATGCATGACAAAATACAGAGACATTGAGCATTATTTTGAAGCTTAGCTTCTCAAAAACTCATTAAAAGGTGCCATATGCTGTCCCTAAGCTGCAATCCTTCTAGGAAGGACTAAAATGTTAGTACAAATACTAACATATTCCTGGTGGATTTCATCAGTTTGCCTTTTCAGGCCCCTTTTTCATTCTTTTCCTCCTTGTCCAGACTGCTAAAATTTCTTTACTTTGTCTCTTCTATTTGAGTTTCATTCAATGGAGATTTCTAGCAAGAAACTGGAGGGAGGGAGGAGAGTGATGTTGGAATATATATTCTTCAGACTTGAGTCCAACTGAGTTACAAACAGTGGGCTACATCTTTTACTAAAGCTCAGTTTTCATCAGCCCTCAGATTATACCTGTGTCTCCAGATCACAGTAATAGCCATTCTCTCTGCTCAGCCCTTCTGATGGTTCTCAACTATTACTAACTGGGAGACACTGCAGTGTTTTTTGTTTGTTTTTTGTTGCTCCTCCTCAACCCTATCCATTTTGTAAATTATCCTTTTATTAAACATTTCTCCACTTAGCCAATGTGAATGCTTAAAAGAATATTTGGATACTGAGTCACACAGAATACAAATATTAACAGATAAGAAAAGAAGACATTTCACATTTAAATAATAAAGATATAGCAAAATAATAGACTGGATATGTTAACAAGGCAAAATAATCTACAAGACTGAAGGCCAGAGAATACTAAGAATAATTTGGCACTACATTTTCCCTGGTAGAGATTGGCAGACATTTTAATCAGGACAAAAGTGGGTGTCAGGTATTTGGACAAGATAAATGATATTACAAGATTAAAGTTCATTTAGAAATTCAACAGGGATGAATTCAATAGATTTAGTTCTGTTCAGTGGTCAGAAGGAGAGCAAATTTCTAAGCAGCAATTTGCCATTATCAAATTCAACCTTTTAGTGAAAGTGAGACGAACTTAAAAGTATCCATCAGAAACAGCATGCTTCGTGACAGAAAAGAAAATAAGGAAATGGCAAAAACAGACTTAAAACATTGGAAAATTATTCAATGTTCCATAGGAACCTTCAAAAAATCATTTAAAATCACTACAAAGTATTTCAAAGAAAGTAACTTACATAATTAAGTGGTTAGACATGAATGAAGAAAAACAAAAAGCATAAAAGCATAACCCTAATGCAGAAACAATAAAATAGAACCAAGGAACCTAGTCAAAGTTGAAAGTTAATACACAGTAAAAATTAATAAAAAATAATATAAGAAGTACTTAAAAGGGATTTACAAACATTAAAATTATAAGTATTTGGAAGAATTAAACAACAGAGGTAGAGGTCTAGGGAAAAATTTAGCTTACTGAAGGTATACTCAGGGTAGAAAGGGAAATAGAGCAAAAAATATTGTGTTTGATGTGAAAAGAATTTAGAACCCAGCTATGCAAAAGTAGAATGCATTAAATATATTGGACAAAAGCAATATAAATAAATCATCTTCTATAATCAATTTTTAAAGTGTTTCAAGTTTGGTGCTGGTGTCCCAAGTATGTAATTTACTATTTTAATGATCAATGTGCCAGTCTATATGATTCCTATAAGCATTTAAGAGAGCAACAGATTAGAGCAGAGTTTCTGTACTTAGCAAGCTACTGGCACTAGAAATAAATTGTCTGGCTATCAAAGCCCCCTGAGAATAATGTGTTGGTGGCAAGGTAATATTTTTCTATAAGGTGAAACTGGCCTGTTTCATCTATTGGAGATGCTTGCAATTAAATAAAAGCCAAGTGGACTTGAAAAAAAAAAAGGAAAGAAAAGGGCAATAAAACAAGCGAGGACTGGGGATTTAGCTCGGTGGTTCTGCTGCCTGCCTCACAAGCGCAAGGTCCTGAGTTTGATCCCCGGTACCAATATAAGCAAATAAATAAATAAATAAATAAATAAATAAATAAATAAGGGAATAGGACAGAAATTGTTAGCTGATCATTCTGGGTCTAACATTGTGGTAAGAATTTTTAGACACCCAGTAAGTGTTCTAAGGGAAGGAATTACTCTCACTACTTGACAGAAGAAAGTGTCTGAAAGGGCTCCAGGAATACCTTGTAATGGTCAAAATTCTAATCCTTATTAAGAGGAAACCAGAGACTTGTCTAGCACTGTCTGATTCTTCATATCCTGTTTATCTCACTAATTTATTTAGACTTACAAAAATTTGACAGGTATTTTTCAGAAGTTTAGAAGGCTTTGAAAATTCAACCATTTCAATTTTGGATAGTCTTCTGAAAAGGCAAGCAGCTGATTCAAAAATAAGAAAAAAAGGAATAATCAGGCATTTCTCTATCTAGCAATTATTAAAAGTGTTTGCTAGATAGAATTTTTAAATGATCCCCCAAATCTCTTGCCATTGGTATACATATCCTGCATAATTTCAAGACTGTGAATAAGATGGATTTAAACCTCTCTGATTAGCTTGTGTTATATGTTATATGGCTCAGTTGACTTTGAGAAAGGGAGATTATTTAGGGGTACTTAATATAATCACATGGAACCTTTAAAAACAGATTTTTTTTCTCTAGTTACAGAAGAGGGAATCAAATGTGCTGTTGCTGGCTTGGAAGAAAGCAAACACTCACCCTGGAATTTCAGAATGAGCAGGGAAGCATAAGTGCTAAAAGACAGCTAGTAGGGAATTAGGGATCTACGTCTACAGCCACAGGGAGTGAATTCTGCCATTAACTGGTGTATTTGAAAGAGTAACTGAGTCCAAAGGAGAACTGCAGCTCTGCACTGACAGCTGGATTTCAGCCTGGAAAACCCCTAACTAGAGGTCCCAGCCACATCATGTCCAGACTTCTAACCTACAGAACTGTGAGCTAGTAAATGGGCATTTTTTAAAGCTGCTAATTCACATTTTATTGTTCAGCAATAGGAATTTTATACCTAGCAAAAACTTTTGGAATTTGTCTTATCTGACATTTTTAAGTTAAGGTGGCTGAACAGCACAGTCACAAGAAGATTGTGTATATAGTAGCTTTATCTATGGGGAGTACACTGGGTGGAGATCTGGTAAAGAAAGCTTCAGCGTGAGCAGAAGGCAAGGCACTTCTTACCTAGAAGTTATGATTCATTAGTTGCAGGAAGACATTTTCATTGTTCCCTTTAAACATTGGTTTAACAGGCTACTGTTGAGAATATGAAAAAAATTTAGAGCATTCTCAAAAAGGGTGTTGATAACTAGAAACAAAATGTCTGGGGAAAAATGTATGACTGTCTTCCACAAAAATATGAAGAATTGCCCTTCTTAGCTAGACATCAGTAATAGTCATAGGTAAGGTACCCACATGAGAAACTAAAATATAACACCAGGACAGACTGTTTTAGGAAGTTCATTTACAAATATGTCCTTTATGTTTTATGAAATCAATTAAATTAAACTAAAAAAACCCCTAAATGACTGTATAGAAATCATGCTGACAACAATGCATTTAGATAATTATTCATTTAATAGTCTAAACTTGTGTGGCACTTCTAATATTCAGATAAATATTTTATTGGAAAGGATGTCTAAAATGAAGCCTTTGATTATTTGGCCACATAAAGCTTCTTATTTTCATAGTTTACTGGACCTGAGAATGAGAAACTTTTCTTTTTTCTTAGAAAACACAATTTTAAAATTATAACCTCTTTTCTCTTTGAAACAACTTAAGTAATCAAGGGCAATGTATTGCATAATTCCAAAGCATTCTAATTACCTCCTCATCTGCATGTGCTTAGCAAAATTAAAAACATTTTATAGTTTTCACATACTTCAGAGAAGTTGATAGCATTATTTATGTATATTTACTCCCCAATTTGATAAGAAGTTGAAGTTATGTCACACTATTTATGATAATTTAAAACACACAACCCATGTGTGGACAAAGATTTGAATCCAGGTTTAATGAGCAAATAAACTTCCCATAGTAGATCTTATAAGAAACTACATGGGTATGATTCATACCAGGCTCAGGCCTAAAATGACCATATTGTTTGTATTTATCTACACACTCTTGGTGTAATTCTTCATAATGTTTAGGAAATAATGGCTACCAGTACCTTAGAGATACTAATTTTTAAAAAGTCACTTTATCTTTGTTGTGGCTACATAGATAAGTCTAGTTCATTATTCTGAAATTCAGTAAAAGGAAGATGTACTTTATTGTATGCCCTTTGAACCATTGTGAATGGATGCAAATGGAATAGAAGCTTATGTAGAAACACTGACACAAGAAGGAAGTATGTAGATAACAAAGAGAAGTGCCACATACCATCACACTTCTAAGCAGGGCTTTACAGATTGTAAATATTTGTACCACAAGTGTTTCTTCTGTAACAAACTTTACATATATAGCTAATTTACTACAAAGAAGTGAACTGTTGGATTCTTTAACACAGCTAACTTCGTTGGGAATGTATTAGTTCCCTTTAGCTGCTGTAAGAAATTACCAAAAATTTAGTAGCTTAAAATAGTTTGAATTTATTATCTTATGATTCCACAGGTAAGAAATTTTAAATAGTTCTCAGGACTATGTTCCTGCTGATGATTCTACGAGTGAGTCCATTTCCTTGATTTTTTTCCATCTTCTAAAAAATACTGCATTCCTTGGTTCTTGACCACAAAACAATGTTATTATATGAGGCACCTCATTTTCACTCAGTTTCTTAGCATTGATACTTCATATACTTTGTTCAAATTCTGTCTTGATATATA
>NW_004624732.1:2931682-2967000 GCF_000247695.1 Heterocephalus glaber | reverse complement strand
TTAGGTTTGAAATTCAGTACTGTACCTAAGTTTTGATTACAATTTTCAATGACACAATAAAAGAAAGATGCTCTTTGTGGTATGCTGAACTTAATGTAGACATTAAACATTTGAAATAAACTTGATTGTGTAGGAGTCCTCATAATATTTTGGGATTTTAGGATTTGTTTTTTTAGTTCTTGTGGATTTAAAAAAAAATATTTTCATCAGTATTTATTATCTTCATTTAGATCAGCAGCCTGATATTGCCCATAAGGATTTAGTCAGTAAAGTAATTACCATATGATAATAAGCACAAAATATTCTGATCTATTTGAAGAGAAATTTCTATACCTTTTCAGATGATTTTCCCAGTGTTCCTATTTATGAAATCCTCTGGGTAAGATAATTTTCAAACTAAGGATGTTTATTGCAGTATTGGATATGCTGATTCAAACTGCTTTAAAAAAAAATCACATGCATTAGGCCCTGGGTTCAATGCCCTGCATGAAAAAAAAAAGAAGGAAAGAAAGAAAAATCAAAGAAAGTACAATGGAATTTATTATCCTTTTTACATAAATTATACTATTAATAGATTAAAATGCAATGCAATTATAAAAACACATAGATCATTTTATATTATTTATGAAACCAGCTTCTTGTAATATAGTGAAGAGTTCAAAATGTGGCTTAAAATGGAGAATTTATGGTAAATGTCTATTAAAGATAGATACATATAATTATTCACATTACAATAGTATCTGTCTGGAAGGAAATATGCTAATATACCAAACTATTATTAATTGATACTAACATTTATTGAATATTTATTATATTCCAGGCTCTGATTTAAATTATTAGTATGTATTATTTTATATAACCCCAAACCAAGCTTAAATGTATCATATTATCTTCAATGAAGAGATGAAATCAAATTACAACAAAATGGAATATCTTGCCAAAGATACTTGGTTATTTAACATTTGCTTTAAGATATGACTATTCAGAGGGCTCTTACCCCTACTTTGTCTGAGCTCCAAACTAAAAAAATTAAGCATGTATTACTTTTATAATTATAAAAAAGAAATGCAGTTTTCATTTGAGGGAAAATGAACATCATAAAAGACGAATTCAGATGCAAACACCTGGCTGTAATTTACTTCAAATGATTACTTAAAATGTAAGAAAACTGATATTTGAAAATCTATCTTACTCAGACTTTAAAATTTATTACTTTTTAAAAATAAATGTAAACTATACCCCTAAAATTTAACATAAAAATAGAATACAAATTCAAGTTTTTAGTCTTTACATGCAAATTTCATTTTTGTCAGATTAATTTTTCACAGTAATTTGTCAAACACATGGAAACTATCTTAGTTTTAAGATAAGCTTACAGAATTTAAAAAATATGTCACATCAATATGATGAAAGCACAAAAGAATTTTATTTAAAATTATGTTGATTTCAGTCATGATCATTTTTAATTAATTCATTCATTTTTAATTAATTAATTCATAATTAATTCAAGGAAGAAGGTAAGTCAATGACATTCAGAAAAGTCATGCAGCAGAGCAGCTAGTATTCTGGTTGTCTATTACTGTGTGAGAGATTATCCCAACACCTAGTAGCTTCAAAGAACTTACTATTATCTCAAATTTCCTGCAGGCTACCTTTTAAGCTGGGTGGTCCTCACTTATGTTTTACCCAGTTGCTGCTGTTAGATACTGGTTGTGACTGCAGTCATCTGGAGGCTGACCAGTCTGTACAGCCATGAATGCACACATATATGGCTGGCAGTTGTGTGTGGCTGATTATTGAAAACTCAACTAGCAGTCTTGACTGGAATGCTAGCCTGTGTCTTTTTCAAGTAGCTGGGATTTCTCAGAGAATGAAGTCTAAATCTCTAGAAGAAACATCCAAAGAATGACTGTTGAGAGAAAGCTCCAAAGAGGCAGAATACGGATGGATCTTCTAGGACCAATAAAGGGCTCTGTCTAGAACTGTGGCAGCATCTCTTTTTCTATATTCTATTGGTTAAAAGGCCACAGGGTCCACCCATCTTCAAGGATGTGGAGAAACAGATTTCTCCTCTTGATGGACCAGTGGTAATGACTGGAAGAGGATGGTGGGAGATACTGTTCACCTTGTATTTGCAAAATTTATTTGATAGAAAAATATTTTATGTCATTGATGGGAAAGATTAAATTTAGGAACATAAGAGTACCCTGTAGTTTATATAGCCCTTTCATACATAGCTTTTGCTTTGAGCCCCTACACAGCTTGTTTTATGGGTCAGGAACTTGAGGGATAAATCAGGTGAATTATAACCTTAAACACATATAGCTAGTAATGGGAATTGAAAAGTCTTGTCTTCAGGGCTCTACCCCTTGCATAACTTTGACAGGCTTTTGTTGCAAAACTGCCTGAAAAACAGGTGAAAAAAGGGTGAGAAATAGATGAGTGCAAAGGCTAACGATATGGGGCAAGTCACTTGACCTTTTCAACCTGGAAAAGACATAAAATGGAGATGATAATGGCTTCATCTATTTTGTGTAATTGTTAGAAAAATCAAATGAGAAAGTATGATGAAGTCAAATGAGAAAGTATTATGTTTAATTTTCTTACAAGAAGCTGATTAAATAATTAGGTACACTAAAGATACTCTATTATAATCTAAGAGGAAGCATGTGACAGTTAGAATGAAAGTTGTTGGAGGCAAAAAATCTATCTGAAATACTTTAAAATATTCATATCTTAGTGTCCAGTACACAGCTCCATACACAATGGGAAGGGCTTTTTAAATATTAATGGATGAATTCATTATATAGGCAAACACGAACACAAAGCCCACCCCTGCACTGTGACCTTTAATCTCTCCATGCTGAAAATAAAAAAGCACTTATTAAAATTTAAATTTCTGATGTTAATCTACATGTGTGGTCAATATACTGGCAATGTGAATAAACTGCCCCTTATAGGAGCGTAATCATATCAGACAGCAAGCTATTACAGTCAATTAGGTTAGTTAAAATAGTCAAGCTAAAATAGTGCATTTATTCATTCAACAAAAAGGGTATTAAAATATGGTGTTAGAGTATTCTATGTACCAGGCATTGAACAAAATATTTAAAGATAAAAAAGACAGTTTTCACACTGCACAGAGAGACATCTTGAAGAAGCCACTTAAATCACAAGGAAAAAGGTCTTTATGTACTATAGAAAAGAGGTATTTAAAAGTGTGTGTGCGTATATATATATATATATATATAGAGAGAGAGAGAGAGAGAGAGAGAGAGAGAACACATAAGAATTAATGTTCAGTCTAAACTTTGCATCATTCTAGTGAAGAGTATTTTAAATGTTAAATTATCTTGACAAGACACATGTTTAAAACAAAATAATAATGTTTAATGTTTTAATTGACTCTTCCCCCTGCAATAGATCATATTTAAGAACGTTCCTATTTCCTTTCCTTTTCCTGGCATAACAGAAGATACCACAGCTGTATATTGAAGAGGCAGCCAGAGACTAGTGAGGAAGTAGTACGAGTATTGGTGAAACAAAAGGAATATTTCAAAATCTAACTTCTACATTAAATAAATATAAAATATAAGTTAAATAAAATTAGAATTTTCAAGATATCCTCCTAATTAGCAACATGTTACATAAAACAAATGGGGGTTTGATCTAATCACACAGGAAATATTTCAATTAACAATTGAGATCTCATCATATTAAAAAGCTTTTGCACAACAAAAGAAACCACCAACAGGATGGGGAAAAAATTTTACTAGCTATTCCTCAAATCACTAATATCTAGAATATATAAAGAACACAAAAACATTAGACCACCAAATTTAAAGATCCAATCCAAAAATGGACATCTGAAATGAATACACACTTCTCAGATGAAGAAGTACAAACAGCAAATAAATATATGAAAAAAAGTTCAATATCACTGGTCATTCAAGGAATGCAAATTAAAATAACACTGCACTTCCATCTCACTCCATAAAAAATGGCTAATAATCAGGAAATCAGACACTAACAAATGCTGGTGAGGCTGTGGGGAAAAAGGAACCCTTCTCTACTGCTGATGGGAATGTAAATTAGTACAATCAATATGGAAATCAATATGGAGATCCCTCAAAAAACTGAAGCTAGAGGTACAATTTGACCCAGGTGTTCTCCTTCTTGGTTTCTTCTTGAAAGAGTTGAAAGCACCACTGGATATATGCACAGCCATGTTTATAGCGGCATAATTTGTAATAGTTAAATCTTAGAAATAGCCTAGATGCCTATCAATGGATGAATGGATATATAATACTAGAGTACTACTCTGCCACAAAGAAAGATTATTTTAAGACATTTTTAGATTAAATGGATGTACCTTGAAACCATACTTTTAAACAAAATCAATTAGACACATGTTTAAATACCACATTGTTTCTCTTGTGTGAGAAACTCAAAGGGTAAGAAAGGAGAAAAATGGATGACAGATACTGGGAATTAGGAAGAAAATGATAGAATTGGAAGGGGAGAGGGGAGGAGTGGGGGAAGGGAGGAAGGGAAAAGAGAATGGAGGGGAAATGGAAATAAAGCTTTTGTAAATGGGGAGAGGAGGTGGGGTTGAAGAGTTGGGAGGGAAATGGGGAAAAGAAGGAATTAAGATATATCATGTACAGGTACAAATTCCCTATCATGAATGTGATCAATATGTAAAATAAATATGTGGTAATAAAAATAAAGTAAAAAAAGCCAAATGGGCTTTTAAATTGTCTTATACATTATTTAAAAATCACTAAAGTCATGTAAATTCCAGGGAAAACAGTTTACGTTTTAAAAGGGTTCTTAATAATGCCTTACCAGTCTAATTAATGGAATCAACTTCTGTGATAAATTGACATGACATTTGATTCTTACTGATAGAGAACATACAGAATGCTTTCTAAAAATATCCTTTTTGGAGTTATTTATTGAAATTGTATAGACATCATTTCTGAATGCTCATAAGAAATGTCTCTAAAATGTTTTCCTTCTCATATACAATATACAACTACAGAATAAACATGGAAGTAAATCTAAAGAAGATCTGTGTGACATGATGACACGACCAAGTGAAACAGATGCTGAGGGCAGTGATCCCAGAAGCACCACACACTGAGATCTCTCTCTCTCCTGCTATGGCAGAAGAGCTGGAACTGTTTATTCTCCCCAGAATAGACAGCCATGCTGCAGTTCATTCTTTTCAGTTGGTTCTCCTATCTTGCTGTAAATGTGGTAGTGCCCTTGATTTGAGCCACCTTCTCAGTTTCTACGGCAGTTTTGGAAGGACTTCTTTACCTCGGTCACTTCTGCATCTGTTTCAGCTCCTCCAAAACTATAATGAAACTCAATTCCAGTAACAGGAGAATTCTTCTATCTCCCTCAAGTTGCAATTACCTACTGCAATGCAATATATTGGATAGCACAAGTGGTGTGGCCTTTGTTAGAAATTTATGCTTGGAGTAACCAAAATGAAAAACTGAAAATGATACATTTCAAACTATATTAGAGAATAAACTGATCATAAAATTTAATGAAGGAGATGAACCTCAAAAAATAATAACCAAGAAACATTATGTAAAGGTACAAGTTCCCAATGATGAATATAACTGTATTGTATATCTAAAATGTACCAATAAACTCAATGAAAAAAATAAAGTGAAATTTAACAAATAAAAACAATCCAGTTATGATCCTACTTGAATTTGGTATTTTTAGGAATAAAGTTTGATTTAAATTTCTTCCAAATGTAAAACTCTCGGGCCTGGGATTTAGCTCAGTGGTTTCACCGCCTGCTGCACAAGCGCAAGGACCCGAGTTTGATCCCCGGTACCAAAAAAAACAAAAACCCAAATCTAAAGCTCTCATAAGGATACCATCTCATGAAAATTGTGAAATTTTATTATTTATCTGTACACAGCCAAAAATAAGTAAATAAGTAAATAGCTTTATATTAAGAAATATAACAATGGGATAGAAACAATTGTGCAGATACACAAATGTTGAACTTTTTCTTTCTGCTTACATCTACTAAGAGAAGGTGCAAGGGAATCAGAATAAAGTGCATGAAGTTTCATTGTAAAACTAAAACAAAAAATTAGATCTTTTATTAAAAGATTTGAGCACATCTAAAAGAAGAGATATTTTACAGGTGGAAAAGGCATATAAGTCTTTCGACAGCAAATGCTTTAGAAGTCAGAATCATACAATTTTATAATTCATAAAATTTAGAACCCTTAACTGACAGATGTAAAACCTAAGGCCAGATAGTTTCTGGAACATACTCCAGAATTACAGACACTTCCTAAAGAACTCTTAATTACAAGGTCATGTTCAAAGAACGCTTACTAAATGTTCCCAATGAATCATGTTCGGAGAAAAAATGTGAGAGTCAACTGCGATCATAACTGAATGATTAATGATGAGGAGCTGAATTATGCCAGAAAATCCTTAAAATGATCTCAGTACCTGCTGTCTATTCTAAGACTGATATTATTTGCAAATCTATTTCATTTTAGAAAGAAAATAACGCTAACCTCTCTTTTTTGAAAAATTCCACCACTTCACATTATTCAATCGAGACCTTTATGATGACTACTTTATATTATTTCCAAATCACCCAGCTTTTTCTTTGTAGTTACTGCCATTATCAGTGTTCATTGCAATTTCTTTAAATTGAAGATGTAAATGTAAAATGTGACAGGAAAAAGAGAATAATGACATAATGATAGTATCTATTATAATAGTGTACACATCTCACAAAAAGGTGTTTGCATGGACTCTATATTTGAGGTATGAGTTTGTCTACATAGACATTGGGAAGATAGTGTGTATGTCTGCCTGATTTATGTTTATTTGAGATGGAATTAACAGATGGAGTTCTGAATTATCTGAATAGCAGTATATAACTGTGTCACAGATATTTATTGGTTCACAAAACAAGGTAGAATTTGTTCTCATTTTTAGAAACTCACACCCACTATAGGCATTAGTTATAGATTTCTACAATATTTATTTGTGATACATAAACTTGACCTATATGTTTGTCTGTAATGAAGTTGTCTCTTCAGGGGTAAACTGCAAATAGTAGTGAGGTTGCCAACTGTAACAATAATGCTTGCATGGGAACCAGCCAGAACACCATGTTCCCAGAATTCAATGAAGTAAATGTCAAATCACATTGCTACAAAATTTATGAACCAAGGAATCAAGTTCTTTCTGTGTTTGGATTGTTCTGCCTTTTCAGTTTGAGAATGTAAGACTCTGGTCTTAAGAAGGCAGTGCTAAAAATGTTTTTTTAAATATTTTTTAACCTTCCTGTAATTAAATAATATCTAAGTAGAACATCAGAACAGGATCAAAAATTCAATCCATTCTGATCTCAAGGAGAATTAAGAGGAATGAAGGGACCACCAGACAAAAGAAAGGTGCCCACTTAGCCAGGCTTGGAACAGCAGGGAATCAGCACAGGTAGTTGGGGAGCCAGTAACCAGGGTGGGAAAAGGGACCCAGGGACTGGGAAGACTGTTATGTCCCAGCTGTGACTGCATTTTATTTGTGTATAAAAGAATAGCTACAATTTTCAAGATAACAGTGTCATGCTTTCAAACTATTGAAGCTAGTCAAGTACACAAAAGAATTTAACAGTTTTTAAAATGTAAAATGTTAATTTCTATATCATTCTTTTAACACTGAAACTGAAAAAACACAAAAGTGTTGGGGTTCATGAGCTGTGTTTATATATATATAAAATATAGTATAATATATTGTAAAGTATAATATATATGGTGTAATTATATATGGTACAATTCTATTTCCACAAACACTTGTGTCTTAAAAAATAATGCAGAGTTACAGAACAATAAGTTATAATCAAATTTTTTTTTAAAAAATGACTCTTTAGGCAACGGTTCATTCCATGATTCACTTGTTTTGAAATAAAGAAGTATGAAGGCCATCTTTTATGTTGTTGTCTGATGTTAAATTGGAATGATTCTTATTCAGAACTGTGGTAGCCAGGCAGATTTATACTAAAAATACAGAAATGAAATAACTTCTATATTTCTTCCAATTTTGAAATGTTGTTGGCACTGACTGATGGATTTATACCATCAAAGATTTCACTCGATAAGAGTATTCTCTCAGGTTTGTAACTTTTATTTATGTTCTAGCAGGACCTAATCATTAATCTAATTTATATTGAAAAACTATGACATGTAATTTATATGCTTCTCTTTTTCACGTTAAACATTTTCATTTATTTATTTGCTTATTGTGTTGTGGGTATTTCTTTGCTGTGAAACAATCATAGCAGTTGTCATCGCTGCTGAAAAGAATCAGCATTTCATTTTCTTAAAATGTTTTTTTAAATTTTTAGGTGAAAATGAAAACTTTGACTTTGTCTTGAAAATAAAATTCTAATCAGATTTTTAGCCAGAATGTATTATCGATTCACAATAGGGCTAATATTTTTTAAAGACTGCTAATATGTAAGTACAAAATTGGGTAATTGAGAGTCTTCAGTTGTGAGGACGTGGGTTATGTATTGTGACAGCCGCTCCCTGTGTAGGTGTGTTTGCCACTACGTGAAAATTGGGAATCCACATGGTGCTGTAAATGAGTTCGATGCTTTAGGATGAGTTTGGGCTCCTGTAACAACGGCAAAAGATAAGTGAATGACTAGTCTTAGTGTTAGCCACCACGGGCAAAGTGGTCAGTCCTTAGCTCACATGGGAGCACTGGAAGGTGGACTTCTTTCTTTCTGGGTCCTGCTCCCAGGATTTTAGGAAGAAGGTGTTTAAAAGAGTTAGGAAAAATTCATTAATTTGCTAAGGAATCCTAAATGGGATCGGATATTGTAAACCAGTGTCCCCCTTGCTTTCTTTGTCCTGGGCCCTTGCAAACTCAGATTTTATTGTTACAGTATGAACTTGGTCTTCCTAGAATCTGTCTGTTGAGTTGGGTCTCTATGTTTGTGCCACCCAGACCAGTGAGCCAGTGGCAGCCGAAGAGAATGCTTACTAGATGGAAGTCCCACAGCTTTTGTCAGGATCAGAGGACGTAGGTAGGATGTTGGAGTTTCTTCAAAATGTCACTTAGCTGACTCAGAAACACAAGGTCACTTTTCACAGGGCAACTATTTTTGCCACTTGCAATTTGGGTGGCTGTCATTAAATTAAAGATGGCCTATTCAAAGTGTAAGGATCAGCACCTCCAGGGGTAGAGACCTTGAGTTTGAGCTCTGGCACTTACTAACTGAGGAAATTTGCTTTCTTCATCTGAGCACTAAGTTCATGTTAACTCCTTTGTGGAGCTTTTCACCATGGTATCATATAATGACTTATGTGAAAGTGTTAATGATGTAGTGACTGGTGACAGTTCTAAGATACAGAGGCAATTGCATTTTGCATTTTAATTCTTCCATCTTGTATTTCTTAACACGAAAGTTTACACACACACACACACACACACACACACACACACCCTTCTCAGTGGTGGTTATATTTTCATTGCTTAGAACATGGAGCTTTTATGCCTTCTGTAGCTAATAATCTATGGTGTTAGTACCAATCTATTAGGTAAAGAATACAGTTGCAAAGATTCTTGTGTGTGCAATGAAATTACCAGATATGAGTGCTTATCAAATTTCAGATTTAAAAAATAAATGATAACCTAACTCAGAACATACCAAGTACAAATAAGAAATAAACAAAAGCAGCACGTTGGTTGTTGGATGAAGGCACATCATCAGAGTTGTGCGAATAAAATCCTATTAGACATTAAGAAGCAACTTCATGAGATTATCTCCTAGTGGTCATAGACAAGATTTGACATCTGAAAATCTGTCATAAAAAAACACTGATTTCTAGTTCTTTTCCTCAATATTCTCTTTTACCTGGCATGTGGAACAATTGTGAAGTTTTTTAGGAAATATTTTTTCACAATAAAATTCACAGCTGTAATTACCAGAGGCTTAAAAAGTTATGATGTAGAACGATTTCATTGGATATTCATTCTCTAATACCAATAAATTGGTAAAATTCAAAATTATTTTATATCTTTATGTATATTGGTATAAAATGATATGTATATTTAGAAAATTCACTGAATAAACTGTTTTTTTATTTCTACTTTTCTATCTACATTTCACCTCCATTATTTTTTGTTTAAATATCTCTTTTAGAATCCCTGTATAATAAAAAATCTATATATCAGTATCTATATCTCTTGATATAGATAGATAGATACCTATAGATTTCACAAGGATTTCACAGGTGCTAAATTCAAGTCAAAAATATTAACATAGTCCTTGTAAGGTAATGAATGTTACATGTGCAGAATTCTCCCCAATGAATTTTTGTAGCTCTACTAACATAAAGTAGGCCATGTACCCTTGAGAAAATTGAGGCCCAGAGAGATGAAAGAGAATTCACAAACCCCTAAAATTACCTATACAGTTAATCTCAGAAAACCTTCAGAAGATCCTTTGTGGTCAATGTAAGGACATTTATAGAGGTATTTTTCCCTTATTACATGGGATATTTTATGCATGACCTTGACTACTAATTCTTTGTAATGTTAAGGATAAGAAGGATTACAGGTTTAGGATTAAGGGAGTACAACATAAAATTATTACTACATGATTCTATTTCTGAAGTTTACTTAAAGCTTGATCCCCATTCTGTTCACTTTTAGCATCTCCAGATCAATAAATCTTTTTTTGCATCTAACTGTTTATTCCACATTTCATTAGCTTGGAAAATCATAATAGACTTCTTTACTCTTTTCAAAACCTCAGTTGGTTAAAATAAGTCTAGTGTTAGATGAGACATGTTATTGGAAGCAATTTTTTATTTTTGAAGTCTCTTTCAGCTCAGAGATGGATTAGTAATGGTATCTCCCCTTAACTTCCAAAGTAATTTCTTTTTATGTTTCCAGGTTGGAATTATCCTTTGCTATTAATATTTCATATCAACAAGTAGGGACTTCAAAATGTCCAACTTTTGAGCTGGCACAATGCCTGCCACTCATATCTGAGTATGCCCTTAGGGAGGACTAATGATCTTCAGTGATCTTTAGTTGCCATGGTATGCCTTTCCCACCGTATTATGACTATGTATTTTCCACATAATATTAAGACTACAGTAGTATAAAACATATATCTTTCCTGATCATCACTTGTTTTAGTAATATATGCAAAAAAATTATTTTGTTTGGGAATCAAGCTAGCACTGGTAAACATGCCCACTTACGTAATGTAGACCCTTTAAGTTATTTAAATATATTTTAATATATACCCTCACTGGAATATAAATTTTCCATATATGTTTTAGAAAAATAGTATAACAAAAAATATATTGACAAGAGGTACCAAAGGACTACAATTTTTATTGAATAGTAAAGCAAAATGGCAAGGAAAAAAAGACAGCTTTATATTGGTGCATAAATGATCTCCAGATGTCCTATTAAATAATCAGTAATTAAATAGTGGTTCAGTTATCCTTACGTTATAGCAGAAGACTCTTCCTCTGATTATAAAGTCATACCAAGACATTTCATGTCTGAAATCAGTCCTTTGTCTTGCAAGATCACTACAAAGGATGTAAAAGTGTACTTACAAAAGTTTAACAACTGAAGTTTTCTTAATATATTCTACATTTGGGAGTAGAACAGTGGCTAAAAGTGACTATCAACTTGGGGCTGCTCTTTGTGCATTCAAATATTAAACTGCTTTATTCTGAGCATGTGACTTTGGACAAATTACTGAGAATTTTATACCTGTGCTTCTCCATTTATGAAGCGCAATGATAATAAATATTTTTTGTGGGGAGAAATAAAATTAATGGCTACCAAGTGTCTAGTATACCAAATGCTCAATAGACCCTGGCTTATTATTTAATGTTCAAGTATATTTATAAGCCATTTTCATCTGCTTGGGAACCACATTCTTCCACAGTAATGCTCAGAGTAGAAAACTGAAAGTCTCCAAAGGCTAACGTGCTAAGGGGCCACACTGCCTTTTGTCACTTATTATTCCGTGCTTTCCCTTTCTATTATATTTCAAGGACTTTTTAAGTCTCATGACAGAGAAATTACTGCAATGTAATGTCTTCTCTAAAATCTACTTTTGTAAAGCATGGTCACTTTGTCTTAGCCAAATTTTATTTAGGGATAGTATATTTTCACCCCTGCATGTGTTTGTTAATTTCTATGTAATCATTTCAGTTCATTTATTTGTAACAAGAATGAAGCTCAGGTGACAGACTCAGTTCTATAAGGCCTAACCTGTAATTCTCAAACTACCAGCCTAAATTGAATGAGTTGCCTTGAAATTGAAAGAGTTCTGATCATTAAGTATAAGAAGGAAAAATAAGTTATTACTGATTTATTGCCTCATGTAGGCAGCATTTACTTGTTATATTATGTATTTAATTGAAACTCATTAATCAAGTAGCTAATAAAGACCCCACTTTTTAAGTGTTTAGAGAAGATCAAGTGTTTTTGCTTGAAGCTAGAAAAACAAAATACAGTAATTGCCACTGAAGTGTTTCTATTCTGATGAGCAAATGTGATGGTCAAGAAGAGATCAAGATATGTAAACACCTAAGTATAGTATTTTTGTTTTAGCAGACAGAAGAGATTGTACACTGAACATAAGTATTCCCAAAGCAAAGGTGAAATAATTCCATATGGATGGGTGAATGTCTTACAGACCCCAATCTGAAGAAATGAGTAGGATTTGATTATCTAGATGGAGGAAGGAGGATTCAAGCATTCAAATGACAGCCCTTTGATGACATCAATAGTGTCATTTTTTGCTGAAGAAAGGCAGTGCTATGTATATGGCATGAACTAAACATAGACATGGAAACAAGATAGCTGAAGCAGATCAAAGAGCTGAAATTAAAAGATGAATGGGGTGAAAGATGTGTACCCAGTGGGGGCTCAGTGTTTAAAAAGGATGACATTGGACGAAGGAATATATATAGTGAATTTACCCCAGAGACAATTTTGAAATAAATCCTATTATAGTAATTCCTTAGGTAGAAGAGGAGGGTATGTCTAAAACTATCACTTTACCTAGGAATGACACTCCAAAACAGACCTTTACATGCTACAGTCAAGTAGATTTTTAAAATAAAATTCCAAAGTATGAAGTATTATAGAACAAGGAAACACCTTCTTACTCTCTTCTATTTTACCTGTCTTCCTTTCTGAATAATAGTCCCAAAGCCATTAGGTGATGATAGGAAAGATAGGCATTCACAAAAACTTGTGACTGGAGCTGAATTAAAATGAAAATAATAGATGCTGCCACTATTATCTGATCCCTCATTAGAGGTGAGCTCCAGGAGGGCAAGTCCATTTCAGTCCCAGAGAGGAGGGAAGGATGTATGTGAAATATCCAGATGATTCTGATCAGATACGCTCTAAATTATCCACATCACAAGTAGAGCACCCCTAATTCAAAATTTAAAGGTTCACAAAGTCAAAACTGGGAGCACTATGACACTGCCAGTGGAAATTCCACGTGACCTCATTTAATGGGCTGCTGTTAAAATGTCTGTGCAACTAAAATTGTGTAAGATTCTCTTCAAGCTATGTAATTAAGATATATATGAAATAGAAATGAATTTTGTATTTAGAATTGGGGCCCATCCCTAAGATATGCATATGCACAGACTGTATACATGTAAATATTCCAAAATCTGAAATTCAAAACATTTCTTTTCTCAAGTATTTTGGATAAGGGATACTTAAGTTTTGGAATGTGTAAGTCTTACTTATTATTGGTATCATGGACTTCCCTTCTCTAGAATTAAAGCTTTATAAAGATAATTTAATTTTTTAAAAATTTACTGCTCTGAGTAGTGCCTAGTATTCAGTAAGTGCTCAATAAATAATTTTCAAATTAAAATGGTTTGAAAAATACAAATTTTTATGAAAAAATGAAACATTTATTTTGACATTAGAAATGCTAAATATTTTGTAAAATTTCCATTTGAATTTGATTAAATAATACCAAAATATGATAATGAATCATTTAGTGATATTCACTGTGCATTTGACTTTGTTTCAAATTTGTTGTTGTGTTGCATGACCACAGACTTAATGGTTTAGGTATTTAGGGATAAAGAGATGAAGTGAGAACTATTAGATGAAGTAGAAAAATAAAAGAAATCTAAAGATGCATACAAGTAAGAAATGTATAAAGAAAATATCTAGATGCAGCCCTGGCCAGAAGAATGCAAAGTTTTTATGAAAATTTTAGTAATTAGAAGTCAAATGGAAATAAGAAATATTTATGTTTAAAAGTATAACTGTTTGGCTTCATATAGTATCTTTATATATTCTTTCAGATATGGTACATGTGACATAATATATAACATATAGGATTCTAAGAGAAGTCACAACTTTGCATGGTGAATAATGTTTTATATATATATAAAATACATCATATATATATATATATATCTCCATTCTAATAATTTTCTGAATTGAACTAAATATACCCTGAAATAATTCCTTCAACTATGAATGGCCGTGTATTTCATGTAAACACATGAGAAAATGTTCAACATTGCTGGACATTAGAGAAATACAAATTAAAACAATAATGAGGTTTCATCTTACTCCAGAAAGAAATAATAATAAATACTGGTGAGGATGTGAGAGTAAAGGAACCTTTCTACATTGTTGGTGGGAATGTGAACTAGTATAATCACTGTGGAAATTAGCTTGGAGATTTCTCAATAATCTGAAAGTAGAAGATCCATTTGACCCAGATATTTCTCTTCTTGAAAGAGTTAAAGGTATCATATTACAGTGATATATGCACACTCATATTTAAAGTAGCACAATTCAAAATGGCTACATTTGGAAGTGATCTGTATGTCTATTAACAGATAAATGGATAAGGAAAACGTGGCATCCATACACAATGGAGTACTACTCTGCCATAAAGAAAGATAAACTCAAGTCATATGGTAGGAAATTGGACACCCCTTGAGAGCATAATGTTAAGTGAAATAAATCAGATACACATGTTTAAATATTGCATGATTTCTCTTATATGAGAGACCCAAAATATAAATTAAAAGTAAAATTAATGAAAATAATTAAATGGAGGGAGGAAGAAGGGAAAGGGCATGAAGAAAGAATTGAGATGTGTTATGTACATGTACCAACTCCCTCCCCACAAGGAATGTAACAATTATGTAATCTAAATATGTAGTAATGAAAATAAAAATAGGAAAAAGGAAATATTATGAAATGGAATAAAAAACTTTATGTAAATAACTTAAAAATACTTAAAATCATATATTGAAGTTAAAAGGAAAATTATGATAGGAGATGTGGAATTACAAAATTCCTTATGAATTTGTGATTGGGTGTGAGACCTTCAAGGACAATAATAATCCATTCCTCTTTCTTGTGACAGAATCTGGCCCTGTAAGCCCTTCATAATAGGTATCATGAAACATTTTCTGAAGAAATAAATACAATGAATGAAAATTTCAATGTAAGGCACTGCTACTAACATAACTAAAATATCAATAAAGATTAAGCATAAAGACTGAAGTGGAAATATGTTAGAAAATAGCAAGCTGTATATTTACATTTCTTGAGAATTTACAAAAAACTGTTTAATTACATATACAACAGATTTATTATTAAATAGTAATTATTTTAATATAACTAGTGAACATTATTGTTTTCTCCAGTCTACTAGGTAGGTACAAGTATTTCTGTCACCTTTGATTGTGTTTGTATTGCATCAATGTAAACTAAGATTAATGAAACTATTCCATATACTGCTTTGGAGGAATTGTATAAGATACTGTTATGATCAACAAGGTAACTTGACTATTTTATACAGAGAGACTTGGGTCATAGTTTAATACATATACAAATATGTTGCTGCACATATTCACCAGGAAAAAAATGCCTGTGAGTCCAGGTTGTTATACAAATCTTGACCATGTCACAAAAAGTACAAACATAGTTGTGTCAAAATTTTCCATGTATTCAAACTGTCAGCAAAACTAATTCTTACAACCAGTAGTTTTTTGAAGAATTTGAAGTTTGTTTTAGATATTTATTTTTAATTACCTTAAATCATATAATTCACTGAATATTTATTGAGCAAATCTACACAGTATCAGAGTTCTTTGTATAACTAAGGCATGGGTATTTATATTTTTCAGTGGATAATGTATAAATTACATACTTTGAAGATTATGAATGTTTAACAAATTGTAAATGTAACTGAGAGAGCTTGGGCTATATATTTTGACTTTTCGTTAGCTATATGACATTCTTCAAGTTCACATTTGAGGAGATGGTCTCAATTCATTATTTCAGTGCTTCATTGCTCTGTATTTAACTTTAGCATAGTTATTTTTAATGTCTTAATTTTTTCTTTGTAAAAAATAGAGGAAGAAAAAGCTCATTCATGAACCTACTAGGGAGTTGGCTCAATAGAAATGTAATAGTTCCTTTGTGATGATCTCTTAATACAGTTGTATAAATGCACTTGAAATGTAAGCTATTTACTTAATAGATTACAATGTATTTCTGCAGTCATGAGAGCAAAAATGCTTTTTCTTTTCATTTAAACACTCGAAATTATGAATGTCATATGAACGGTCTAGAAGAAACATTCTTGAATACTTTAATGCTGTTAGCACTTGGAGTTTTGGAATAAAAATGTAGAAAGTTGAAGTTGGAGCTGGAACCTGTAAACTCATCCTACTGATATGCAAATGACAAGAGCAAAGCTGGGTAGTGGCTGAGATATGACAGCCATTAGCAGCAGTTTCTGACTGAAAGTTGGTCTTTGGAGACTCTGTCCTGTGTTATTTCCTGTACACAATATTATCAGGTTGAGTTTACAAAAGTAAACCATTATTGTTATTATCACTGCAGGTAAAATATATTTCATATAGGATGCTACGTGCTCAGGTAGATGCGAACGGTATTATGCTCTCTTTTTGGCATGCCCTCTTTTTGGCATGCCCTATTGATTGGTACTGTAAGTGTTTACTTCATTGAATTTTCAGCAATTGAGGAAAAGTTGTAGTGTTCCTAGAAGGTACTGCTTCCTATATAGCCCCAACTTCTTCCTCTGTAACTAAGTGACTTGACAGGCAGATTTAGCTGGGAATCAGAAGAGGGAATCTCCCCTTACAAAGGACAGCTTTGAGCACATAAAATTTTCTATTCAGAGACACAGGATCAAATCACACCTGCTGCGGGTTTGCTCCTGACTTTGTTGATAAAGGCCTAATGCCTTATTTTCCACCTTGGCTCCTTTCCCACATATATTCTACTTCTTTTGCTCCTCATTCACAGTCTTTGAAACTTGCTGTGATCTCTGCCTCTCAGGGATAGTTTCCCAGGGGGACTTCAATTTACCTTTCTCATTTCTGGAGTTCTGCTACGTGTACAAAGATTTGACTGAGGCTCAGTGCCCCCCTGCTTGCCTGGAATTTCTGACACAGTGCCTTGCTACCTCTTGAATCACCTTAACCTCTCTTGGATTTACTGATTTAAACACTGTCCTTTACAGTTAGCTCATGCCTGTAGCCATAGTTCTCGTATTTTGTATCTGCTGCATTATGATACAACCAGCACCAGTAGCTGGATCTGATACCCTAGAAACTGACTTTCTCAGGGAATAAATAGAATTTCAAGTCCATCTTCTACTACTTGTCCAATTCTTCCACATAGAACTGCAGTGCCAGACTATATCCTAATGGCAGTTCCAAATATGTTCTATGCCTTTTTAAACAATAGCTTTTATTTATGAATTAGCCAGAAGTACTGTATTTTTTACTTTGGAACTAAGGATGGTATGAATATGTGACTTGAAACATGAGAAATAGACATAGCCATGCTTAGGGAAGTAAAAAAAGGCACCAGAAAACTAAAGTATTATTTTAATTTAGAGTGCTGAAAACTAGATCAGAGTCCTTTTACAATTGAATTTCTTAGCCATAGAACTGTAAAATTAATTTAAACCAAACAATTATTTTTACAGTGGTTCAAACATTATGAATGATCTTTCAGATAGCTGACTCACTTGAAGGAGATAGGATTTTGCTGTGCAAAGATAACTTTTTAAACTATGTAATTTGAATATGATTTAAAATCAAACTTACTCGTTTTGAAAGAAGTTTGAATTTGGAAAAAGTGCATTTTTTCTAATAGTAACCTCCATTTTTTGCACAAAGAGAGATCATGGCTACACATCAATTAACTGTTTTATTTTAATTGATGTGAAGAACTTAAATTTTCCCCTGGCATTTTCTTCATGACTTTACATTTGATTTGCTGATATTTTTTTCTCTAACATGATTTAAGACTCAGGATTAGGAAGATTTGATGCAAATGGCAAGAATAATTGCTGTTTTCTAAATTTTACAACTTTGCCTGCCATATAACCTTTCTAGGGTTCATTTCTCATCTGTAAAACTAGAGAGGAAAAAGGTTATATAATGTCTTCCAAATGTAACATGGCAAGATTTAAAGAATCAGGGATATGTTTGGAACTATAACTATCCTTTTTGTTAGAGGCAGAAAAAATGGGGACAGTTAATGAAAATAAATATTTCTTCCTTTACCTAGTATTAGCTTTTTCTCTCCCTTAAATCCAAAATACTATGTCAACATTAAATAGCTTCATTTATTTTTTCTCCATAGAGTACACTTCTCTAATATTCATGAAGTTAGCACAGTTTTATTTAAAAGAGTGCTGATTGCTAGGCTTCTCACAAACTCCATTCTAAATGAATAAAAACATTTATATACCCATATTTACCAATGTCAGGCTGCATATAGGGATTAATATTCCCTATAAATAGTTGAAGAAATAGAGCCCAACAAAATTATCTACCCAAGGCCATGGAGTTCCCAAGTGGCTGAGCTGAGATGTGACTCCATGCCGGCCTAATCCCTAAATCCAGGATTTTTCCACTGGGATTGGGATACTAGGACTACTGAGAAAAGTCTCAATGATACAATAGATACTTGAGTCAAATGTGCCTACAGTGATTTAGGACATTCTGAATGGAAAATATTTCTACAGAATCTCAAATCATGACAGTCACTGGACATTCTCACTTCCAGTTCTGTTCACTGATTTTCTTGGTACTGACTCAGCCCCTCTCCATCACTGAGTGCTAACAAGACAGGCAGGGAGCAGAGACACTAAAAAAAGGGCAGGCTAGATTTGACCCAGTCAGCAATGTGAGCATGGCTTTGCTGTTTTATCCCAGGGCCCAGTCTGTAATTTCCCCTTAGACTTTCACCTCTTTTGAATTCTGCCAGAAATGATTCTAATCTGTTTTTAATTGTTCATATCTGACTGAGAAAGTCAGTTGTTAAGCAAACCTCCCCTGGGAATTTCATTATTGTTAATTTGGGGCAAAAAATCATTTGTCTGTTGATAGAAGAATTTTATGAATCAAAGAAGCAGAAGAGGGTTTTAATGTGTTGTGTGTGTGTGTGTGTGTTCATTCATCTGTTGATTGACTCATTCAATGTGTGCCTTCAAAATGCCAGGCCTTGCTAGACAAATGTGGGCAAAATACATGCAGTCCTTGCCCTTATTGAGTTTAAGCTGAAGTAATGAAAGAAATAAGTAGCTCTGAATAAAATGAGAAGAATACCATATCAGAATGCTATGAGATGATATCAACTTTGCAAGTGGAGGGGATATGTGTGTGTGTGTGCTTGTGTATGCATGTGTGTGTGTGCAATATTTGGAATACAGTTATTACAACTCTGAGGCAGTCCCAAAGAAAGATTAAATTAATATTTATCAAATTTTTTTAGCAAATGAATATCTATTGTGCTAAGTATTTAATATAAATTATTTCAGGATGCTTAAATATTTATTTTTATTTTGTGTTTTAGGTTTACAAATGTGCTTGTGCATATATGTCAAGTTCCTGGAAACCAATGCATTATTATTCCCACTACATAGAGATAAGTCAAAGACACTTCTAATGTATAACAAACAAGTTAGAGATTCAACCAAAGCTTCTGACCCTTAGGTTTGAGATTGCTAATATTTAAAGACTTGTTCAGTGCTTGGGTATGGCTGATAAAAGTAGGGCAATGCATCATGATTTTAAGAAGCCAAGGCCAAGTCCTACTTAGATGACAGTAAAAGACGAAAGTAGAATACATTTCCCAGTTAGGATTTTGTCTTGAGTTGTCTTGAAGACGACAGTTTGAAAGATCATGCTAATTCATGGCATAAGGACTAACAGGATATATGTATATGTATTTACAAAAAGAAAACAGAAAAGTAGCTCCTCAATGGAAATGGGGCCTATCTCTTTTGATAAACATACTTTGCCATCACTGAGAAAAACCAATGGACCTACTATGAGGAAAAGTCCCACAAAATTATTGTTGTTATTATTATTAGTTCTACTAAGTTAGTTTTCATTCAGGTTTATAAAATTCTTACATATGGCAAGGTAATCAAAGTTGTAAATCTCTCTACTGAAAGATATTTGGACTGATTAAGTAATAAAATAATTTTGTTAGTGAAATCCAGGCTTGGCATGGAGAAATATATGCTAGGTTTGTTTTTTTCTGGGCTCACTGGTGTGGCATATGAAAGCTATGTGAATCCTTAAGAGTCATAAAATTAATCTCAGAAGAAAACCAAGTCATTTTCTTATTCATGCTGAGTAGAGAATGAGGCCAGAAAAGAGACCTCATTGTTTCTGAATATGAAGTTCATCTCTCTTTAAGAAGGAAAATCCCTTTAAGCTGGTTCCTTGGCTTCCTGGTAGGCTTGAGACACTCTTTTCCTACTTCTGAGAAAAATTAAGGGACCATCAGTCTAAATACAGATTAATTCAGCTTCAATTCCTGTAGAGGGAGTTGCAGCCTTTCTTGGCTGAGGGAAGTTTATGGAAAGAACTACTATAATTACATTGCCAAGGAAGTAATGTCCTTCCTGATCTTCTGCTATGTCAACATGGAAGTTTTGTTTTTCCCAGTTTCAATGAACAGCTTGGAGACTCTAAGGTCCCTATGGTCTGACATATCAGTTACAGCACAAAACCTGTAGGGCTTCTTGTCTCTGGTGCAGTGAAAACAGTAGGGGGACAAGTTTAAGAATGATGGCAGATCCATCAGCCTTGCAGCTACAGCAAAGGAAAGAAATAACGGTAATATTTATTGAATAGGATGGGCATATGGGAACATGTAAAGCCTCCCTGAAAGTCTGCATAGTTTTTATAATGGTCACAGAGACTGGAGTTTCATGAGAAAGGTTAGCCAAGTCATTTACACAGTATACAGAATAATCACATAGAGAAAACACTATTTCTTTAGAGAGGGTGGGGACTGGAACTGGGGGGAAATGATTTATATAGAAACAATGATTCATTATTGGCAAAATACTCTGAAAATAATGCTAAGATGACTTTTAATGAAAAATTAAAACTTACTTTTTGTGGATTGAAAAAAAGAATACTGCTACCCTCAGGAAGAGCAATTGTCATTTCATGTAGTACTTTTCTACCTTCTTTTAAGGAAGGCTTGACTATAGATCAGGTCACATGTACTCTAGGCTACTCTCTTGAAAATATCCAGAAAAATGGAACTCTGTGACCTTTCCTGGCTTATGCTAGATGTAGCATAGCTCAAAGTCAGTATGGTCTTTCCAAGTTGAGCTGAACTTTTGTCCTCTGGCAATGCTAACTTGTTTGCATTATTTATGGTTCACAGTACATGTCCATCACTTTGAAGCCATATTATAAGGTTGTTCTCAGACCAGAAAACATTTACCAAGTGCCTAAAAAATGACAAGAACAAATAAATGCTAATTCCTGTCCTTCAAGAAGATAAATTTCATAATAGTATTTGTTGAATAAAAAATGAGTGTAAATAAAAGCCAAAATATTGAAGGAACTATTACTGTAAGAAGTGAACTTTGGGCTTATTACAGCATCACCAACAGGGAAGGCTTCAAAGAAGAGAAGTCCAGTACTGAGATACACATTCCATTCTACCTTAGCATATTCCAACCCATTCTTTGCATTTAAGTCAAGTTAATTCATCCTAATTTTGTTCACAGCAAACTCAATATGATTTTCTTACAAGAAGCCACTATGCTGCTGTGGAAAAGAGATTCTCTCTGAAATCGTTTGTTTTGTAAGAACAGTAAGTGACTGACTAAGAGAAAGATGGCTGCATAGGAGAAGAGATCCAGTCATTCCACCAGAGGAGTTGCCCATGGGAAATTTATTTAACAAAGCAGAGTGAAGGAGGACGAGGAAAGTGTGTAATTTGGGGTAGGAAGCAAAAGGCACAGCCTCATGCGGAGCATTCCTGTAGGAACTTAGGAGGATGTAGGCAGAAACCATTCTGACTGCTATATGGAAATAGTCTTCGGCTGTCAAGAGATCTGGGTGATACTCTTAGAGAGAAAAAAGAATAAGATAAACAGAGAGTTTTGAAAAATGGTGGAATTTTTAATATTACCTCTGGACAATGAGAGTTATGAACTGATTATTGATATTGCTTCACTGTAATTAAAGATTGAGAGAAAAAGAATACATAGCAACGTGACTTCTCCCAACTTTTGAACAACAGGGATAGTCATGCTAAGTAATGCTGGCAGGTTTCAGATAAGTGAAGTTTGAAAACTTCATTGATATATTCCTAGTTCCCATGCAGAATAATTTCCATTTTTATTTCAAACAATAGTGTGTGTCATCTTTATTTGTGACAGATTCAAACGTATAGGTACATAAAACCAAATGTTAAATATTCTGCTTTTTAAAAACTTTCAATCCAAATATGACACACTGCTCAACTCACTTTGTTAATAACTGCATTTTTGTATCTATAAGTGATGGAAAAATATAATAAATCAAAGAACAATGAATATCTATTTTTCAGAACTGTGAAATATATGAATGACTGAACAATATAATAATTGCTAATATAACAGAATAGCAGAAATAGACTCATTGCTTTATTATAGTCATTGCCAAAGTATTTGGGGCACAGACTTTTGAAGGTGAGAGCTTATTTTTTACCTTATTCAAGAAGAGACATTGCAAGTCATATCCCTGCTTGTCCTTTTTAACCATGGAAAAGTACTTTTTGTCTTATCTTGACTCTTCTGGCTCTTTTTTCCCTAAAAATGTATATAAATTCAGACTTTCTAAGATGCAAACTTTATTTTGCATAATATTATATCATTAGGTCACTAGACAAATTGAAAATTATATTGCTTTTGTTGAATAATATTTAGACTTTTGGGGAAAATATAATACCAAATGCCAGGAGTAAAATGGCAGTATAAAATCATAATTGATTGGAAAATTTAGCTTGAGTTACAGTTAAGAAAACTGCAGTAACCCAAACAGATACCCCCAACCCTTTTGCTATAAAAGAGATCCACCTAGCCAGAAAATGAAAAGCACTGTGATATACTTGTACTCAAAGAATAAACTGCTGAGTTAGAATCTCTCTTATTCTCTTTCAGGCGTCTCATTTGAAAGAGATAAGCATCCCCTGGCAGGGCTGAAGATAGCTCCATGTACAAGCCAGCTTGCAGAGAAAATGGGCTGGATGAGGTGGAGGGCGACTTAGACATGGCTGGATAAGCATGGCTGCACAATGCTTCCCTTTGCAGTTGGAGATTTATGAGAAACGTGATTCTAAAATGTCAAGATCATCCTTGCTGGGATGGAATGTAAGGCTCCATTTGGCCTTACAAATAGTTACCTGTCAACATTATTTGGTTTGAGAAGGTGTTAGGCTGAGATTTGCTCCCCCAAACATTAACCACGACCTGTCGTTCTTTCTTAGGGTTGAAGAGAGACTTTAGAGTCTTTTATTAAAATATTGAAGGATGCAGGAGACATTGCCCCATACTCTTTTATGTATTGTGATGCTTTAGTGTTTAATCCTTTACTAATAAGAAGTAGCAGGGATTAACCACAAAATAGCGTTTCAGTTAGGACTTACAGAGTTTTCTCTTTGAGAATCTTTCCTGTTTCTTGCCTTGATTGAGGTGTTCTGCTTTTTCACTTGGGGGACAAGGCCAGGAAGGTACAGCACCTTTACTCTGCAATCTAATTTCCAGTGACTCAGCTTCAAAGCCAGCCCTGCTGAGGGAGGCCTGACTGAGTCATGCTCTTTGTTCCCTTGGCTTGCCTTCTGCCTTGGCACTGTGAGACAAGTGATTTGCAAGCTTTCTGGCAGATAAGGTCACTTCTTCTTAAGCCTAAAACACAGCATACCAAATGATAACAGTTCAAATACATGGACTTGAAGGGAAGGAAGGAACCTGACTCTGACATTAATTAGCTGCACAACCTAGAAACCCTCTCAAATCCTGCTTCCTGTCTTAGATTGAGAAGATTGAATCTATTGTTCTACGATAGTTTCCTTGGGCATTTGATGACACCTGTATCTAGAAAGGAAAGCCAGCAAAAATCCAATGTGAATTTAATATAATTGCTTGCTCATAATCTTCCCACACTGAGTAGCATTTTAAAAGCTATATTTTAGTTGCTTAGTAAGAGTGAGATATTTTACATCTATTTTTAGTATAAACAATGGGGACAACTTCTGCAGTAAATGCTAACTTTTAAAATTGAATTCCTGGTTGTATTTTTGAGATTTTTAAACACTCCCACTATTTAAACCAGACTGCTTGACTAATAGTTGTACACTGATTGTATTGGGTTATGATCTATTTAGGAAAACCATTTTATGGAAACTACCGAAGCTGTAGAAAAGTAACCAGCTAGTCAGTAACAAAGATAAACAGGATATCTATTACACAGATAGAGATTTTGTAGAGTTTTAAAAAAAGGTGCCTTTTATGAGAGGGAAGCTTTAGAGATATTCTCATGAGAATTTAAAAGTAGTAAAAAATGTTTCCCAGGTGCACAGCAGAATTGCATAGTCATGATTTAAGTACTAACTCCATTTTCCCCAGACTGATTTTATCAGTATAACAAACTCTAAGTAGGTTAAAAGTCATTTTAAACTATCGTGCTGCTATTCATGTTTTATTGTCAAGTAAAATGTTAAACAAATTTTCTCTATTATGATTAATGTACCTATTTAAAAAAAAACACTTTTAGTATAATGGTATGTAAAATGCATAAATATATAAAATTCGGAATTAATTTCAAAATGTGCACAGTTCTTAACAGATTTACAGACAAAATGAATTACAAGTTCAAGACAACCAAACAGCACAATAAAATGAAACCAAAAACCAAAACACAAATTCTATCACTGTGGTCAACAGATGAGTCTACAAAGACTTTGAAACCATTGGAGCAAAATATATTTCAAAATTCAAAGCTTTTAGATTTTAAATCAAACACACAAACACATTTGCATTAAATTATGTGAGTATATAAATAAATATTCATAGTAAAAATATAAATGAAACTGTAAATAGCTTCATGTCCATATAGATAAATTTTTTGTCTCTGAATAAGTCAAAATCATTTATATTTTTGGGGGGGCTTTCAGTACTTACTATATTTTGAATTGCCAGAAGAGGTCTCTAGGCTTTCATTATCATATGCTGTGTGATGATTTGATTTTACATTCTGCAAAACATTCTGTCACACAGCATAATGTGGAACAATTTGGATTGTTGGCATGCAATTTGGATCATTTGGATGCTTCATGGGATAAAAGCATCCTATGTGCAGAAAGTCCATTTACATTGCACTTCTTTTAGCAGTTTTCATGTTTAAAGAAATTCTTATACAACATTCTCTAGCCCCCAAGAATATATCCTTAAACTTCAAGAAGTCTTAGGCTCTAGTTTGTGGAATAAATCAATATTTAATAAAACAGGGAATCAAGAATGTGGACTCTACATATCTTTTAACCTAATGTAGCCCACGAAATAACTGCAGAGCCTTTTACAAGGCAGTGGATGTGGACTTTAAAGGTTAAATCTTAGATTTATAAAAAGTGGGATATTAGTATTTAAGAAACCATCTCATACTAGAAGCTATCCTTTGTCTTTGCCTATGTTACTCCCTTGGAAACCTAGAATCTTAATATCTCACAGTGTTAGACCTCAGAACAAGTACATTTTGCTTAGCTTGTGAGACCAAAATTGCAACACTTAACTTTTACCTAATAATTTTTCTTCTAATGTGCTGCAGGTAAAAGGAAGAAAGTTATGGTATTCACCTAAGGCCTCTCTATTGCCCTAATTCTCTCATTTTAATTTCTTTATTTAGCTCTTTGAAAGTTACTTACTCTAATAACTCACAGTTGTTTTATCCAGAAAAAACCAAAAACAAAAACAAAAACAAAAACAGGAGCTATCTCTCCTCACTTAGGTATTGTATTCCTACTGGGAATATGGATGTGTGCTCTTCAATCGTGATTGTCAATTTTCTGGATTAAGGGACTCTTAGTAGATCAGTAAAACACATTTCTGGGCTTGTTTGGGTGGATAATGGGGCACAATCTTGTGATTGTGTCTGGTTCATAGCCCCTTTATGTTTGTGTGCTTATCAACTTGCCCTGATTCCTGGCCACCAGGACACAAGCAGCTTTATTCCACCATGCCTTTTCACTGTGAGCCAGTCCACCACTGACTGAAATCTTTGAAACCTTGACGCAAGTAAACCATTTCCTACTTTAAGTTTCATTTTTTCCAGCAAAGAAAAACCTGAAATCAGAATAATTATGAAAATGTTGAGTAAAATGAGATGCACTGTCAGAATTTACCAGTCATCACACTCCTGGTGAGGAGTATAGTCTTGGTCTCTTGTGCTGATCTGTGTCCTCAGTCAACAGATGATGTTGATTTAATTACTTGATATGGGCTTTTCTCGTTTTTTTTTTTTTTCCCTTCTAACTTTGCTGTGTTCAATGAGGGGTTTTAAAAATGACCAATTTGGAGATATCAATATGACTACTTTGAAGCCTAGATGTTTCTTGTTTTCTGTTTTCTTAACAGTTTTATAATTTTTGTGCAGTTATATCTTTCCATTGGTACAGTGGACCCTCAAGTTATGACCAGCCTGACATACAAACAACTTGGATTATGACAGGAATTTTAGTTTTAACTTATGGTAAAAGTCTTGAGTTACGACCCAAATGGCAGCTGCTTGTGCTTCCAGATATAACTTGTTACAGTCAGCCCTTGTGAACAAATTGAGTTAGTAAGTCAATGATCCACTAGTCTAAATTTTTTAAGTCAGGATATGATTTTTCATCTGTATTTTTCTCACAGTCTCACTGTCATATATTTGCATGTGTTAATGATTAGATTGGTATTATTCACCAAAGTATTAAACTTCTTTGATTTTGATGACTCTAGTAGATTGCAAAATACAGCCACACATTCTTCCTGCTTTTACATGTGTTCCCACTTGCATGTAACATCACTGCCTTGCCCTTAGGGGGAAGAGCATGCCAACGTCCACTGACTCGAGGTTGGCCTTGCAACTTGCTTTCACTGATAGAACGTAGAGGAAGTGACACTTTTAAAATGAGACCTCTGGAGGTTCTATAACATCTATTTTCCCCTTTTGGAACTCAGACAGCATTGGATTTTGAAGAAGCTAAGAATGATGGGCCATGACTCCCTGTCTATTCTAGCTATCCCTACTGAATACTCAGACCTGAACTGGAGCTTCATTAGGCATCATATCTAGTCAGTCTATTGATGAGTGAGGCTAGGTGAGACCAGACAAATAATTATCCAGCTGAACAAATTGTAGAATCATAAGAAAATAATTTTTATACCACTAAATTTGAGATGGTTTGAAATGCCTAAATAACTGATGTAGTGAATAGCTGATCCAATGGTATTGATTTCTTTTCTGTTTTCTATTTTTTTTAGAAATAGGAAATTGGGATTTAGAATCAATATGAAACAAAAGTTGTATACTTAATGTGAAATTAGAAATAGTATGATATATGTAAATTTCTTTAAGTTTCATGTCAAAAATTAAAATTTTAAAATGAAAATAAACATTTGTATCAATCTTAAATGTAAACTTATCTATGCGCTAACTCTTTTTGCATGCTTCCATAATCATCATAATTAAACTTTGTCAAGAAGTCATGCTCAGTTTAAGCCTTGCCTTATATAATGCAAATATATTTCTCCCCCCAGAGAAAGAATGAATACTTTCCTTCTATCTCTAATTTTATTTATCTCTTATTTCAATGTTACTTGTAAGCAAAGCTCTCAGTTGGTATTAAATGAATTCATATATATGAGTCCTGTTATGGTGTGGCTGTAATTTTTGCTTGTAATTTATGCATTTAATTTTCTGCTTGTTCACTGTGCTAGTTAACTTATATTTATGAATGACCTACCAGTCCCATTAGGGAAACTTGCATAGGCATCATCAAACATTTTGACTACTGTTTTCAATGCGGTAGATATTTTAAGATCCATATATTATTTTTCTGGGAAACTGTACTTGGGGTGTTGGACTCTGATAAAACTTTGGAATATAGTGTAATAAGGCTTCCTTGGGAATATATATTTCTTTATGCCAGTCTCTATGACATGTGTTCCCAGTCGCTCCCTAGAGCTATCATAGGCTTGCTGTGAAAGAACTAATACAAAGGCCATGTTATAAAAATTGCTGAGATTGTTTTTAATATTCATTTTATTAGAGAAACAGCAGCAAAAACATTTTTGAAATTTAGTTGTATCCAAGTTTATGCTGTGTCATCCAAACTATTTGTTTTCCTGTGAGTCAATTTTGATAGATATTGTTAGCTCATTCTCTCTTTTGTTCAGAAAAGACAATAGCATGTATGATGATAATAGTAAATAAAGCCAGGCAGGAGTACCTGACTGTAGCTATTTGGGAGACTGAGGCAGGGAAATTGTGAGTTCAAGGCCAGCCTGGGCAACGCAACAAGACTTCACCTAAAAGGTTTTTTTTGTCACCTAAAAGATTTTAAAGAAGCATATCCTTTTTTCTCACTGTAGTGGATGGTTCTATCTATGGAATAGTTAAACATTTACTTCTTAGCACAAAATTATCATATTTTATTTGCCTTGCTTTTGTATTCATAAGATACCAAATTAACTCACTCTTCATGTTTTTTTCACACCCAAAGAACACATGATGAGTCAGTACATATAAGAATATAGGTTGACATAACAGAGACACATAATTCTGCCACATGTACCTAAAAGTTCATTTCACAGGAAACAGTCTTACTTCTGTAACTGTTGCCAAGATAAAACATCCAGTCATACTATTGAATAACAACAATGGTGGCATTGGCAATCTCTGCCTTTTCCTTCCACTGCTCTGGCACCAAAAGACTGCAGGATAATAGACTGCAGGATGCAGAAAACTAAAGCACTGTCACATACACACCCTATGAAGAGAGGCAAGGATCAAGATGACTCAATTATTTATTTTACCACCTCTGACTATTACCCACATTATGATACTTGTAAGAAAACTTAATGAAAAGATTTAAAAAGAGAAAAAAATTGAACTTAGATTTTTCCGGTATCTTAATCTAATATGTATTACCTGTTTGATATAGATTTTAGTAGCTTCATTATCAGGTTTAATGTTAATAAACTATAAATTTTTATTAATTTTACTATTAATATTTTAATATTAATTAGCACATTAATATTTTGATCTTTTTTCTATAACAACTAGAAAACAAAACTTGGCTATGTGTCAGATTGAGATATTTGTAATAAATTTATGAAATTCTTATTGAAACCAAAGTTTGTTCTTTTAATCTACTCTTTATTTGATATATTCCAAATTCTCTTCACCAATAGTGGTTGTTATCAGGTAACCTATCTATTCTCCTCCTTCTTTCTTTACATGATCAATGTCAGGTGTAATCCTATCCCTAGAGTATTATCAACAAAAAAGTTTGTCTAACCAAATGTCATGAGATAGCATGGATGATTTTTCTCATAATTTTCCTCATCCTAATTATATTTTATGTAGGTAATTTATTTGGATATCTAAATGTAGTCTAAATTCTTCACTTTGAATCTTTACTAAAGATTTAAATTATATTTAAATAATTTTAAATAATTTAACGTTTATTGAATAAGCCTGAAGTTGAAGAAGTGAAACAAGAATTCTGATTAAGCAATAAGAGGGCCAGGACATCTTGGGTCTTTCTTGGTCAAATAGTCCTTGGCAAAGGCCATAAACTGTATAAATAAAGAAGATTGGGGAGGAAGGTCCAGAGAGCTGTCTTTGCTCTTTATTGAGAAAAAAAAATTCCACTTCTGAAGAAGTTGGTCTCTTCAATGTTTAAACAGAGGAAAAGGATGGAACATTCTTCTTAGTAGTTTAGATGCATTCATGTGATTTTAGAATTAAGACATGTTTGTTTGTTTGTGTGTGTGTGTGTGTGTGTGTGTATGTGAGAGAGAGAGAGAGAGAGAAAGTGAGAGAAGGAGCGAGAGAGAGACTTACCACCAGAATTAGAGAATAATTGTCATAGCAAGTAAAACATGTAGGAAAGCTCCAATGCCTGAGATTAAAAATGAAGAAATAAGTAAACAAATAGATCTAGAGTAGTAATGAGGTTTTCAATGTGCAGTTTTGTACAGCACAAGATTCCATGTGGATAAATATCTTAAGCACTGTGGGAAACTATGACCAGAATACCTGATGTGTGTGTTAGGTAAAGGGACCTTGAAAACAACAGTTTCCAGGATCCTGGTTAAGTTTAGAGCAGATCTGCAGAACAACAGTCAGAAGAATCAACAGTAGGTTATTCTCAAAGATGTTTGTTCTGGTCATTGTGTTCCTCTTGCCCTCCAATAAGCTTCCTGCCCAATAAGCTTGCTTAAACTAGGTTAACATATGTCATGAAGCAGCCCATCTTCTTCTGTCCCTATCCCATGGCCAAGGAGTGTTTTTCTGCGTCTTTATTCTCATGTTATTCATTTACAAAAAAAAAAGTTTCGGTTTGGCACTTGTTTGCCTGGTCCTCTCTTATGCTGAAGAAGCAGCCTCTCTGTGCTTCTCAGTGATGGGATTCTGAGTAATTGTTTATTCTCTAAGCTGCCATAGTCACACACTGCTCCCGACAAATACCTCTACAAGGTGTACAGCAGGGTCTGAAAAGTAACACTATCTGCTTCCAGCAGAACGCTTCTCTTGCTATCTGTTTTACATATTGGGGATGAGGGTGACACATAAGAATCTGTCTAAGAAATGATTCCACTGAAAAAAATAATTTTCAAAATGAAGCCACAGACGTAGAACAAGAAGAAGCTACATTTTCAGGTTTCATAGTTGGGCAGCTTTTAATGCAAAAGATAATAAGTAATGATGGTTTTAAAAGTGCTATAACTGCTACTACTTCTGTTATCTAGTTATGGCAAATCCGCAGGCCACAGATGTTCCATTAAACATGCAGTATATTCTTGTCAAAGTGTCCTTCTATTAAGATAAAAAGTGACTGAATATAGGAATGAATGTAGGAAAATCAAATTCAAAATAATGAAAACCATGCATGGGATGGGATGAAGATGGTAGATTTGATTAACTCTGTGCAGAAGGCATTAGTTAATTCCCCAGATTAAAAATCCAAATAAAGCTCCAGATGAGCACTAAGTGAATTGGGAGAAGAGAATACAGAGGAGATATTAAATTACAGAAAATGGAAGCAACTGGAAAAATAGGCTTTTTTCTAGGCTTCTATGCAGAAATATACTTGAAGGTAGTTCTTTTTCACCTAAATCAAAGAAGTTTAGAAAGTTCATAATCCCAATGTGACAGGGAAGAAAACATCTTGTGCTCAGAGTTTATCTGAGTGCATTTGTATGAGAGGAGTTTCACACCTCCTGAAGTCCCAGCAAACGCAATTGCCATATCGTATAAGAAAAAGCTAGAGCAAATATTTTTCAAAACTGTAATCCAAGATGAAACAAACAAAGGGAAAAGCTCTAGAGATTCACATTTCATCTGTAACAGTAGAAAGCAACTAGGGTCATGGGATTCTTGATGGGTCGATCATGTCCTAATTTGAGTTGGATCAGAAAGTGACACTAGACGCATGCCTCAGAGAACCTCAAGCAAGAATAATATAGAAGGAAAACGAAAGACACCATGTTCACTAGTCATCCTCATGCTCAACAAAAATAATTTAGAATATTTTTTTTACTCTTTTTTGAAATTATCAACACAAAATCTCCTCTCCTATCAGCATTGCATCTTTTAGTAATAGCTCTAAAATGTATGTTGACTCCATCCACTGATCCCCACTTTTATTCCATTATCCTAGCAATGGGCATTTGTACCCTGGATCACTACAAAAATCTTCCCCTCTTCTCTTTTCTTTAAAACCATTTCTACACACATCCACTAAAGTAATGTTTAAATATGTAAAGTAGAGCATGTCATTAAAGTCCTCCCAAAACACAGGAATATGTTCAGATTCCCAACCATCATCTAAACAGGTCCTTGTGTATTATCTGACCTTATCTCATAGCATTCATTATTCAAAATAGAAGAAATTTTCTGTTCCTGGAATACGCTCAACTCTCATTTCTGCCCTTTGGTATCTCTCTCTCTTTTTTCTTTCTTTTTCTTTCTTTTTTTTTGGTTTTGGGATTTTTTTGGATTGGGATTTTGGTATTTTTTAGTATTGGGATTTTGGATTGGATTTTTTGGGGGGTTGAACTCAGGACCTTGCACCCGTGAAACAGGTGGCAGCACCACTTGAGCTAAATTCCAGCCCCGGTACCTCTCTTTTGAAGCATTTTCCCCGCTTTTCAATAAATGGCTCCTTCCCTGCCTTTAAGTATCAGCTAGACAATCATTTTCTCAGAAAGACCTCCCTTGACCAAGCAATTAACCTCTGCAACAAAGTTATTTTCTTTATGCATCATCCAATTTATTATCTATATAGCATTATCTAAAATTGTGGTTTTATTTATTCTTTCTTTTCTCTTCTTTCATCCTCTCTCTCTCCTCTCTCTCCCTCTCTCATTTTTTTCTTCTCACACTATAATGTGATTTTAATAGAACAAAGACTCTTTTTCACATTTATCTCTCCAGATTGTTCCTCATATATTATGGTCATAGGACAAGAACCCAATAATTATTTATTTTAAAAATAATTAACCTATATTCATTTGTAATTGTTCCCCTTTCAAAATTCTACTTTTAAACAAGTAATTTTTCCCAGAAGTAAACTGCTATATATATTGTGGAAAACACAAGAACAACAATATAAACTATGCAGTGCATTAAAAAAAAAAAGCAAAAATTCTTCCTATCTGTGGAGTTAACTCACAGGCAGCTGCTGGCAAGTACTGAATAGCTAACTCAATCAGTGGTATGGTAAGTAAGGTCACAAATGTTATGTGTCAGAAATGGTAACTGTAGGATTTGGCTGTCACATAAAATCTATAGAATATTTAAAATTAAGTTATCCCTGGAACATTTTTCCATACTTTAGCAGTAGTGAAGAACTACGTTCCTATTTGAAATTTAGCTCATATTATTGATAGTTTCATTCCACTTGATAATTAAGAGTTTACGTGTCTGTTCCTCCTGTTAATAATCCTCTTTATCTCATAGATTATACTACTAGTTCCAATGCTTAGAGCCAGTTAGGTATATACAACCAGTGAATTACTTGCTGAGAAACTTAAGTTTAGCAACTAGTAAGTGTTGAAGTAATAGCGAAATTCCCATGCAGAACCCATGGACTTTTAGTCGACTTTGAATTTTTCCTTTGCTAAATTGATCATGAGAAAAAGGGTGAGGAGAACCAGTTGTATCCTTTTCCTTTTAACAAAATAGTGACAGAGAAACAGTTAAGAATAATGTGCTAGGTTGGTGGGGTGATTCATGTCTTCCACAGCTGAAAAGTTACTTAATTCAGACTTGTGCTGAGTGTCCTGATCTATTCCTAGTCTCCTGATAGACAAAGGGTTCACCCACAATGTGCAATCAGCGCTAGAGTTTATTCAGGCAAGGAGGATGATGTGTTTGTAAGTACATCATCAAGGAAGGGGGTGGAAGCCATCAGAGCCAGGGAGGACATTGTTAAGGGTCCAGGCTAGTAAATACAGTCCCCAGACGTGTGTGAAGGAGGGTGAAAAACAAGGAGAATGCTCGTTTAATCAGAGCTTCTACATAAGTCTTTTTACCACAAACTCTTGAGTGCTTTGAGAAAATGGACTCTTAGCCACTGGCAATGGACAGGCTGAGAAATTCAGCAGCAGGAACACAGGTCAGAACTTAGGTGATCTGGCTGCATAAATTGGCTGCAGCTAATGCAGTCTCCTTGTAACAACCTGAGAAGCTTTTGTTTACTTATTGAAATTTTTTGTATATCTTTGTTATTTTAATGGTGTTAAAAGCTATCCCTGGTACCAAATATATATATCTATCTATATCTATATCTATATCTATATCTATATCTATATCTATATATATATACACACACATACATACATATAGCTTTATTTTATGATTCCTGTTTATTGACTACCTGGAAAGGATTTGCCTTTTCAATTTATTTAGCTTCTGTTTTGCTTGCTCAGTTTATAACCTGAAATATTTTTTTCTTCTTAACAGCAAAATATCAATATATATTTAACATCTCATCAGGTAATCCTACATCAAATGCATATCATAGGATTTTATGAATAAATGAAAGTGTCTGCATCCTATTCCACCATTTAGGTTTAAGTAAATATGTAAGTATATTCCATTTTCATCCAAATCATTCAATTTAGTAGTAATCAATCATTTATTTATTTGTTAAAGAGACTATAGAATGAATATCCCTGTCCAGGGCCCGTGGATGCTAGATTTGGGGGCCACATAAAGGCTCTGACACTATATAATTTTTTTGATAAGGCTTAAAATTGTAAATAACAAGCTTAATCCCAAGGCCATACAAAAAACAGAAAGACCAAATGTGACTGAGTTTGCTTTGCTTCATTCAAATAGCTTTGCTTTCAGAGAAGCAGAGCCAGTCCCAGCCCCCGGAAGGAAGGTCCTCTGCCACCATTCCACACTCCTAGGGCAGAGAAGTTGAGCCGTGTGGGTGCCAGAAGCACTCCCCCCTTCACCCTGTGGAAATGAGAAGACACGTAAACAAGCCTCAAAAACAGACTTCTGGATCACCTACAGCAACCCCAAAGGGAAACGAGATGGAACATGCTGATACTCAACCACCTGGACTCTCTGAACTGGCAACAAAAGAGGATCTGGGAAAAATGAAATCAGAAATAAATACTCAGATAACAGCAAACATTGTGCTCATAGTGC
>NW_004624732.1:2876809-2908693 GCF_000247695.1 Heterocephalus glaber | reverse complement strand
CAAGATACATTATGTAAAGGTACAATTCCCAATGAGAAATGTAATTGTGTTGTATACCTACAATGTACCAATAAAAGAATTTAATACAAAAGAAAGATAAGAATGCCCACTATAACCACTTCTATTCAACATAGTACTTGAAATATTAGCCAGAAAAATCAGGCAAGAGAAAGAAATAAAACAGATACATATAGGAAAGGAAAAACTCAAATTATCATTATTTGCATACGACATGATACTTTAAGGGGAAGACAGAAAAAATTTCACCAAAAACTTTTAGTATTAATATCCAACTTCAGCAATGTAGCAGGATATGAAATCAACATGCAAAAATCAATAGCATTTGTATACACCATAATAAACTCAATGAGAAGGAAATTATGAAAATAATACCATTCATGGTAGCATCAAGAAAAATGAAATGCCTAGGAATTAACCTAACCAAGGAAGTGAAACATTTTCTTCCCTACAAAGAAAGCTATAGTATTCTGAAAAAGGAGATTGAAGAAACACCAGATAATGGAGATATCCTCTGCTCCTATATAAGCACTATCAATATTGTAAAAATAACCATACTCCCAAAACTATTATACAGATTCAATGCAGTGCCAATCAAAACACCAACAGCATAGTCTACAGACCTAGAAAAGACAATCCTACAGAAAGAGAAGAGACCCAGAATAGAAAAAGCAATCTTGGACATTAACAATAAAGCAGAAAGCATCACACCATCTGACCTCAAGCTGTACTACAAAGCCACAGTAAAAAAAAAGTGGAATGGTACTGGAAGAAAAAGAGACATGTGGATCAATGGAACAAAACAGACATCCCCAGATGCATTTAGCTATTTGAGTTTTGACAAAGGGGTCAAAAGTATACATTGGAGAAAACATAGCCTATTCAACAAATGGTGTTGGGGAAACTGGGTATCTGTTTGCAGATTGAGATGACACATATCTCTCACCATGTACCAAACTAAAAGCAAAATGGATCAAAGATCTAAACATTAAAGGAGAAACATTGAACCTACTGGAAAATAAAATAGGAAAGGATTTCCTAAACAGAACCACAACTGCACAAGAAATATCAGCAAGAATCAACAAATGGGTTTACATTGAATTAAAAAGTTTCTGTGCAGCAAAGGAATCAATTAGTAGAGAGAAGAGAAAAACTAGAGAATGGGAAAAATTTTGCCAGCTATTCCTCAGACAGTGGACTAATATCTAGAATATGTAAAGAACTCCAAAAAAAAATAGACTACCAAAAACAAAGACCCATTCAAGAAATGGGCAAGTGAAATGAACAGATACTTCTCAGAGGAAAAAATGTACATAGTCAACAAATATATGAAGGAAATGTTCAACATCCATGGCCATTAGAGAAGTACAAATTAAAACAACACCAGAAAGAATGACAATGTTTAAGAAACTAAAAAAAACAAAACAAAAACCACCTGCAGGCCTACTTGTGGTGAAAAAAGAACTTCCTACATTCTCGATGGGAATGTAAACAATACAACCGTCATGGAAATCAGTTTGGAAATTCCTCAAAGAACTAAAATTAGAAATTCCATATGAACCAGCTAGCCCTCTTTTAGGCATCTTCCCCAAAGAGCTAAAGACATCATATTACAGCAATATATGAATATCGATGTTTATAGCAGGACAATTCATAATAGCTAAACCCTGGAAGCAGCCTGCACACTCAACAGATAATTAGATAAAGAAAATGTGATTTTTATATATAATGGAGTACTACTCAGTTAAAAGAAGAACAAATTTAAGACATTTGTAGGAAAATAGGTGTTTTTGGTAAATATAATGATGAGTTATGTCCATGTACCCATTTCCCAAGATTATTGTAAACTACGTGTACCAAAAATTTATACTAATAAAAATAAAATATTCTAATTTATCAAAACTTTATATTTCTTTTTTAGCATATTCTAGATAGACACAGTGTATGCTTTCTAAGAGAATTCCTTGCACATTTTTTTTTTCTTTTACTGCAGTTGTGCTAGAAAGATTACATTTTGTTCAACAGAGATTTTTACAAGCAATGGCTTACTATTTATTGGAAGAAGTCTTTTTGTATGTAAAAAAATTTCCTTTTAAATTCTGTTATGGTTTCATTTCTCTGGCTGAGGGATTTCTATTTCTTCAGATCTTTTCAGCTACAACTAAGCAATATGTTTGTGCATGTGTCCTCAGAGAAAGAAAACATGAATAAATGAAAGGAAACTGATAATACACAATACACAATAAGAAAAATAAGTGTTTTAAAAAATTAATTGAAACATGGCTTTTTAACTGTACATTTACTAAATTTTGACAGTAAAAACATGTTTGGAAGGAAAAAAGTTATATCACTACCTAGTACTTTTTGCACCAAATTGAGATTCATGCTTAATAATTGAACCTATATGAAATAACTATTATTCAGTAATATTAATTACATACTTAAGTTGAATAAAATTTCAAACACAGCATACTTTTCATAAATTATTTCTTAAATATATAATAATTAATGTTCTACATTTCATGTGTATTTAAATAAAACTACAATTTGACATTCCTAGATTTTACAGAAAAAATAACAGTTTGAGCTCCTCCATATCTAATTTAGGCAGTTTGCAGAAATGACAACCATTTTATAAAAATATAAATGTTTTTATCTTTCAAGATTGTTTAACTTGCAGAATCTGATGTACTCTTTTAGATGTTCCTAAATGTAATAAATATAATATCTATATTTACTTGTCAGATTCTTTCTATTGTTAGCTCCCAAATCTAGTATTTGGGTTTATGCTAAACTAGGTCATTTACTGAAGCACTCCATTTTGAGTATATAACTTGACTTCCACCTGTGACCATATCCATACATAGGTTCGCCAGTGGTAGTACACTTTCACCTTGAGCAGAGGTGGACCTATGTGAGGGTCTGGTGGCATGATTAGCTTGTGGGAAACACATAGGAGCATAATCAGGTTCTTTAAATTTGAAAAAAAAATAGTTTTAGTAGTATTGACTCATACTGTAGTCATGTGACAGTGTCAAACTCTAGGCTGTCACCAGGGCATCTCTAGTCTGGTCTGTAACTGGGCATAACATAGGTACAAGTCTGCATTCAGGAATCACTACTCTGATTTTCTAAGTCAGCACAATTTCCCCTGCCTCATATATGGCAAGAAGGTTTCAGTTGTGGAGCTCTCAGTTCCTTCTTTTTATTCAGTGATACAAGAAAGACATTAGGATGTGGCAAAAAGTTTCTCCAGTGAATGTCTATTCATATTCTAACTTTAGTCAACTGCGCCCAACTGTAGACTACTCAAAATTCCTTGCTTTGTAAATTAGTGAGAACTTGTCTCAAAAAACAAAAAGGGGTTGGAAGTGTAACTCAGTGCAAAGCCCCTGGGCTGAATCCCTAGCGAGGCAAAAAAATAAATAAAAAATAAATCCATGTATTATTCTTATTCTGTCTTTGATCACATGTTTATCGATACTAGAAATCACTTATGTATACACCATAAACACAAATTTATAAAGGGCAGTTAGTTTCATATAATTCTTAGTATTTTACCTCTGACATTGCAGCATTTGACTTACCTCACACAACTGGCAACTCAGTTATTATTGCCTAAGGAACTTCCTGAAATATACATCACTAGTTTTATATTGTTATTCAGATGTTCTCCAGCCAAACTGAACTACTATTAGTTTCTGGGAAGAGAAGTGTCCTTTCTGTATCTTCTGTCTTACAAGTGTTATTCCCTTTTCTCAGATCATTATTCTCCTCTGACTCAATTTAACCATGTCCTTACCACTAACACCTACGTACATTCTTGAAGTGTCAGCTAAGACCTCAATTTTTCCAAGAGGGTATTTGAGTTTTGTGAGGTTGGGTACTCTTCCTACACAAACCCAAGATACTCCCTAATTCCCTATGTGGCCCCTTGTAATTGCTTACTTTATTATCTGTCAGCAAAGCCCCACAAGATACAATCTTTTTCTATCATTGATGAATAAATGAGTGAATAAATAAATGGACTCCTCAAAAATTATTAGTTTTTTCTTGCATGTAGGTTTTGGATGCTGAATAGTGAGATTATACAGTTGTTGAGGCTGAGGAATGTACCTTTTATTTTTTAAAGGCTACCACTACTCAGCATTTCACAAACACAGGATAGGATTTTTAAGAAAGGAATTGGATTGGATTTTTCCTTTGCATTGTTGTCCTCATATGAAGTCACAGAACTCATATATATATATATATGCCCTTGGAGATCACTTAGTCCAATCTTTTCATTGATATTTCTTTCGGATTTCACTGTGAAGATATTTTCGGGTTTTGGCCTAGAGGCAAGATGAGTTAGTTAAGGGAGAAAGTGCTAAGAGTGCATAAATGAAGTTAAGAAAAACTTCTTCCTGATTTTTCCTTCTTTTTGAAGACAGATTTTGCAGAGTGTAAAATCTGGGGAGTGTAGTGGAGGCTCTCAAAAGAGATCCAGACAGTAATGGTCGCTCTGGAAGAGCCAAGGGTTTGTTTGACTAAAGAGCAGAGGAGTGCCTCACAGTGCTGTAATACTCAGGACCTGGGACAAACCTGCCAGGAGGTTTTAGTCATGTAGAGTGTGAGTCTTAATTCAATTCTCTGTATTTCAGGCACAGTGTCGTCCCATCCCTAAAAAGTTGCAGATCCTAAACTCTCTCAAGGAAAGAGGGGGCTTGGGGAACTTGACCCTTACTGTGAGTCTCTCTCTCATCAGCTCTTTTCCATAACAAAGTCAAGTTAGAGTAAAGCACACAATGATCTGGGAAAGGGAAATAGTTACACACCAACAAGATACTGAAAATAAGGTCAAGAGAATGTGACATATCCTTTCAATGTCATGCCGGGGCATTGTTCTTTACTTTTTGAAAAGTACATTATAGCAATAAAACTGAGAGTTTATGGAGCCAAGGCAAACATGCCCCAGCTAATTGCTTGGGGTGATAGTTATGTGTCTATTTTAAGTATCACAGTTCCTTCAGGAAACAGCTAATTCTTTTTCCCACCTACTTCTGACTCCCCATGTTGTTTTCAAGAATCATTCTCTGGAGGACTGTTCTCCCAAAGCCTAGAACTCAGGTCACCCAAATTCACTAAATTCTAGGGTCCTTCAGGCATTGAGTCAGGGAAAAAAAGGAGCTAGAGAATTGTTTTTATATGTATGTTTCTAGAAACAAACAAATGTTATTCACTTTTCTTCACTTTTATGTAACTTCATTTTATTAAAATATCTTTCAATTTCCTAGTCACAGTTTTCTGCTAACATTATACAAGCAAATTAACAGTCTACTTAATAGGAGAATAGATATAAGCTGGGTAATTTTGCTATATTTATCTTCATAGTGTGCCTGATAAGGTATTAGAATCATAATGGAGTTAATGTCCAAATTAAACTTCATCCTACATTTCTAGGGTGGGGGTTAAGACTTAGGATTTGTTATAGATAGCATTAAATGACAGCAAAAGAAGACTGTTCTGTGAGACCAATAGGGTTGGACGCTAGGCTCAGTGCAAACACAATAATGGCTCAAATGGAAGGTATGTTAGATAAATGAGGTAAGAAGGCTCAAATTCTTAAATCTCTATTCTCAGAGAAGAAACTACACTCTTCCTCAATAATTGAAGCTGCAGCCTATTAAAGTAAACTTGTAAGCATTGAAACAAATAAACAAAAAAACAAACATCAAAACAGTAATAGAAAGATCCTGGGGTTATTTTCCTTTCCTAAGACATCTGTAACATTTGTCCTGGATCTAACATGGAAGCCTGGGAATGATTTACCATGAGGCTTGATGTGGTGGCATTGGACTGTGCTGCCAGACACTGGGGCAGTGGAGATTATGTCATTGATATGATTTTCTCCAATCAAAGTCAAAGGAGATAAACTTTTGAGTTACACTGGCCTTGTTTATTATTTAAGAGTTCTAGCAGGACCGAGAGCCATGAACTGAGCAAGAGATCTTATTCCATGACACAAGTACACAAATTGCATCACACATTTTGACTTTGGCTTTTGCCCTCTGATACAAGTTTGTGTAAGAATATATTCTGCTCTTCCTTCCTCGGATGCCAATCCACTGGGGAATTGAGAAAAGGAGAGTGAACTAAGAAATGCGAGATATTAACAAATGTTATTTTCCTAGAAAATATGGCCAGTACTTAACTAACTAAACCAATTTATCCGAAAGAAAATTGAATGGATTAGGCATTTAATTAATATTCTAAGATTAAGAAGTCTATAAAGTTAGGAGGAAAGACAGCATTAGTAATGGATGAAAAGAGTTATATTTTCTTCACATATTTGAGCACATTGTGAGTTAAATCTGCAAATTTACCTCACAACAATATATCAAATATATATTGGAGAAAAATAATACACATTTTCTTCATTGAGACACTTAAAATTGAGTAGAAATCTAGATGATACTGCTGATACACTGATCTCACATGTGCACTTCACTTGGAGATGGGGTGGTCAAGTAATGGTTCACAAAAGAGACAAACATTGAAAAGCTTTTTTATGGATATGACTTTAAAAATGGAGAAAGTCCAAAGGAAGGGTAGGTGTTTGCAAAAGAGCTGCAGTACCAGTAGGATAAATATGGCTCATAAAAAGGAAAGAATTTCACTTCTACTTTTTAGTCTTATTAGGTATGTTAAAAAAAATTGAAAATCTCATTAATACAAAAGACATAGATAAAATATAGCAAACACTCATTTTAGATTCAGAATAAGCTTCCAAGTAAAGATTAAAAATAAGAAAAAATCAATAGTGAAAACTGTGCTAAAATCCAGAGGGGAAGCTGATGTAGACACCATGGCTGCTTTGGAAGGTTTTGCCAATCATACTAAATAGGTGAACAGAGTACTAATGGTAATACAAACTTAGAGCACAGAATACCACCCAAAGCCAGAGTCCATGAGAGATTAGACTCTGTGAAAGATGAACTTGAAAAACTAAGCAAACTCATCTATTATGACCTGATCTTGTTTGGGAAAAAAAAGTCTAATCTGAAAATTTGTAAGAATTAGCTTACACTCAGATGGATTTAAAGGTCAAATTTGCATTCTTGAGTTGGTCTACAAGACCTCAAATAGTAAATTACCATAAGTAACTGATAATGATTGATATCACACAGTAACATATGACATAATGCATGGGACATGATACTTTTCAGAATTTCCAGACATAAAGCCCTGCTAATAATGAAAAAGAATCAATAAAGTGCTTTATTAAACTTATATCCACAAGAATAGGAAATAATTTAGTTACTGAAAATACCCATATACACTTTAGAGGAAAAATAGGTTGAAATATGAAAAAGAACAATATATTTTTGAAGAGTAGTCATATTTGTAAAAGCACTTATATGTATAAAAATCAAAATCAATAAAATTTAAAATCCAATTGAAATAGTAAATGTCAATCTACACTAGATTCCAGCTGAAGGAATAACTAATAAATAAATAATATGTGTTAAAAGATTTATCCTGCCCTCAAAGATATTGGCATAGGAAAAGACTTTATGAACAAATCCTCAGTAGCACAGGAACTAGCACAAAGAATCAACAACTGGGATCTCATCTTATTAAAAAGCTTCTGCCCTGCAAGAGAAACCACCAACAGAGCTAACAGACAATCTACAATATGGGAAAAAAATTTTACCAGCTGTTCCTCAGACAAAGGTCTACTATCTAGAATATATAAAGAACTCAAAAAAATCAGACCCCCCAAATATAAAGACCCAGTTCAAAAATGGGCATCTGAAATGAACAGACATTTCTCAGACAAAGAAGGAAAAGCAACAAATAAACATATGAAAAAATGTTCAACATCACTGGTAATTCTAGAGAGGCAGATGAAAACAACACTGAGATTCCACCTCACCCCAGAAGGAACGGCTGCTATCAAGAAATCAACCAATAACAAATGCTGGCAGGAGTGTAAGGAGAAAGGAACCATTCTTCATTGTTGGAGGGAGTGCAGACTGGTGCAACGACTGTGGAAATCAGTGTGGAAATACCTCAGACAACTAGGATTGGAAGTCCCATTTGACCCAGCTATTCCTCTCCTGGGTATCTTCCCAAAAGAATTAAAGGAATCATACCACAGTGATATATGCACACCTATGTTTATAGCGGCACAGTTTGTAATAGCTAAAGCTTGAAAACAGCCCAACTGCCCATCAACTGGAGACTGGATAAAGAAGATGTGGTTTGTTTTATTTATATAAAATGGAGTACTACTCACCCGTAAAGAACAAGAAACTAGAGACATTTATAGCTAAATGGATGCACATTGAGGCCATACTTCTAAGTGAAATAAATAAGACACATATGTGTAAATAGCGAATAGTTTCTCTGGTGTGAAAAACTAAAAGTGTAAATAAGTGTCAAAAGGTATAATTGATATTGTGAAATAGGAAGAAAAGGTCTAAAGGAATAGGGGAAATGGGAAGGGTAGGGGAAAGGAAAGAAGGGACAAGAAAAAATATGAGAAAAGGAAAAAAATGGAAAGAAATTATGTGCAAATAGGGAAAGGAGGAGGGGTTGAAGGGAGGGCTGAGAAATGGGGAAAAAACAAGAACCAAGGGCCAGGATTTAGCTCAGTGGTTCCGCCGCCTGCCTTGCAAGCTCAAGGTCCCGAGTTTAATCCCCAGTACCAACCCCCCCCCAAACAAACAAACAAAAAACCCCACAAAAACCAAGACACGTCATGTAAAAAGGTACAAGATCCCAATGATGAATGTAACTATATTGTATACCTAAAATGTACCAATAAATGCACTTAAGAAAAGAAAAAGAATTGTCCTGAATTTGTGAAGAGACATGAGATGAAAACTGTTGCGGAGTCTAAGGGACTTGGGTGACAGGATGAGATTTAATATGTATTTAGTAAGATTCTGGCAAAAATAAAAAGATTCTATATAATGAGAGAAAGGTGAAAGAAAAAAAAATACTATAGATGTTTTCCAGAACTGAAAAGCACAAATACTCATATGTGGGAAGCTAAGTAAATCTCATTCCATTAAATAAAAAAGAATCCAAAGTGTGATGTTCCATGTAGATTCTAATAAGTACAGGAATTGTGAACCTTCTTAACTACTATATACTTTTCACTTTATTGTTCTGACTTCAAACATCCTCTACAAATATTTTAATTGTAAATAAACAGGCAATTGCTGTACTCTGCTAGCTATTTACATAAAAGAAATGACATTAAAAATAAATACCTCAAGGGACACAATTAACAACTTAAAATGAGCTAGATTTGCCTCAGTGGTCAGAGTGACTTGTACATTCTTTGTGAGGTTTTCCAGACATATAAAAAATTTTATTAAGTCTCAAATTCTAGGAACCAATGCAAAGATATAATCCTACTTATATTTCATTCTGTACAAAAGGATTATCTATTGTTACTATCTATTAACTTAATTATATATCATTTATGCAACACTTCATGAACAGAGTCATTTTATTTATTGTTTAGGTAGCAAAATAATAATGTTATTAAAATTTCCCATTGTTTACTATATTCTTATTTAAAGGATTGAGATCAGCACAGAGTTCTAGCTCTGGGAGAGGTTTACGATTGTAATAATTATGAATCACATGCAAAAGTGTACAAATGACCCATACTTTAAATACACTGGCAAGAAAAGTACAACTTTCTCCTCACCTTGTTTACACCAGGCTGAAGCTTGGGTTAGGTTACAGGAAAGTAAAAGGATGAAAAGAAAATAGCATAGGAATACAAATTTTATGAAAAATCATTAGAGTTGAACTTTGTACTGGAGTTCTTTAATATGGGAAAACGCATAATATAGAAAATATTTGTGCAATTTAAATTATAAAGAAAATGTATTTTTACTTAGAAAAATACTCTACATATGACTGCTTAAACTAATAAAAGTCCAAATCTAAAAAAGGAATTTCAGTAATTGCATCTAGGCCTTTCACTATGCAGTTTGACTTTGATTTTGTTTATGGTTGGCCTCTCTCTTTTTTGTAAATGTATTTCTGAGGCTCTACAAATCTGAATCATGCCACAGAGCTGGGAAGGTGAAGTTTAATGTTGGAAAGTGGTAGATTTGATAAGCAGTGAGCCAGATTAGAAAAGCCAACTTTAGAAAGAAGTACAGCCTAGATTAACATCTTGGGCAGATTATTAGTTGGCTCTAAGAATTTGGAAAATCAAATCAACAGGTCTTTAACAAAGACTAGATTGGGTGAAACCTTAGAATGACAGTAAGACAGAAAAAACACAATCATAGTTTTGAACATAGGAAGCTGAGCTGGAGTTAGGATTTTGGAATGAATTGACAGTAATCTCAAATCAGATGTTCAAAAATTGCAAATGCTGCCTGGCAACAAAAATTCATATAACATTATTAATAGATTAATTGAGTTATTTGTGTACAAAAACTCAAAAATTTTGAAGTTGAATGCAAATTAATTCTAAATAAAACCTGTAAAAGTGACAACAAAAAAGAAAAACAATTTATTAATTTAAATGACATGCCATTTATTTTTACATTTTCTTGTTTGTCTTTAAAGTTCTTATACAAATCATGGTTTCTGAGCTTTGTCTAGTAATCAGAAGCCCAAAATTATAAAAAAATTTTGATATTTAGATATGTTTTTATAATGTATTAAAACATGACATTTATGTACATTTTTATAATTGAATAATACATGAAAGAATTTTTCCCAGTTGAATGTAACTTTATTAAAATATGTATATTATTATACTTATCTTTACAGGCAGGGAAATGAGGGAAAAAGATTGATTAAATTTTTTGAGTAAATCCTTCATAATAATAGCAAAATGATTATAAGGTCATATAATAATAATAGATTATTATAACTAAAAACCTTTACACATCCCAGTCCCTTATTATTTAGTATCTGGCCTCTTTGTCTTGTAAATGAGAAATGCCCAATTGTATTGTTATATGAACTTATAATCACTTATGGGCAAAATGAAATAGCTTATTATCCATTTAAATCTTTAATCTTTTATAAATTGACATATTTGGTTCAAAACTGCTTTGCATTTTGTTTTTTGATTACTTGTGATCTGTATAAATTTATGGGATATTAATGGGTTGGTGAATCAAGTTAATCCTTCAAACTAATTAGATTAACTTGATAAATGTCTCTAATTCTCTTTCATATACACAGATAAGGTATGGAAAATTGTTCAACAACACAAACTAATTTTAAGGGACATTACATGCATTAATTATGTTAGGAATGCAAAATATAGATTAACTGGAATAAGAGATATTAGTTTCAGCAGTATTCCAATGACTCAGTAATATATTCATTAATGCATGTTTGAAACATTCTTCCAAAAAATATTTTTTAAAATTCTGGCAAGAGTAAATCACTCTTCCAGTCCCTGTAAGAGATAAAAAGATTCAAAGCAAATTTGCTATCCTTGAGGATTTTATAATCTTAGGCAGCTTTTGCTGAATATCCAACTCATCAGACTTTACTGTTCCTTCGTGTATCTATTCATCAATTATTGTGTGTTAAGATACTAGGATATTCAGGCACAACATGAAACGCAAAAAGTTTTTAAGAAAAAGTTATTCACCTTAAGAAATACAATATAGGGCCGGGGATTTAGCTCAGTGGTTTCGCCGCCTGCTGCGCAAGCGCAAGGACCCAAGTTCGATCCCCGGTACCAAGAAAAAAAAAAAAAAAAGAAATACAATATAGCTCACTTTAAGTTGTGTTCCAAACAAAAGAAAAATCCTAAAAAAGTATTAAAACAATGAATATAAGGTCAAAAAATGTGAAAATTCCATTAACAGTATATTCTACTAATAATCAAGCCAACAGATTGGGAGTGGTACTGGAAATTACACTGAGAAGTTAAATCTTTTATAATTCTTTATAAGGTGGAACAATAAGCAGAAATAGCCCTTGGGTCCAGGATACTGAATGTTTCTAAAATCCAGCTCTTTTCCCCTAGTATGCTTGGAGGAAACTGTTCATCATCAATGCCAGACAACAGCTGGTCTATTAATGTTTATCTCTGTGATGGCACAACGTGAAAATGAAACAGAAGACAATTCTGTCCATCTTCCAAAGGAATCTTCTTTATAGACATGTCAATACATATTTCTATCCTTGATGAAATAATTCTGTTCTTTGAAGTATTTGCTGACAACTTAAGACTTTGCTGACAGTCTCAAGTTAATCTTCAGATCCTGGGAGATGCTTCACAGTAAATAAACTCATCTTATTCCATATAGCTTGGCAATCGAGTTTGCTATCCTTTATTTGCAAACTTTTATTTAATTCAGACCTCATTTTTAAAGGACATAAGAATTTACATGAATATCTAGATTTTATATAATAATTATTCATCTTTAAACTTCTGGAATTTTACCATAACTTGTTCTAATAAAGTTAGATGAATTATAATGGAGAGTTGAGTCCAAAATGCTGAAACAGGAGACCTGTGGTCTGTCCTCCAGGTCCACTGCTTTGTAGCTGATCTCATATTGAATCATTCCTTTTCTCTCAAATATATGTACTTGATATATATATATGTATATATTTAATCCTATAATGAAGATATTGAATTTTATAAGATGAATTATATGTTCTCAAAGATCCCTTCTAATATTTAAATCTAGACATTTTAAATATTACATTGGTCTAAGAATTTTAATATTCCTGCAAATCCTGTCTGTGTTGATAATTTCAAATGCAGATCTTTAGCTTCTTTATACCTTTACTTGCTGAGTATCATAGCATGTCACAACTTCATTGACTTTCCATTTGACTACTGATAATATTTTAGATGAGCCCTCATTTTCTCCCTAAATTATTCTCTTTTCCATATTTCATCTCTGTTACTGACACTAAGATTTCCAAGTTCTCAAAGTTTACAAAATATCTATTTTTAAGATCCTTTATCCATTATATTTTATTTTTAATTACTTTTTAAATTTTGAAAATTATCCTTTTCTGAGGTTTTGGGGTCATTGTAATTGTTTTTCTTCTGTAACTAATAAACAAATCAGGTTTATGCAGATTATAAGGCCTCCTCATAATATTTTTGCTTTCTTTTTTCCAGGGACCAAGAAATCAGAGGCAAAATTTCCTGTCACAGACCCTCTGACATATTATTTCTTTGTTCATTAATGTATAGGAATTCTCTAATATCTAACCTAACTATGACAGATTGTCTTACTTGAGACACATTTGAGGAATAGGAATGCTATTATTATTATTAGACAACTGCCCAAGTAAACCAGGACATATAGCCTCTCAAAGCATTAATTATCCAAAACTCTTTCCCTGGCTTCCAGTAAATTATCTTCTCCAGTGTTCTTTTCTACTACACACATTTTTTTCATGTGTGTATGTACATTTTCCTGCTTAAGCAGTTTTCTTACTTGCCTCCACAGGAAATTGTTAATTTTGAAAATATGCCTTTATAGAGACAATTCTATAAATATATTTTGTGAAAGTGTGCTTCTTCCCAGTTTCAAATTCAGGGTAAAATTACCTTTAAAAATAAGAGAACAACGACAAAAAAATAAGAGAACATGAGAATAGCTGGGTCAAATGAGACTTCCAATCTCAGTTCTTTGAGCAATCTCCATACTGATTTCCTCAGTGCTTGCACTTATTACTCAGCCATAAAGAATGAGAAATTAGAGACATTTATAGCTAAATGGATGCACATTGAGGTGATACTCTTAAGTGAAATAAATAGAACACACATGTAAATATCGAATAGTTTCTCTAGTGTGAGAAACTGAAAGTGTAAATAAGGACAAAAAGGTATAACAGATAATGTGAAATAGGAAGAAAAGGGGCAAAGGGGAAGGGGAAGTGGGGGGTAGGGGAAAAGAAAGAAGGGAATGGAATTAATATGAGAAAATGAAAAAATACAAAGTCTTTGTAAATAGGGAGGGATGGAGGGGTTGAAGGGAGGGCAGGGGAAGGGGAAAAAATAAGAACCAAGATGGATTATGTAAAGGTGCAAATTTCCAGTGATGAATGTCATTATATTGTATACCTTAAATGTACCAATAAAATTAATTTAAAAAAATAAGAGAACATGTACACATGATCCATGTAATGGAGATACAACTGGTGTGCCCCCGATGGCCATAATCTTACAGCCTAGTGAAGAGCCAGAACCTACAAACAAGTTTATCACTAGAACATTTGTTTTCTCCCTCACTTTTATCAGTTTGATTATCTTTGTTATAACATGGACAAGGAGAAGAGGGTTGAAATGCTTTTATGATTGTTGTCACCCTATACATGCTTCTCTGGGACTTTAAACATAATTTTTGCTTAATATATCTTTCTTGACAACTGATTATATGTAGTTAACTGTGGCCCATGCTAGACTGTCATCTATGTAAGTATTTAAGTCATAGAAATTCTTTAAGTATGTACTTAGTGACTACTCTGTATCAGTGTGTATTGAAAAAGTAAAAGGATTAAGTATTATTAGCCAATTACATTTCTTCAGAGACTAAAATTTTATGTAAAAATTAGTTTTACAGGATAGGTTGTTTATACAAAATAGTTTGTATACTTTTGTTTTAGCAAACTGAAATAGTTTAGTAGAATTTGTTAAAGAACAGGTTTCTGTTTTTCAATGTATTATTAGCAACATAGTACAAATACTTTTATGAGAAAAGTAACCAAACCACTAAAGTATGAGATAATTATTAGGGGGTATGTTTTTCCATTTCCACTTCTCTTGTGTGTCTTTATATGACTATTGAGTCTAATTTCTCGCTTGAAATACAGTTTGCAATTCTATTTCTGCAGAATGAGAACATTCTGTTCTATTTATTCTCCTACTCACTTTTAGAAGCTACCAAAAGGCTTAAATTAAACTCCTAAAGAATCAATGCCATTCTTATACATAGATATCAAATATATAATAATTTTTCAACCACTCATAGGAGTTGTGCTTCCCTGACGAGAGTGATCAGCTGTGCATTCATATAAAACATTTCAGGAGGGAATATCAAATCTGGGTCAGTGAAATGGAATTCAAGCTTTGCTTGTGTGAACTAGTGAGGGAGAAGGGAAAGGATATTACTCAGTGGATCACACTAGGGTATGCAGAACAGAATGGCTTCTTCAGAGCTAACATAACTATTCTGTTCATACTTCTATTGGAAATCAATATCAAGTAGTACCAAACAGATCCTGCAAGCCTGGAAGGTGTTGCATGAATCTAAATCAACTTCCTTTTAGCACAGAATAGTTTCTGTTGAATAGCTCAGTGCCTGCTTTGGTTAGAATAGTACCCTTTATTGGGGATGAATGAAAAAGGGATTGATTGACTCTGAGCTTTCTTCAAGCTGTAAAATGTTGTCTCTTTAATTCTTAGATATTGGAATGCAAAGGTAAAGTCTCTAATTTATATTTATGTATGTGTCTAAGAGGCCAGTTGTGACTGATCATAAAATCTGGTTGTAGATTTGCTAAGAATTAAAAAAAAATCATGATTACATATGCTCAGAGACTTAAAATCTATCAGGGAAGCTGACAAGGAAATAAGTAAGGAGTACTGATATGGAATTTAAGATTTGAATCCTGGCTTTGCTTCTGAGACATTTTGTTTTACCAAATTTGTTGCTGTATTCTATTAAACAGAGGTACTAGAATAATATTTCATGTTTTTTCTCTAATCCTAATAATTAGACAAAAATATTAGCTCAAGGATAGAAAATGAGAAGCAAATTTTTACTTCAGAGAAATTCTAATATGATTTATGGCTGAAACAAGTCAAAAACAAAATGTTTAAGTGCTCAAAAACATCCTTCACATTGTAAGCTAAAAGGCAATTTTTACAAACCTCATGGACTAGCTAGCTTTGTATTCTGCTTCTAATGAGTAGGGATTTATACCAGAACATGGTGATTTTCCATAAAACTGACCTCCGTACTGAACTATATCTTCTTATAACCCTAGTTTTTCTTACAAAGAAATATTTGTTGAGCATTCACAGCTTTATTAAATTAGTTTTCTAACATAATTATTATATTTCATTTAACTGTTTATTTAATGATATTGCACTCTCTTGTTGCCATTTTTGTACATCTAAAGTGGTTCAATATTAGCATTTACATAAGTTTTAATTTAATGTTATTAATTTACACATGGATAAGGTTTATATTATATTTTCTTATTAAAGGGCTTGACTCAACGAAGACTGATTTGACTACAGAACTTTATGTAATTAGGCTATTAATACTGTGGGGACACATTGACCAAGTGATATAATTAGGATTCCTCCTACTGTGCTTTAGAGTAGAGACTAAGAACATGGATTTCAGCGTTAGACTACTTGGATTCAAACTCTATCTCAGTGAATCAATCATGTCACTTTGTGTAAAGTATTTAACTTTTTTGTTGAATTGTGATAAATATCAAATGAGTTAATATTTATAATAGTTTTGAAGAGTGAATGTACCTATGTCCCTGTATGTAAGTACCAACCAGCATCATTATCTTTGACCTAACAATTTTGTGTATTTTTAGAGGTAGTATAATACAAGGATTAGGTGTAAGGCCTATGGAATCAGAGGAGCCATGATTTTAATTTTTGACCCCTGGAAACCTGTTTTCTACTTGAAAAATGAAAAGCAAAAAAGAAATGCATAGCATAGACCTGATCTGTTATCATTCACCACCAGGCAATGTCTTCCTTTTATTTACACTCCCTCACCTCTCCAAATTTTTAAAGTTTTTATTCAGATTCTAATATTCCAAAATCAATTAGACAAGTCCTTATTTATTTTGTCTTTATTATATATTATTTCACAAGTGCTATCATAGACTACTCCTAGAATAAGAAATTAAAATCATTTTTAGTAAGTCCTTATATGATAAGCTTGCTATTTATCTTCTTAACCATTTTTAAGACATATCTGCTAATCTTCTCAAATTCTCTTGTAAGTTGTATAAGGATTCATTTAATCCTATCAAAGGCAGTTTCAGATAGTTCTAAGTAGCTTGGTGGTTATATGTATGGACATTTATGTCCAACTCCTTGGATCCAAATTCTGGCTCTGTTACTACTCCTAAAACCTGAAAAATTTATTTAAACATTTTAACCTCTGTTTTCTCATCTACAAAACAAGGGAAAAATAAAACAGTGTTTGTCTCATAGAGTTGTTGTGAAGATGAAATGAGTTAATGCATGTAAATATTTTAGAATATTACAGGACAAATTATAATTGATCAGTAAATGTTCTCATTATTATTTCCTCATGTTTTGTCTTAGGCAGAATCAGAGTCCATGGCACAAAGGATACTTTAGAGTTATCAGGAGATTATTAAAATATATTTGGGCAACCATTAAAAAAATTCATGTATGACTATTCACAACCCCACCCCATATCATGGAGCTATGCTGTGGAGCATTCTAGTACTCTATTATGCATTTTGGATAATAAATAGAAAGAACTACAGGCTTGAGAATTGCATTTCATAATTTATGTTAGAAAGAGGAATAACTATAACAAAAGGAACTGAATTACCAAGAAAAGTAGGGGAGAAACTTAAATAAAAAGTTATAAATTAAGTTGTGAGGTGAGAGGAGTCCAGGTTTTTTTTTTCACCTGGGGAAAAAGCTTTTATGAAACCTTGCCATATGATATATATATATATTTTTATATAATAAATAATAATATACTTCTTATCAAATAGAGTTCATTTGAATGTGATCATGCTAGATAATACTAGAGTCTACCTATGTTATGGTTCAGCTTTTTTTTGTTTATTTCTTTTGAGACAGGATCTCACTATGTTGCTAAAGGTGGTCTTGAACTTACGAGTTCAAGCAATCCTCTTGTCTCAGCCACTAGAGTAGGTGGAACAGATGTACACCACCATGCTCAGTTTATGGTTCAACTTTTGACATAGCTGCTATGATCTGTAGACTGTTGTGGATGTAGAGAAATTTTATTTATGGTAATTTATCATGAGTTACTTTAGTTTTCAATAAAGATACATTAGTTTTTATGGTATGCACTTTGAGTTGCACGCCCAAATACAAAAACTCTAATTGTGAGAAAAACAACTGAACAAAAGTGTTAACAAACATAAACCACTTGTTAATTAAGATATTAAATATTTAAAGATTCAAAATGCCCACAGAAAGCTTTGGTATATTTGGAAAAAGGTTTTACTTAAATTGTACTTTATAGTATGAACATTGCACTTTATAGCCTTTATTTTTTATTTTTTTGTGGTACCAGGGATCAAACTCTGGACCTTGAGCTTGCCAGGGAGGTGCTGTGCCACTGAGCTACATCCTCAGCCCTACACTTTATAGCCTTTATAACATACGTCAAAAGTCTCATAAAGTAATTATAATACTCTTCATAAAACAAAAATTTTAAAATGCAAGATGCTTTTATTTGCTGAAAAGGAGGACCATTTCTTCAGACAGCCAAAATCCTGAATGTCAAGAAATAGATTAATTTATGTTCTGTGATTGAAGATCCAGTTTCTTTTACCTGCAGAAATAAGTGATTGGTGTGCCTGGTATATGGCAATATAAATAAAATTCAATAAAAAGTAGATATTTTGACAAAATATTCAAATTGAACAAAGCCATTTTTCTCAATTTTAGACTAGCAGCCCAATCACTAGGAAGAGCTGATGTGACTTCACAGATAAGTTCAATTACACCTATTATTAAAACATTATTAAAGATTTATGTAATACATTGCTTTAAAAAATACTAGGTGGAGACATTAAATGTAATGTTAAAATAATAATTATTAATATAGAAAATAACGGGGAACTAAGCTGACAGAATTTCAATTATTATGCTGGATTTTTTCTCCAAACAACCCTAAGTGAGTAGTCTTTTTAAAAGTTTTATGTGGTTACTAAACAAATAGAAGAATTTAAAACATATTTCCATTAATTGCCTACTTCACAACAACTTGAAAGACCATGCATTCAAATTAAAATATTTGTTAATTAATGAGTGAATTCTATTATAGTCTTGACAGCAACTGCTTAACCACATGGATTATACATGGGAAAATTAAAGACTGCCCTGTTACATTTTGCTAGAGGCATTTAGCATGGAGGGTTTAATTTCTTTATCATCTAAGAACATCGAAAAAGCATTACCCAATGGTTTTACTCATGGCTTTTAGATTCAAATATCTATAGTTATTGTAGAGGTGTGTGATCAGCCACTTATTTCTCCATCTTTTATACTGTAGTTAATGTTACAAAGAAGATAAAACGGTGATTTATCATGTCTGACACAGGGGAACACCAATGCCATAGTTAAATGTTTGAAAGAAAAAAAAATCCGTGCACATTGATGGTAAATTAATATATATTTCCTTAAAAGGCGGTATCTCTAAACATATATTAAAAGTAAACTTTTGAGATAGCTCAAGATGATAATAACTCAAATATAAAACTGACCTAAGATTACATTGAATTTGAAGTCCCTATGAGAACCAATGCTTAAATAGATAAGCGATATATCCTTAGTATCTATGAATTTAGAACTTAAAATTCTAAAACGCAATTCTGAAGGTTTCATTCATTGTTATAAGAGATGAAGATGCAAACTGGGATGACAATATCTAGGAAAAGATATGGAAATATGGTGAGCTATGTTAACGACAAGACTTTCAGGAATATTTACAGCTTAGAAATGAGAGAGAGGGAGGATTGAAAAGAAATTTTAAAAGACAAAATGCAGGGAAAACAAAGAAAATGCAGTGTCATCATAGGTAAAGGTGAAGATGTTGGCTTTAACAATGAAAAACTGTTTTGAAGATAATCATTTCAGGCAGTGGATTATGAAAATGAGAAATAAACTGTGGATGCAGGCTCTCTATTTTAAAAGGTCTAATAAATGCCAAAGTAAAGGAAATAAACATAGATTAGCAGGATTAATGTAATAATAGGTGGAGATGGGCTACAATTTTAATCAACTTGAAGAGATTAAAATTTGGATGGGGAACATAAAAACAACTCTGTCTAGGTATTTACCAACCTAGTCTGCCAGATCAGGTTTCTCTACCTGGGAGAGTTCCAGCACAGCCCTTGGGGTTCTGGAGATCCCTGCCTGCCACAGGACCCAGAATCATCCCTCTCCAGATTAAACACAGACTGAGCGACCTCTGCTGGGTAGTGTAGACTGGAGTTGGATCTAGGCCAATCGAGATTTTGTAGTTGGGCTTCAAGAACATGAGGCTGGCAGGCTGAGCAGGTTTGGCCTGGTGTTTCATTTATCTTAGACAACTGCCCCTAAGGCAATTTAATTTCGTAGGGTGTCATTTACTATACTTTGGTAGGGTTCTACTGTTCAGTTACCTCTTAGGCGCTTGTAAAATGAAAAGCTTGTCCTCCTACCTCAGCCTGCCCTTGTTCATTATTAGCTCTGTGCATTTACCTTATGATTTTACTTGTATGCATTGAGTGAACTTGCATTTCCCCTCAGTGTACCTGGGCTTCATTCTATCAAACCACATTTCCTTGTGATGACTATGTGTAATGAAAGTAATTAAGATATAGTGTGCTCATTTTAGAAGCTGCTACACAAAAGCCCTGAAAATAAATGATCTTTTATGAAAATTTGGAGGAAAATTTTGTCTGAATTTTTTCTTATCAAGGATAAACTCTATATCTAACTCTCAAATAACATTTAAGTAAGTTTGTGAAATATTATTTCTCAGTTTTAGTTTGTAAGATTTTGTTTAAAATACTTATTATTTATAGAAAAATTTATAAAGAAAAGCTTGTTTTTTAAAGTCATAGAAAATCATGAGTTTGTTTAAATTTTGCATGTGTTGGTAAATAGTATTTCCAAAGTATACGTAACTTTAGAATATGTAAAAAATGAAAGCAACTGTAAGAAACAACATCTTACCACAATAAATCACAGAAAGAAGAAAATTACCTCACTGAGAAGAACATGAAGTCAGAGATAAGAAAAATTAAGACAGGATTAAGATGAATGTAAATATAGCTTGAAAAGAAAAATATCAAATTAAAGCATTGTAAAAAATAATCCAGGAGCCGGGCCTGATGGTACATGCCTATAATCTCAGCAGGCTGGAGGCTGCTGTAGGAAGATCACTGTGAGTTTCATCCATATGAGTTTAAGGCCACCCTGAACTGTATCTGAAGACTGTACCTCAAAAAAAAAAAAAAAATCCAGCGCAGAAAGATAAATACTGCATGATCTCACTTTTATGTGAAATCTACAAAAGAGGATCTCATGGAGGTGGAGAGCAGAATGGTGGTTACTAAAGGCTGATATGGTTAAGGAAAAGAGTGAGGGGCAGGTTTTGGTCAAAGGATATATAATTTAAATTAGGTAAAAGAGATATTTTAAAATTCTGTATATTGTATGTTTAATATACTTTCCTACACCAGATAGACAATATTTTCATCATTTTGTATAATCCCTTATCCCACCTGAAATTTAGTTTTTTCATACTTACATGCTGCTAAACTGATGGTTTTCCCTTTGCGGGTGACCTCATATTTTAAACTCTTACTCTCACAAAAAGCTGTTTTGAATGTGTCCATTTTATTCCACTTATTTATTTATTCTTGTACTTCTTTTTCATTGATTTACTTATTGCATCTCTTTAAATTGTTCTAATACTTGATAGGGTAAGCTTATACTCTTATTTTTCAAAAAGTTCCTGGAAATTCTACACAAACTATTGATGTAGAAAAGGATTACACTCTGCACAATATTTAATCTTTCAAGTAGAAGCAAGGCGTGCCTCTGAATTAAAGTTTCTTTATATGTTTGAAAACTTACATAAACTCACATAAATTTGATAATTTTATTTTCATAGAACATTCCCAGTTATGGTCAAATATATTCTTAGATTACTTATCTGGTATGATTTGTTTGGGAGATAAATATGATTAATGAGATGTTTTCTGTTCTATCTCAATTTCTTTTTTTTATCTCATTTTCTATATATCTTCTTTTTGTAGCTTTTGTTGGCTATAGTGTATTATAAGGACATTTTTTTTCCTTTAGCAGCAGCACTAAAGACTATTTTTATAACATTAAGATTCAATAATAATTGTGAAGTACTATCAAGCACCAGGTTTTGGATTAGGAGTGTAAAAATATAGGGATCTTTTATTGTGTATAAGTAAGACAAGACTCTGAAAAGAACAAAGAATCTGATAGAAGAACCCATAATTTTTCTGGAATCAGGAGGAAATATTAAAAAAGAACAGGAAAACTGTTGGTACAACATCATCTTTCATTATCTTCACGCCACTTAGAGCATTGTCTTGTCCTTAACAATCACCACAGTGGTAGCAGCTACCACTCATTATCTTTCATGTATCAAGCATTGCAACAAGAGAAGGGGACTGAGATTCAGGAGTCGTATGGAACATCCCCATATGACATAATCATCGTTTATTATAGATTGATCTAAACTGCTCTGAATTATCTATTGGCCCAAGAGTCTATAAGGTTAGTCTTGACTTTTAATTTTACAACTTTGTAAATCTTAGTGCTAATTTTATACCCACACACACAGACCTGGCAGTGTGCATCTGAATCACAATTTCTGCTAATTCTTTTCGGATAATAACTGTGTCTAGAGTAATCTATTTATGTCTTTTTTGTCTTTGTTACCTAAGAATAATAGAAAATCTTGACCTAGAATTCTTCCCATTTTATGTTGCATAAAATAATATGGTTACAATTATCTGCAAGAATCATTTCTTTACTATGAAGCATTTGAAATTTCTCACTTAGGATAAGCTGCTGGGAAACCCTGTTGTTTTCTCTCACAAGAAGGCTCAACTGGCCTATGAAATTTCATACACAAGCCAGAGGAGTTTCTGGAAACAATTTATTGCTAGAAAAAGCTATCAAGTATGCTCCTTATGAGGGTTCTCTCTTTACCTGCAGTTAATAAGAATAATTCTGTTTCTCATCTTGCAAAGTACAACAAACACTCAATTCATCTTTCCTAGAGGAGCCATTTCCTTTTAGAGGATTCCTTTCACACCTACTTTGATTTTAGTATTTTAGAATTGATGCATAAAATATCTCCTTTCCAAATTGATGTTTAGTGGTATTATATTAGCATACTTTTTCTATTTGGCAATGAGAAGATTTTACAGGGAGGTATTACTTCAGGAAAATAGACTAAAATTAGCACTATCAAATGAGGAATAAAGCAGAATCTCAGACAAAGATAGAAAAAGAGAAGAAATTATTACATGTATCTAAGACATTCATCTTCTTCTGAGAAATGATTCATTGCTTTTGTCCAGCTGGACCATTCTGTTTGTAAGATGCTATTGCGAGTGTAGATAAAGAGAGGAGAGAGCCGATATGTTTATTACTGCTCCCTGCTAGTTGTTGGTCTGTCCAGTCATTGTGCTTCCTAATCCATGAAATCTCTCTTTCTCTCTCCATTTTCTAGGTAGCTTTTTCTTTTGTTTCTGTGAATGGATGATTCAAAACTCCATACTATACAAAAGACAGACTGTGACATAACATAGTCACCACAAATTATATGTGACAAGTATATTTTTAATAAAGTGGTTATAGTTGGATTGTTCTTAGGTTTTTTTCGCACAAGTTGAAAAAATAAATTAACATGGAGAAAAGTAAATAATCTTAGAGGATTACCCTAAAATTTCCTTAATATTAAGAAACATAGTTACCATTATTCTTTCTTCCTATGCCACAAATATTGCAGAGTGCTTTGCAAGGCCAGCCTGATACATACTACTGAGAAACAGAGCTTGTTTTTGTCATTTGCAAGCCCACTTTCAATTCTCTATCTTTTAAGATCTTTGCACATAATCTACTGTTCTATTTTGCTAGAGAGGCTCCTTTTTAAGAAATTCATTAGGACCTCAACCTAGAAGACTCAAAATTGAGCTTTTCTGTTTTTACTCCTCACATTCTCCATAATTTTTGTCTATATTAAAATATAGCCTCCTTGTACCCCTGTCCTTGATTCTAAACCTTAATAGTGCTATTTCTTTGTTTCCACTTCTTCATTTTCTCATATTAATTCCATTCCCTTCTTTCTTTTCTCCTAACCCTCCCACTTCCCCTTCCCCTTTGTCCCTTTTCTTCCTATTTCACATTATCTATTATACTTTTTAGTCCTTATTTACATGGGATGGAGGAGTTGAAGGGAGGGCAGGGGAAGGATGAAAAATAAGAACCAAGAGAGATTATGTAAAGGTGCAAATTTCCAATGATGAATGTCATTTTATTGTATACCTAAAATGTACCAATAAAATAAAATTTAAACAAAACCAAAAAACAAAAAAATGAGAAATTAGAGACATTTATAGCTAAATGGATGCACATTGAGGTGATACTCTTAAGTGAAACAAATAGGACACACATGTAAATACACAATAGTTTCACTGGTGTGAAAAACTGTGTAAATAAGAATCAAAATGTATAATTGATAATGCGAAATATGAAGAAAAGGTCCAAAGGGGTAGGGGAAGTGGGAGGGGAAGGGGAATGGAAAGAAGGGAAAAGAAAAAATATGAGAAAAGGAGAAAATGGAAACAAAGTCATTGTAAATAGCGAAGGGTGGAGGGGGTGAAGGGAGGGCAGGGGAATGGGGAAAAAATGAGAACCAAGATACATCATGTAAAGGTACAAGATCCCAATGATGAATGTAACTGTATTGTATACCTAAAATGTACCAATAAACTTAATGGAAAAAAAATAGTGCTATTTCTCATGTTAGTGGTTAAGAAAAACTCATCCTCTTCATGTAGAGACTTTCCACACTTCTGGCCTCTGTAAACCACTTAATCTTTTCTCACCTGATCTAGGCTTCTTTTATCTTTGGGCAGTGCTTATAGCGTACAGCAGTGATTTCTCTTACAACTTGCCAGGTAGATGTTTGCTTTGCAGACTTTTTGTTTGATTGCCCTACATTAATGGAAGAATCCTAAGTGGCAAAATATTTTATCCTCACAAGTTAATTTGACTAGTTAGAAAGTCAATACGATATCAACTGATTAATGTTGATTAAAATATATAAAACAATCAGTTAAAAAAGAAAAGTCCAAGAGATCTATTTTACATCATACTGCAATAGTTAATTGCAATATATTGTACACTTAGAAATACTAAGAATATTTTTTAAATATTCTCACCACAAAAAAATGAAAAATATGCGAGATAATAAATTTGTTCATCATCTTGCATTAGCTATTCCACAACTTATGTAGTAGAACATTATTTGTAAACCATAAATGTATATAGATTTTTTTAATGCAAAAGAATAAAAAAAGCTGATGTGGTAGTAATCTCCATCTGATCTTGAAAGGTTAGATAGAAAAGAGATGGTTGTGGTTTATTGGTAGCTTCTGACACAGATTAATATGTTACTTTATATGTTAGTTGAAAAGATCTTGTGTGTTACTACTGTATAGTGCTCACCTATGCATTCTCTTTTGATAGCCATATGTAAGAAAACTCAAAAGATTACTGTGAATGGAAAGAATGCAGTTTCAATATCAGGCTACTGAAGGCGTATTTTTGGAATAGGGTGTGTCACTCAAAATTTATCATTCAATGAGGATAGCACTCCAGCTATCAATATAATACTTCAAAGTTCTTTAAAGGTATAGCTTTGACATAGAGGTGATAGATCCATTTTGATCTGGAGGTTTCTCCTTTGCCCTCAAAGACCAGGAGTTTTGCTTAGAAAGTGCTTATGCTCAGTAATAATGTTTTCAGAAGGCCAAACCAATCTCTGGTGGAACATTTATTGAGATTCTCAATTATACTGGTACTCAAGAGGAAGGATTTGTATTCAATCATCAGTTTTGCACATTAAAAAACCCTGATGATTAGATGGAATAAGAAGTTTACTGAAGGTAATATTGCTAAAAAGAAATAGAGAGAAGAACCAAAGCTAGTTTTGAGTAACCTTAAAGATTATATGTGTAAACATTACACCGCCACCTCTTTCAGTACAGCTTACTTGACCTGTCATAGAAATAAAGGACATTAAAAATGCACAAAATAGCTAAGCATAATGCTAATATATAAGTATTAGTGAGTCTAAAAGATTGAATGCTTTCCTCCCAGATGAGGTACAGGCAAATGGTCACTGTCACAACTCTTATTCAACTGTTACGTATAACAAGGAAAGAAAAGAAAATGAAATCATCCAGATTGGAAAGAAAAAAATAAAACTGTAGTTCATTATGATGATATAGAAAATCCTAAAGAATCTGCCCCACAAAAAACCCTGAACTAGTGTGAGTTTAATAATGCCACAAGATACAAGGTAGGAAGGTATGGGGAAAGGTTGACCAATGGCTACTAAGTTGCAGTTCGATAAGCATAAGAAGTTATAGTGTAAGCTTGGCATAGTGGTATATGCTTATTATCCCAGCAACTTGGGGGACTGTTTTAGGAGGATCACAATTTGAGCCCATTCTGGTCAACTTAGTGACTTAGCAAGATTCTATCTCAAAATAAAAAGTAAAATAAGAAGAGTTACTCACTATCCTGTTGATATTTATTTAATCTTTTACATCCTATAGTATTTGTTTCAAGAAATTAAGTACTCCAATATTTGGTGCATATATATTTAAAGGTGTTACCTCTTCCTATTGAATTATTCCCTTAATTAGTACTTAGGGGACTTCTTGGTCTCTGCTGATCAGTTTCAGCTTGAAATTTATTTCATCTGAGAGTAAAACTGCTACCCATTCTTGTTTTCAAGGTACTGGGGCATGTAACTTTAACTATAAGTCTATGAATTTTTTTGGATTGGTGAGTTTCTTGAAATCAACAGACTATTGGATTCTGGTTTTTGATCCAGCCTGCCAGTCTATGTTTTTTAACTGGGGAGTTGAGGCTATATACATTGAAAGTTATTACTTAAAGGAATTTATTTAGTCCTGTCATTTCATTCTCTTTCTGTTGATACTTTTATGTTTCCTTTTAGTTTAACTATTTGATGTATTAATTCTGTCTGAGTTTGTGGCTTTGTTGGTGTCATTGTTTCTAGGTTATTCTTGAGTACTTTTTAAGTAATGGTTTGGTGTGCAAGTAGAGTGTCCTCATTTCTCCATTATGAGAGACAGTTTTGCAGGATACATTAGTTGGGGTTGGAAGTTCATTGCTTTTTGGGGCTTGAAACATATCACTCCAGATTCTCCATTCAGAAATCAGCTGTAATCCCAAAGGGTTTACCTGTATATATGATTTTTTTGTTTTTCTTTGACAGTTTTTAAGATTTTGTCTTTTTGTTGGACATCTCAGCAATACATTCATACTAATGTTTATAGAAGTACAATTCATAATAGTTAAATCTTGGAAGCAGCCTATATATCCAAGAACACACAAATGGATAAAGAAAATGTGGTGCCTATACACATTGGAATACTACTTGGCTGTAAAGTGATACATTTGGGACTTTTGTAGGGAAATGGATGCACTTTGAAAACAATGTTAAGTGAACTAAATCAGATACACAAACTTAAATACTGTATAGTTCTGTTCATATGAGAAAACCAAGGTATAAATATAGTAAAGACCAAAATAGAGGATAAATAAAAGGAAACAAGGAGGTAGATCTTTTGAAAATGGGAAGGGAACCAAGAGTCTAGGGAGATAGATAGGTAGGGAAGAGAAAAGGAACCATAAAAGGATTTGGAATATGTCACGTACATGTATCAATTACCCACAGTGCATACAATCATGATGTGCCTGAAACATGAACTAAAAAATGAAAATGGGGGAGAGTTTCTAGAGATGGAAAGAAAAAGGAGAATGTGGAGGGGAAGGGAAAAACAAATTAAGATATGCTAAGTACATGTACCAACTCTCTACAATAAATGTAAACATCATGTGCTACAAACATGTACTAGTAAAAAAGCCAAATGCTGGGGATGTAGTTCAGTGAAAATACCCTGGGTTCATTCTTGTACTGCAAAAAACAAAAGTTATAATACTACTTGCACAGAAGGATTATAGAAAACAATTATGTGCTCTGTAGTTTTTTAAAAAGCTAGAAGGATATTAAATGTTAATTTTTTTATCATAAAGAAATTATAAATGTTTAAAGATGTAGATATGTTTAAAGTGAATATACAACATAGATATATGTGCTACCCCATTAATATGTATGATTCTTATATATCTTTATCAGTTAAAAATTTTTTTAATAGTAACAACTATAGAATTGGAAAACACTTGTAAATTACCTATCTGAAAATAATATTATCTAGAATATATAATTTACCCAAAGCTCACCAGGAAAAGACATAAATAACTTCATTTGACAATTGATGAAAGGTATGAAGAGGTATCTCATGGAAGAGAATATACAGATGGCAAATGGTCACATGAAAAGATTATGACCTCATTAACGATTAGGGAAAGTAATATCAAAATCACAATTAGGTAAGTGTGCAGATCCCAGAGAGAAGCCTACTTGGGCCTGAGCTGCACAGGGGCTCACACAAATCCCAGCCAAGGCCCCGCCCTGAAAAGAGCTGCACAGGCACACAAGCAACAGCCAGAGGCCCTCAGAGGCCCTCCCAGGTTCCATCAGTAAGTGTGTGCAGATTCCAGCCAGAAGCCCACTTGGACCAGAGCTGAGCTGGTGCCAGCAGGTCCCAGCCAGGGCCCCACACAGACAGCAGGATCTTGGGCCTACAGACCCCGGCCAAAGGCCCATCTGGAAGAGAGCTACACAGGCAGGCAAACAATTGCCAGAGGCCTGCCAAGTTAGCCCTAGTATTGGCTTAGTGGTGAGCAGCAGAGAAAAAGCTTCTGTGGCTTGCTTAGAATTGAAGACCACTGGGCAAGCAAAAAGTCACCTCAACAAAACCTCAGCAGGCTGCATCTGTTGAAATGAGAAGACATGCAAACAAGTCTCAAAATCAGACTTCTGGATCACCTAAGGCAACCCCAAAGGGAAACAAGATGGAATGTTCTGATACTCAACCACCTGAATTCCCTGAACTGGCAACAAAAGAGGATATGGAAAAAATAAAATCAGAAATAATTTCTCAGATGACAGCAGAGATTGTGCCCACAGTGCAAGACATGATTGATAAATCTAGAGGACACAGACAAAAAAAAAAAATAAAGGAGCTGAGGAACATGATGGAATACCAACATAGGAAACAAATGGAATCCATAAATCACATGCAAACAGATTACCAAGAGATTAGAAACTCCATTGAAAGTTTATACATCAGAGTGAACCAGTGTGAGGACAGAATATCAGATATGGAAGACAGGATTGTAATTAGTGACTAGGAAAATAAAAATTTCTTAAAAATAGTAAAGGACCAAGAGAAATCAATCCAGCAGCTTCTAGATGATGTAAAAACTGTTCGGAGTCAATGAAGAAACAGAAGAGACTGCAAATAACATAAAAAAAACTGTTCACAGAGGTAATGGCAGAAAACTTCCCAAGCAGGGGAAAAGAACTTCACATACAAATAAGTGTTGTATATAGGAATCCAACCAGCTATGATTAAAAAAAAATCTACACATAGGCATATAATAGCCAACAGAAGAACTAAATTCTACAAGCAGTTAAAGAAACAAATCACATACAAAGGAAAGTCCATCAGAATCACAGCAGACTTCTCAATGCAAACCGTCAAGAAAAGAAGAGTCTGGAGTGAAGTATTTCAAGTCCTAAAGGAAAACAACCTCCAACCCAGATTGATGTACCCTGCAAAGCTATCTTTCAAAATTGATGAGAAATAAGACACTTTCATGACAAAGACCACCTGAGGAACTTCATGAATACCAAACCAGCACTCCAAAAGGTTTTAGAGAATTTCCTAGAGGAATACAATGAGGATCACAACTCCAGGAAGCCCAGCAGAATGAATCCATCAGGCATGACAAGAAATTAAATGCAAGGCAGGTCTGCGGATGCCATAGCAATGTCGTCAATCGCTCGGAATGAGCTGAATCAGCCCGCGGCCCGACAGCAATCCACTGGACACCCCCACTCCCGCTCCTCTGTACAGCCACCTGGTTCCACACTACAAAGATGCAGAGGACACCAGACCACCAGACCACTGTACTGGGTAAGTTGGAGTCATCTTCACCTCCCATCAGGACCGGGACTATCTTCATGAGAAGGGCAGCTGGAACCTGCAATACAACTCTGCAGAGTTGAACCCTATGGGAGGACAGGGAGCTCAACTTGGGACTTGCAGCCAGAAATCTGCCTGAATTTCATGGGTCTGCAACTAGCTTGCTGAGACTCATTGACTTATATCTGCACACTGCGACCCATGTTGTGTATTGTGACAGTAGACAGGCAGGTCTGAAAGAAGCCGTTCATCTTCATGGTTATTTTTTATTCCCAAAATTAGTTTTATTATTTTGTTTTTTTCTCTTTTCTTTTCTTTTGCTCCTCTTGTCTTTAATTGTTTTCTCTACTCTTTGCAAATATTTGTTTTTCCTCTCCTTTTGTACCTTTCTGTTCTTCTGTCTTTTCTCTTTCCTTTCTCTCTCTCTTACACTCACTCTCTTACTCTCCCACATTGTTCATCTTCCCTTTTTGTCACTGTTTTGGTCCTCAGCCGGAGTTCTTTTCTATTTTCCTATTATTCTCATTTTCCTTTTCACCTGTGTCCTCTGACCACACTGCTAACCTTCCCCTATCCTTCTTCCCATCTATCCCTCCTTCCCCAACCCCTTCTAACACCCCATACCAAAGGGTAAAGTTGCTATATTGAAGAGTTTATTCACTATATGTTGGGATGGTCCTCAATCTTGATTTAAGTCACACAGCTAAAGGTCATAGATTAATAACTACCACAAATTATCATTCTTTAAGAGGTATTTGATGCTATGGTGTTGCTGATTGTATGACTTGGGCTAAGATGTCTTGATTGATCTAAACAGTTTTCCTTCCTGGTATAATGAAAATGAGATAGCCTCAGAGTCATTACAGACTCAAAACCTAAAGAACAGCTATATCCAGTAGACACCTACAAGAAGCAATCATTCCATAAGCGTTTTAAATAGATCAACTAAGATACTTATAATAAACAACTTCATAATATCAACCCAGGAAATAAACCAGGGACAGTACCAAAAACAAAAAATGAGAAGGCATTTAAGCAAGTCACACACCCAGAATTCCACCCCACAAAAGGCAATTTCTGGGGGAAATGAGGTGCAAAAGTTTGATAATCAACCACCTGGACGCCCTGAACTGATAGCACAGGAAGTAATAAAACAGATGAATGAGGCTCTAGAAAAATTCAAAGCAGAAATAATCTCCCAGATATCCACAGAGATGGTGAGCAGAGTGAAGGATATAATTAGAGGATCTAGAACAGAAACAGATAAAAACATAGATGAGCTCAGAAACATGCTGGAAGCCAGGAATGTCCAGCATAAGAAAGAAATGGAAACCATGATCGCCCAACATAAGAAAGAAACGGAATCCATGAAACAGATTCAAACAGATATTCAGGAGATCAAAAACTCCACTGAAAGTATCCACAGCAGATTAAGGGAATCTGAAGATAGAATATCAGATATAGAAGACAGGATTGTGGTTAAAGACCATGAAAATAGAGATTTCTTAAAAAATGGTAAGGGACCATGAGAAATCAATCCAACAACTGCTAGACGATGCAAAGAAGAATAACATAAGACTGATAGGAGTCCATGAACAAACAGGAGAAAGCACAATTGACATAAAAAACTGTTCACAGAAGTAATAGTGGAAAACTTCCCAGATAGAGGTGGAGAATTGGACATACAGATAAGTGAGGCATATAGAACTCCAACTAGCCATGATCAAAAAA
>NW_004624732.1:2851814-2872524 GCF_000247695.1 Heterocephalus glaber | reverse complement strand
AGGACTAGAGGTCCCATTTGACCCAGCTATTCCCCTGCTGGGTATCTTCCCAAAAGAATTAAAAGAATCATACCACAGTGATACATGTGCACCCATGTTCATAGTGGCACAGTTTGTAATAGCTAAAGCTTGGAAGCAGTCCAAATGCCCATCAATTGGAAATTGGATAAAGAAAATGTGTTTTTTTTAATGAAATGGGTTCTACTCAGCCTTAAAGAATGAAAAACTAGAGTCATTTATAGCTAAATGGATGTATATCGAGGACATACTCTTAAGTGCAATAAATAGGGCACACATCTGTAAATACTGAATAGTTTCACTAGTGTGAGAAACTGATAGTGTAAACAAGGGTTAAAATGATTAAAATGAATAATTGATAATTTGAAATAGGAAAAAAGGTCCAAAGACAAAGGAGCGAAGGGAGGGGAAGGGGAAAGGAAAAGAGGGAAAGGAAAAACTATGAGAAAAGGAAAAAAAAAGGAAATGATATCTATATAAATAGAAAAGTGTGGAGGGGGTGAAGGGTGCACAGGTACAGGGGGAAAAAAAATAAGAACCAAGGTATATCATGTACAAGTACAACACGCAATGATAAATGTAAACGAATTGTATACCTAAAATACACCAATAAAAGAACTAAAAAAAAAAAATTAAATGCAAAGGGGGAGAATCCAACAAAACAAAAAAGCCATGACAAGGATAAGTCAATACATATCAGTTACAATCATCAATGTTAATGGTCTCAATTCACTAATGAAAAGAAATAGACTGGTAGAATAGGTCAAGAAGCATGATTAAACAATATGCTGCATACAAGAAACATACTTAATTCCAAAAGAAACTCATAAATTGAAAGTTAAAGGGTGGAAAACAATACTCCGTGTGACAAGAACCCCCCCCAAAAGCAGGAGTAGCTCTCATATTTGCAGATCAAATGGATTTCAAACCAACACTAATTAAGAGAGACAAAGAAGGACGCCACATCCTTGTAAAGGGAATAATCCAAGAGGACGAGATGACAGTGTTAAACATATGTGTATCAAATACTAGTGCACCCAACTATGTAAAACAAATACTAATGGACATGAAAAATCAAATAAGTACTAATACAATAGTAGTGCAGGACCTCAATACCCCACTCTCACAAATAGATCAACTTGACAGAAAATAAACAATGAAATACTAGAAGTCAATCAAACTCTTGAATAAACGGATTTAACAGATGTTTACAGGGTGTTCCTCCCCACTTAATCAGAATATACATTCTTTTTGGCTGGACACAGGTTGTTCTCCAAAATAGACCACATGCTAACTTACAGAACATGTTTAAGTAAATGCAAAAGAATTGAAGTTATTGCCTGTATATTATCAGACCATAGTGTGGTAAAATTGGAGATCAATAGCAATAGAAACTGCAAGAATTTCATAAACACATGGAAATTGAACAACACACTTCTGAATAACCAATGAGTCACAAAGGAAATTAAAGAAGAAATCAGACAGATTCTACAATTAAATGACAATGCCAATACAATATATTGGAATCTATGGGACACAATGAAAGAAGTCTTATGAGGGAAATTCTTAGCAGTGAATACTCATATTAGGAAAACAGAATGAGCTCAAATAAAAATCACAGATAACACTACACATCTATCAAAATGTCCAAAATTCCAAATATATCTTGATAAAACCAAATGCTTGTGAGGATTTAGAGAAATTAGATTACTTAAATATTGTTGAGAATATAAAACTCTCTGGAAAAGATTTTGGTAGTTTCTTTAAAAAACTAAACTAGTAAGTACAATGTGACCTAGCAGTTGTACCTCTGAACTTTCTGTTCCCATAAAACCTGCACATACATTTTTATAGCAGCTATATTCTTAGTAACCAAAACCCAGACATAACAGAGATGCTCTCCATCAAATGAATGGTATTAATGAACTGTGTTGCGTCAATACCATAGAATAATATTGAGCAATAAAATGAATTAGCAGTGGTTATCAAAACTTTGATAGCCCATGCTGTGTTTCCCAGATGCAGTGTGTAATTTTAGCTTTGCTCTCACCCTCTTTTTCTGTTTACTCAGTCCAAGCTCACTCTACAGGATAGTTTCTGTCCCACTCTTCATTTTTGCTTTCTTGAATAAACTTTGCCACTGCTTTTTCCTCATTTCATTCAATTCTTTGTTTGAGGTGAGAAGAACTTGGAATCTAACTCCAGAAGGAGAGGCGAGTAATCCAGAACTTGGCAACATTTAGTTGGCGAGCCACTTTTTAGAAACAAACTATTGGAGAACATTTCACCATTGTGACCTACTTTTAAGAAAATTATCACAAGTAAACTATCCAGGTCTTGAAATGAAATGCATTATCTCACCTGAACCAATCAGTGCTCTCAGCCCCCTTCTGGGGTGGTAGAGGAAAGCAACAACAAGATCTTGGTGAAGAGGTTCCTGTTAGTGATTATAAAAAGAGACATAGCAGGCATTTTTTCTACCTGGGTCTGCAGTTTCCAGTTCTGCTCTAAGTGACCAGTTCCTGCCTCTTTGGATTCCCACATATTTATTACATTTTTATGACATGTTCCTGAAATTTCCTCCTCACTGCAGTTTTTTCCTTTGTAAAGATGAATGAAGAGCCCATAGCTTTTACCACACTAAACAAGAACTCCAAGGGAAAGCACACAGGAAAAAAAGATAATAAAAATAAATGTAGTTCAAATGAATTGCCAGTCATCACAAACGAGGTAAAACACCATAAACATAAAAAGCACAAAACCACAGCAGAAGATATCATCATCAAAGGAGATTCCTCACATCCACCATGGAGGCTCACTTCTAGTGTACTTGGTGTCAAGTTCCTTCCGATGGCCGGAACCATCATAGTGGTTGTTTTTACTGCAAACTGACTGGGTCTGGTTCAGATGCTGTTGTTATTCCTTCTCTATAGAGAGGTTGAGTTAGAGCAAGAGTCAACGTGCCTGCTTATCTCTAAATGCTAGTCTTTTGAAAATAAACAGAGAGGAAATGAATTTCTTCTCCTTGAACTCTTTCTTCTGGACTGAAATTTACTATAAGAATATTAAAAATCAATGGTATTGGGAAAATAATTTAGTTCTACCCTAGTATATTGCCAAAGGTGATGCTGGACTTCATACATTTGAGGCCTGAACTGCAACAAGCCTGTTTATCTTAGAGATTAAAAGAACTCTATAGGGCTGGACACTGTGAAATTCTTCAGAACTACATTTGTAAGAATCATTTTATTTATCCTATGAAATCACAAGAGAGAAGAAAATAAAATTTTTCTCACTGTGTGTCTTGGTCACTTTCCTGTTTTATGAATAAAACAATATAAATTTATACTTTTAGCTTAATCTCATAAAATCAATAGCATTCTTAAATATACTAAAAATTTTTTGTGAAGATATTGTTTGATTTACATAAATTTTCATGAACTAAGATGTCACTGTATTTAAGGAAATAATAATTTTTAGAGACATTAAAATAAATGATTTCTGAATGAAACAATGAGATAAAGCCAACAAGGAAAGGTTAGACCTTGCTATTAAAAATCCTGTGCTATGAAAGTTTACACTATCATCACTACTTCTCAAACATTTTTTTTTGTGTGTAGTCTTCAATATTATAAAGATGTATTGTTAAGCAGCAACACAGAGATATTATATGGAAGAAAAAAATTAGCATAGCCCCCATAAAAATAGGATGGCTTCCTAAGTTTTGAAGCCAGTGTTCAGAATGATTACCATACAAATGTCCAACTTCTTCTGCAATCTAGTTAAGGAGAGACAACTAACTAGAGACCTGGGGGCAAATGAGATTGAAACAACAAGGCTTTCATTTAAAATCTCAGTTGTCGCTGCTATACAGATTCAATTCAATACTGATTGAAATCCCAAGAGCATATTTCACAGAACTACAGAAAACAATCCAAAAGTTCATCTGGAACCAGAAGAGACCTAGAATAGCAAAAGCAACAGAGACTTGGCAGGGGGTATCACAATTCCCAACTTGAAATTATACTATAAAGCCACTGTGATAAAAACATCGTGGTAATGGCAAAGAAACAGAACTGAGGATCAGTGGAATAGATTAGAAGATGCAGAAACAACTCCAGACATACTCAGCAACCTCATCTTTGACAAAAGAACCAACCATCCTCACTGGAGGAAAGATAGCCTTTTTAATAAATGGTGTTGGAAAAATTGGATTTCAACATGCCAAACATTAAAACTAGACCCCTATCTTTCACCATGCACTAAACTAAAAATGAAGTAGATTAAAGATCTAAATATTAAAACAGAACCACTAAACTTGCTGGAAGATAGGTTAGGTAGAACTCTCAAAGACATTGGCATAGGAAAGAACTTTATAAACAAATCCTCAGTAGCACAGGAACTAGCCCAAAGAATCAGCAACCGGGATCACATCTTATTAAAAAGCTTCTGCACTGCAAAAGAAACCACCAACAGAGCTAAGAGACAGCCTACAATGTGGGAAAAATTTTTATCAGCTGTTTGTCAGACCAAGGTCTACTATCTAGAATATATAAAAATTCAAAAAAATCAGACCCCCCAAATATAAAGACCCAATTCAAAAATGGGCATTTGAAATGAACAGACATTTCTCAGACAAAGAAGGAAAAGCAGCAAATAAACATATGAAAAACGTTCAACATCACTGGTAATTCTAGAGAGGCAGATGAAAACAACACTGAGATTCCACTTCATCCCAGAAAGAACGGTTGCTCTCATGAAATCAACCAACAACAAATGCTGGCGGGGTTGTGGGGAGAAAGGAACACTTCTTCATTGTTGGTGGGAGTGCAGACTGGTGCAACCACTGTGGAAATCAATATGGAGATACCTCAAACAATTAGGATAGGAAGTCTCATTTGATCCAGCTATTCCTCTCCTGGGTATCTTCCCAAAAGAATTAAAAGAATCATACCACAGTGATATATGCTCGCCCATGTTTATAGTGGCATAGTCTCTAATAGCTAAAACTTGGAAGCAGCCCATTTGCCCATCAACTGTAGACTGGATAAAGATGTGGTTTTTTAATAAAATGGAGTACTACTCGGCCATAATGAATGAGGAAATAGAGACATTTATAGCTAAGTGGATGCACATTGAGGCCATATTCTTAAATGAAATAAATAGCACACACATGTGTAAATACTGAATAGTTTCTCTGGTGTGAAAATCCAGAAGTGTAAATAAGAATCAAAATGTATAACTGATATTGTGAATTAGGAAGAAAACATCTAAAGGAGTAGGAAAAGTAGGAGGGATAGGGAAAAGGAAAGAATGGAAAAGAAAAAATATGAGAAAAGGAAAAACATGGAAACAAAGTCTTCGTAAATTGGGAAGGGTTGGGGGGGTGAAGGGAGGACGGGGAATGGCAAAAAATTAAGAACCAAGATACATCATGTAAAGGTACAAGATCCCAATGATGAATGTAACTGTATACCGAAAATGGAAAAAAAAGAATTATCTGTGCATGAAAAATATGGATAAATATCCAGGGAATTATGCTGAATGAAAAAAATATGCCAAATGAAACATATTGTATGATTCCAATTAAATAACTTTATTGATATGACCATATTATAGAAGAGGAGAACAGGTTAGAGGTCATGTATTTAGAAAGGGTTGCAGCAATGATTATAAGGGCAATCCATTTGTGATGGAAGTGTTTTTATCTCTTGACTGAATCAATGTTAATATCTGGGTTTCTGTTTTGCAGTAGTTTTGCAAGATGTTATTATTGGAAGAAGCTAGATGAAGGTATCTCTTGTAGTATTTCTCTGAATTATGTTTTTCTACTATAATCTTAGAATTTAAAAAAATCTTAATGAAAAAATTAGTCTGGGACATTAGATAAGTTTAATCATTGGAAAGCTTTACACATCTTTAAAAACCACGTCAGTTTCAATGAAGAACAAACGGTCATTTTCATTTTAGGTGGTCTTAAAGGTCAATGGTATGGCCACTCAGAAGACATTCTTCATGTAGAGCTCAAGACTCACACCTGAATAAATTCCGATAGGTAGAGATAGAATATGGGAGATTTTGCATTAAGTGCACTACCTATTCTTATCTCAGCTATTTCGTGCAAGTATCCTGAATACGTCAGTGATTACTTTTGTCTAGACTATTGAGGTACTTATTTGTACATCTTGCACAACTGAGCAAGAATATTAATCATAACAGTAAGTATAATTATTTATTCTCAAATAAAAGGCACTAAGCTAAAATATAGTACCATTTATGGTATTGTCTTGTAATATAATTTTATTCTATTTAATTTTCAATTTAACAAATAGATTATAAAGTCCTTAAGGTTGATTGTTGTCTCTGAATCCTGTCTGTGTATTCATCATGACACTATTAACTGTTAGGTGCAGTTGGCACATGATACATATATCTAAATTATTTGAGTAACTGAAAGTATTCAATTTAGCTATTGACAGTACTTTCTTAGGGAAAGGCATAGAATACATCCTGTCCTCTTGCAGAGATGTATTTTTTCAATATTTAAATGCATCATACAGGATCATTTTTGCTATCATAATGATCCCTTTATTTGTATCATGCTGTGGTGACTTGTGGGAACAAGAAAGCACCTGTTGGCAGAAACACCTGCCTGTCCCTGCTGGAAGCCACATATGTGCTTTAAATCTGCAGTGAAACTTGCCCAAGTTAAAATTCACATCCTCATGCAGCTGTGTTCTTGCTATTCTTATAGAATGGAGGGTAGATACTAAGAAAGATGGAGGTAGCTCTAAGTAACAAAAAAAGCAGTAAATAATGTCCCAGAGTTTTTAATACGTGTTTACTGCTATGGTGAAACAGTTTAACAAGGCAAAACATACTGGTCAAATTATAGACCTTTGCAGAAGTGTGAGATGAAAGAATGCATATGGTTTGAGAATGTAAAAAATACTTTATGGAATGTAGTGAGGAGAAAACAGAAATATTTATGTAATTAAAACTTGAATCTGTACACAGCCTAAGCTATTATACAGAGAAAACTCTCCCTTAATGGAATTTCTTCCTTTGAAATATTTTAATGACTATAAGAACTGCTCTCCCAGTGTTTTTATGGTGAATTTTTATTAACTAATGCTAAGCTAGCTCACTTTGAAATTGGCATCAATCAGGGTAGCAGCCTAGCTCAAAACACCCCTCAACATTGAGCACTCAGACTATTGATTTTGTCTTAAATACCATGCTGACCAATATACAAAAATCTATTTGATATCTCTCAAAATGGTGTTTCATCATAATCGATCAGTAAATTAAAGCATAAGTAACAGAGAAAGTAAGGTACAATGAAGGCATTATAGCTGAAGTCCAATTGAGTTTGGATTATGAAATACAGTATAATGGATTTGATTGTTTAAAGAAAAATGCTTCGGGGAACCCCTAGGCAAGATTTGTTAAGACTTTACAAATTATCTACTTTTGAAGAGGATTAGGGGAAAATTATAATAGAAAATTCATTTATTAATATCCCTTTAACAAATTAAAGTTTTTCAGTGGATAGATAGTATGGACACTAAATTTATGGGCATGATGTCACTGCTGAATTGGTCTTTCTTATTACATATTTCTTTCTTATCTGTTTGTTTCTTTCCCACATAATTTGTTTAATGTTTAAGGAAGTGCTTTTGGGTAACTTTAGGCAAAACAGATTTCAGAAATAACTGAACAGCATCTATGCTTCTTGCAACGCCTCACTCAATGTCAATAGTTTTCAGTCTCTGAAAAGAAATTAACAAGTAAGATACCATTTACTTTTCTAAACAGGGGATTGAATTCAGGGTTTTGTGCAAGCCAGGTAAGTGGCCTATCACTCACTGATATAAATTGCCAATATGAAATGCCTCTTAAATAGGAGTCAGTGGAGGTCTGCCTTCTCACTACAGGTGTTTTTTTTTGTACTAGGGATAGAACTCAGGACCTTGTGTTTGCGAGACAGGCGGCAGAACCACTGAGTTTAAAATCCCAGGCCCTCACTGCAGTATTTTTTAAGCAAATTTGTCTACATAAATGAAATCAACAATGATTCATACATTTCAGAACAATTCAGAACAATGCTCAATAATTTTATACATTTGATCTATTAGCTTTTATGAGCTAGAAAATTCTCTTGGCTTCTATCACAATATGCCTAGAAATCTTTTTGATGAAAATAGTGAGCCAAGCCATCTTGTCCTCAGTAAAACAAAACAGCACATTGGAGGTTTGATATCTAACTAATATTAGTGTTTATAAGAAGTACAAATATAATATTTCATTTATTATTATCCCTAAAATGAATTAAAATAATTATTCACTTTAATAATCACTTAAAGTTTATGGGCCACAACTCAGAATAATCCACATTTCTTTTGTACAAATGTGTCATATACCTGAAAGGAAGGATCTTTTTTGCTTTTGGTTTTCCAAACAAAATAGCATTGCTTTCCTCAGATGTTCTATCTCTTCTTTAATTATTTCAATTTCTCTTATCAGAAAAACCTTTAGATAACCTTACAGCCAATGCATACTACACTTCATGTGTTGCTTCATTAAACCTCAAATATTGCTAAGTATAGAGAATGTCTATTTGACAGAATTATTGGTTTAAAAATAACAATCTTATAAATACAAATATATGTATATAATATATATTCCTATGTTTATTTTTAATTGGTAAAATCATTACCATTTTGCTTAATTATATTTAACTTGTACCTTCTATAATTAGTAAAACTTTGCAGTTCCACATTAGAAAAACTACAGAGCATTTAAGAAGATTTTCTGTTTTTGTTTTTTCATTTTTGAAACAAAGTCTTACCTTATTTCCAGGCTAGCCTCGAACTCCTAGGCTAAAGCGACCCTGCTGCTTCAGCCTCCTGATTAGCTGGCACTATAGGTACATGCTATATGTCTGCAAGAAGATTCATATTTTTAAAAATCCCCATGGAAATACTTTGTTTTGACTCTGTTTGATTGTCTGTATTTATTGAAAATTTTTAAAATATGTAATTTTTAAGGGAAAAAATAACCCAGCATGCAACAGAAGTAAAACCTTCTATGACAAAGTCAGTTGTAAATTTAGTATGTGCTGTACTCTAACATCACTATGAGTGTTAAACCATTGCTCTTCAGGTTTGAAAAGTCTTGAACAAAGTTTTTATATATTTTCTGAGGCTGTAAGTCATGTACATTTAACATACTCGCCTACAAAGTGACTTCCCTCGTAAAGAAGGATAAGTCAATTCATAATTTTTCATTATACTCTGAACATGGGTATACTGTGTAGAATGCCCATTTCTTCTAGCTCCCTGTCTTCTCTCTCTCTCTCTCTCTCTCAGATAAGGTCACATCTAGAGTTTCTGGTAACAACTAGACAATGTACGTCTTCCTGGGAAAGTGTATACACTTCTGACCAGTGAGAGAATTTTCACTTCTTGTGTGACAGCTCTCAACCTACACAAATTTTCCATTTTTCCCAGGTTGATAAATCAATGACAGTTACTTGCCCATAATTTCAGAAAGACATAAATGAATTATGTCCAAATATTATGGTCCATCTCTAGGGGATTCATAAAATAATGAGAAACTGATGAGGTCAAGGCGGACAAGGTTTAGCTTTGTCAACTCAATGTTTACAAGAAAATGCACTGTATTTTGAGATTTCAAACCAAGAAAAATAAGAATTTCAAGAATCTCTCTGTATTTGCAAGTATATTTATATATGTTTTATCCCTATAGATGGTAAATGAGGAGGTCCATGCAGGAGAGAATGAAAGGTTTTACTAAAATTCATTACTATTATATCCACTCCTCATACATGTGTATGCTCAATCACATTCTCACAAGAAATGATGAATTTAACTGGCTTATTCTGTTCTTCTAGGGAACCCTAACAAACCTGTATTAGGCAGTAAATAAACAATTTTTGAATCAGTGATGCTTATAATGAACAGTAAATTTGAGTGCTTAGAATATAGGATTTGAGTCACACTAATGGACAACACAATATTGGTCCATTATAAGTAATCAAGAAATGCTACTAATAAATTATCCATTATGAACCTGAAGTGTATCCCATTAACTAAAATTTTCCACACAATGATAAACTCTTCATAATCCAGCTGACTGTGTCCTTCCAGGTTTATCTGTCACTACTTCCACCTAGGCCTGTTCTCACTCCAGGAACACACATCGCTGTGATTTTCTTATGCTTTTTCTCAGATAATAGCATCCTTTCTTTCAATCTCTGCTTATTTTAAATCAGGTATCAAGAAACTACAGCTTACAGACAAATTCAGCCAACTTGTTTGTTTTCTTTGGGAGTCTGAGTTTGAACCCAGGGCCCCATACATGCCAGACAAATACTCTACAATTGAGCTATATCCCCAGCCTGCTAAGAGAGTTTTATGTTTTCAAATGGGAATGTAGTATCTGTGTATATAATGTTCTCAGTTTTGCCCCTTGAACGCTAGGCCCTTAAATACTTACTATTAGGGCTTTCGCAGAAAAAGCTTCCTTATGTTTGCCTTAAGTTCACTTCAAATATTACTTTCTCCAAAAGATTCTATCTAAATTCCTCCAAATGAGGAGGAAGAATCTTTTTAACAATCATCATTAGATTCATTCTAACCTTGTTAAGCAACCATTTCACATTGCCTCACTTATCTCTACACATAAAATGAATGCACTGACATATTTTCCAGGTATAAGTTAGACATTGTTTCCACCTAGTATTCTTTACAATGAACAGTAAACCTGCAGAGACCACTTAAATATCATGACTATTAGCTTATAAATGTTCATATAGAAGTAACAGAAGAGTGCTTATAAAATCTCTGTACATCTCTGACTTTACTCTGTATTGGTAAAACTAGGCTTAAAATTTCAGGGCATGCTAATATGATTTTTTTTGACATAACAGTCTTTTAAATTATAAGAAATAGTTGTGTTAAATGATTTTCCATGATTTTTGAGAATGCATACATTTTCAAGTGTTAAAGCATAAAAAGAACTGAACCTTGTAAAAGCATTCTGTTAAACCACAGAAGTAATGCTATATTCAATATATTAAGAGGAGTTCAAATAGGCAATAACAGTGACATCTTAAGATGATGGTAAGGTTATGAATACTGAAAAAGGTGTATTAGAAGACTGCAACTGTTTAAAGTTAATAAAATAGAAGTTCTGAATGTCAATAAGCAAAAAATGGTATTTGGCATGGAAAGTTGTTAGTATAAAAATGTTAAAAATAGGAGATCTTGGAACCTATAGTGGAATATATCAAATAAATACGTTAAATGTAAGGAGAGGGAGGTTTTACTTGGCCTGCAGCTAGTGACATCTACTCTCTTCACTGTTTTTAGAAGATATGTTCAAAGCAAGAATCCACAAGTGAATCTAAATAATAGAGCAATTGATAAATGCTCATGTACACGGAAGGCACAAATATTCATTCACTGCTTGAAGATGGATTTTATTGGTGTAAAATACAAAGCTATATAAAGTGAATGTGTAAATATTTTATGAATAATATTAGGACTTCCTGGAACAACATATATTTCGAGAGGGTCAATAAGTATTAGAGTTATTTGCTAGACTTTGTTCACTGCTATGATTATGAGTTTTTCGTGGGCAGATATCATATATTATTTATGTTTATGCCCTATATGTCTGGATCATCCTTGCATAAATAGATACTTAAAACAGTTTAAAAGATTAAAAGAATAAAAAATAAATTAACAAATTTTGAGTGAACATCTTACTACCCTTATTTGCAAACAGAGATACATTTCCTATGGCTACAAAAAGGTAACTAGGGCATTAGAAAATCGCATAATGCTTATTTCCCAAGCTTCAGTATTGTTAAAGAATTCCTTGAAATAAAAAAATGCAGAAAGAAAACAATTATGAAATATTCAATTAACTATAAAATTTACATTAACTTTAAAGTTAAAAAAAACAAAATATCCAAGCAAAGAAATATATAGTTTGTGCAAGGGGATTTTTAATCAATCACAGGGCAAAAATGCCTTTGTAGTCTCCTCTGCCATTAGATACATTTGGGGAGAAAGGTATGACATGTTTAAACTGTATGACTTTTCCCCTGAAACTCCATTGTATAGTCCAAATACAACTTAATGCAACATAAAGAACTTGATACTGAAATCTCTGGGATCTCAGCTTTGCTCTGGCAATGTCAAGAAGCCTGTGCCTTGGAGTCAGAAATTTAGAATCCTTACATGTTATTTAAGAATCAGGACTAACAAGCCACATTAACGATTTTGAGCTTTGTCAATACTGGGGCAAGTTTATTTTAATTAAATTATGGGTGGATTGATGCATGGATGGATGGATGGATGGATGAATGGACTGATGGATCTAAAGCAGTTGAGAGCTTGAGCAGCAAATATACCTTGTTTAAATTCTGTCTTTTTCATTAATTAGAAGTATGATCTTCAGTTACATAGTATTTTTATTTGAAAAATGGTTATATTCTAACTGTATAACATGCATAACATTTTAAGAAATAGAAGAGATAACACATGTAGAGAGCTTACCTTAGTGCCTGGCATAAAGAAAGCGCTTAATTAATTTTACATGCTAAAGTTAAACAAAATGCCTTCTGATGAGGAGAAATTAGTCATTCCCAAATAAGCAGCTGACAAACGTTGACACCCTTCTTAAAAATGTATGGTTTCCATACAGTGGCCATGTTTTCACATAATGTTAATGAATGCTCAACAGCCTTCAAGATGCCTACAGCTAATGTCTGACCTACTTATAAGGAAGGGAGCTTCAATAATCTGGGCTTTGCAGAGACTCTGCTTTTCTGGACTGTGGAAATTGCATAATTACTACTTCAGACATTGCTATAGATTGTTTTCAATTACATTAAAGTACTAAAATTCTTAAAGTTGTTAATTGGCTAATTTTCCTATATTTATTCTTTCCTAAATTTATTCTTTCTAAATTTTATTTTATTCTTTATTTGTCATCTTGAAGACGACAAATCCACGGGGAAAAGTATTGAATAGTTCACAAAGTGTGTTTCAATGTAGATATTTTAATAGTCATACTTTAATATATCTGTTTAAATACAAAGAAATGTTACAGATGATAATAAAATAATTCAATTTTAGTCTATATTCTCAAATGTTAGTAGTCACACTAAGAGCAGTCATAGCAAGTCTTGGCTCTGTAGTTTCTAATAAGATCATAATCAGATCATTACAGGTTTCTATTCTTGATATCACAGATTTGAGAGAAATTGATAAAAAATAGAATCCTCAGAGCAAGAGATAACAAAATATTTAGAGCCTGAGGAGTTCATGTGAGGGATAAGTGCAAGAATTAAGAATATTTAGGAGAGAAGATTAGATTCTCAAGGCCACCAGAGTGATAATCAGAGAGGAAACCAACTTGTGGAAGAAAGAAAACATTTAGTGTAATTCTGAACAACAGACCAGAGATCAATAAGTAAAAGTTTAAAATATCCTTGTTCAAATGTAGAACAGCCAGTTTGGAGGCAGTTAGGGTTTCTTTTCATGAGCAGCATCCCAGCAGGTCACTGGCCATCTCAAGAGGCTACTTGGAATGAATGCGACTAAAGACACTCAATCATTTATAGTTTTTGATTAAGTGATTCTAGAACATTAAGCAATTCAAGTTCATTTCTTTTTGGTCTTGAGTGTCCTCACATCTGTAAAGTAAAAAGATTTGGAGGGAGATTGGCTCTAATATTGGAGGATCTTTTCTGAGTGCTATGATCCACTGAATGCTGATTTTTGTGGGTTTTATTTAATGAAAATATAAATTTAACCATTCTAAAGGTGCTGGTTTTGAATTTATATGATTCTATAGAAAATAGATGACAGTGACTGTTTCAGTGAAATACTTACCAGTATTAGTAGTGCCCTGTCTCTGGAGTTGATGAAGAAACACTAATTTAAATTAAATGTGTTGAACAAAAATACATGGTTCCGTTATGATCATTATCTCTTAATTAATGATTATATGCTTTATGTGAGACTAATGAAGACAGATTAGTACTTAATTGTTTTGCATAGTAAATGCTTTATATTGCTATTAGAGTTTCAGTTAGGTTATTTCAGGTAACACTAGACATCAGTATTAGGTAATAATAAAAGCAATAAATACAGAGTTCATGTTTCAGGAAGATGGAAATTTCATTAAGACTCTATTTCCACTATCAATTAGCAAATAAATTCACCAGAGTATTTTCATCTCCTAATCTGTTCAGGAGAGGAAACCTTCTGAAAAGATCATGTTCTTTGATGAGTATGTTGATTTTGAAATAAAAATTACCAATGACTTTTTATATGCTAAAGTTTCCCTAAAGATTATGTCTGACTAATTATACCACAAAGCCTTTTGTTTTTAATAAAAGATCAAATCTATACAAGCTATAAATTCTTAGAGAATAAAATACACCATAAAATGTGAAAATGAAATTTACTTTTTGTATTCTAGTAGTAAACAATTAATACTATTTTGCATTTAATGGAATTTTAATTTTCACTTATTACTTTAAGTCATTTAAATATTAACTATCTCTGGAAAAGTCACATTCCTATGCTAATATCAGGGTGTGTGTTTTCTTGTTTTGTCTGCTAACTCGGAGAAAAGATTCTCATGAAAACTCAGTGAGACAATGGCATAACCTGTGAGCAAACCTATTTCTTAACCTTCTATTTCTCCATTCCCCACTGAAAGACTTTTTGTTGGTATGATGCCACAGAATACTTGTGAGAAGGAGTGGAAGAGAGAGAGACAGAGAGAAAGGAGAGAGAGAGAAGGAGAGAGAAGGAGAGAGAGAAACAGGTGAAATTTTCAGAGGTTGTTTTAAACTAAGAACATTTATTTCATCTTGAAAGGAATTCTATGTCTTGGGTCAGTAACTGAGTATAATTAAACATAGGTATACTTACATTAACATACAGTTAAATAGTGACAACTTTATATCTTTATTGCAATTGTGCTATATATTTTGATAGCATATTTACTTATATACAATACTTGATAAATATTACTAATTAATTAGACTTTTAGGTAAAGCCAAACAATGCAGTAAAGTATAAAACAAAAAGATAATTGCTTCAAATTGTATGTTAGTGTTGCATTTAAATAAGCTGAAGAGTTTGATCCTTTGCATATTAGATGGTATTTATTTCATCACCCTTATGGATCTTTGATTTGATTGTGAATTCTCAAAGAACAGTGGTATTATCCTATATTCCTTTGAATCTCTAAAACCTAGCACACTTTCTGGCACATGGTAGTAATTTCTTAGATCTTCTAAGAATTCTACATGGTTAAATATTATGCATATTTCTCCACAATCCTAAAGCAACAGTACAATTATGAAATGATTCATAATTGTTTCTGATAGTTTTGTAAAATTTTATTTCTTACGTAAAGATAAGTATTAAATAAGACAACTTAAATAATGCTAGCAGTGCACTTATATAGTTGGTCTTTCTTGCAATTCAGAATTCAGTTGTTCATTGATAGTCTGGAGAGCAGAATTTCAACGTATGCTGTCTTTACTACATGGAGGAACTAATAGGAAGCCTTCTTTTATGCTATTATCATGAGAAGAACTGTTTCTTCCCTCTTCCCCTCATCAACCCCAATCCATTCCTCAGACCCAGGTTCAAATGCCATCTCCCTGGCAAAGCCACTTCTGACCTTCATGAGAAGGTTAAATTCTCCTGTGAGATACTTTCACAGCATTGGGCAGCTCTCCCATATGGAACCTATCTTACTTGCCAATTTTATCTTATCAGTGAGATTATTTGTATGTCTGTCTCTCTACTAGGCTTTCAGCTTCATTAGAGCAGGAACTACACATGCTTTATGCTCAGTAAGTGAGCATAATACCTTGTATTGTAGGTGGTACTCCATCAGTATATAAATAGAGGAGCCTGTGAAGACTCACTCAGACTCTTGTCAGGTCACAGGTAGGTAAGTAGAATGAAAGCCATACCCTCCCATTCTGAGATAAGTCATAACTTAGGTATTATTTAGAGACTGCATATTAAAAATTGTAAATAATTACCTATAATCTTGAAGTAATGCATGCTTTCATACTGAAGAAAGCTGCTAAGTTTTTCAAACAATTTTTGAGAAAGAGCATTGTCCAAATGCATATTGACCATTTTTAATTTTTAAAATTGTACTATTGTGTCATTTTTCTTTATCTAAAGATCAACCTCAAAATATGATTACCTGTAAAATAGGAAGAGGGATACCTTAGTAGATGTTCTTTCTTTTAAAAAAATCCCTAAGCAAAATAAATAATTTGTTCCACAAGTACTTCATAGTTATCTCTAATTATAATTATGAAAGCTTAAAAGCAGTGAATTTTATTTAAGCTTGGGTTTCAGAGGAAACAGTTAAGATTTTACAATCTATTTGGATGGGTTTAAAACCATACAATAGCTCTATATTCATAGGAAAATATAAACTTGCTAAGTCTTTAATTTCTTATCTGAATATAAGTATACTAAAGATACCACTTAGTAAGATTACTGTGAAGAGTCAATGAGATATTTTGAATAAGTACCTAGTACAGTATATTGTGCACTTTAGGTACTCTGTAAATACTATTTCCAACTTCAGTACTTCCATAGAAATAAGTATTTATCAAATTTGTTTTCTTTTCTCCAAATAGTACACATTTTTAATGCTTCTTAAGATATATAGACTATTTGCAAAAAGATATCAAAGAATCTGTATCTGAATGGCACTTTTGGGTAGGTTTATTTTTTTAAAGATTGCTATAGACAGCACCAAGTGATTCTTCTGTTCCAAGGTACCTTTTTATCCTCACAAAACCTGAGAATTATAACTCCATTTCACTTGGCAGACACTGAGGCTTAAGAGACAAGCTTGACTCTCAAAGACCTTTACCTTGTTTTAGTAGAATTAAAAGGAGCAAAACATTTTTGTCTGAGAAATATTTATTCAAAAGCAGCAAATAAACATGAAAAAATGTTCAACATCACTGGTCATTCAAGAGATGCACATGAAAACAACACTGAGATTCTACCTCACCCTAGAAAAAATGTTGGCTATCACGAAATCAACCAATAACAAATGCTGGTGGGGGTGTGGGGAGAAAGGAACCCTTCTCCATTGTTGGTGGGACTGCAGACTGATGCAACCACTGTGGAAATCAGTATGGAGATACCTCAAAGAACTAGGGCTAGAGGTCCCATTGGACCCAGGTAGTGCCCTGCTGGATATCTTCCTCAAAGAATTAAAAGAATAATACCACAGCAATATATGTGCACCCATGTTCATAGTGGCACAGTTTGTAATAGCTAAAGCTTGGAAATAGCCCAAGTGCCCATCAACTGGAAACTGGATAAAGAAAGTGTGGTGTTTTTTTTTATAAAATGGAGTACTACTCAGCCTTAAAGAATGAGAAACTAGAGACATTTATATTTAAATGGATGCATATTGAGGCCATTCTCTGAAGTGAAATAAATAGGACACACGTGTAAATACTGAATAGTTTCTCTAGTGTGAGAATCTGAAAGTGTAAATAAGGATTAAAATGAATAATTGATAACTTGAAATATGAAGAAAAGTTCCAAAGGAGTAGGGGAAGTGGGAGGGGAAGGTGAAAGGAAAGAAGGGAAAGGAAAAATTATGAGAAAAGAAAAAAATGGAAACAAAGTCTATGTAAATAGGGAAGAGTGGAGGGGGTGAAGGGCACACAGGTAATGGGGAAAAAGTAAGAACCGAGATACATCATGTACAGGTACAAGCACCCAATGATAAATGTAAATGTATTGTATGCCTAAAATGTACCAATAAAAGAATTTAAGCAAAAAAAATTAAAAAACAAAAAATAAAATAAAAGGAGCAAAACAGGTGCACAGAACTCTGGGTTTGAAACATGGCACCCTGACACTTGGACAACTAAGCCCCCCAGCTGCATATGCCTGCCTTGATTCCATTTTTACAGATATGCTATGAACAGACGTAAATGATAGACGGACATTTCTATTTAACATAGTGCTAGAAGTTAACCAGAGCAATCATTCAAGAAAAATATATAAAAAGCATTGAAATTGGAAAAGGAGGAGTTAATTTTTTTCATTTGCAGATAATATGATTTTATATATAGATACCTCTGAGAACTCTACAAACTGTTAGAACTAATAGACAAAGTTGCAGAATACAAAATCAATATACAAAATAAGTGTTGTCTCTGTGCACAACAATGAACTGACTGAAAAAGAATTCAGTAAAATTGACGAATATAATATCAACCTAAAAGTCAGATTTCATTCTATATTTTATATTCTAACAATAATATATCCAAAAAAATTAAGAAAAAATTTCATGAAAACACTAAAATGTGAGTAAAAGAAACTGAAGAAGACCCAAATAAATGTAAATATAGACCATCTTTTTAGATTGAAAAAACTAACACTATTAAAATTTCTATACCACCTGAAGAGATTCTACTACCTAAATCAATTCTACAGCAATTCTACCTAAAACAATTCTGCCTAAAACAATTCTACAGGTGCTATCCCTTTAAAATTTCTAATGACACATTTCAGAGAAAGAAAATCTTAAACTTTGTATGGAAACATTAAAGAACACAAAAAACAAAGCAATCCTGAAGAAAAGAAAGAAACAAAGCTGGATACGTCACATTATCTGGCCTCAAAATATAGTACAAAGGTATCAGAATAAAAACAGCATGTGGTGACCCATGCATGTAATGACAGTGCTCCAAGAGGCAAGTTCACAATTTTAAACCCAGCCTGAGCAATTTAGTGATATAGTCTCAAAATAAAAAGCAATGGAGAGTGTAGTTCTGTGCAAAGGCTTAGGGTTCAATCTCCATTCTTCAGTACTAACATACATGCACACGCACACCACCACCACCACCACGGTACTGCCATAAATATGGACATAAAGTAACAGAACTGAAGAGAGAGCTCAATATAATTCCATCTATTTAAAATCAATCAGTCTTTGAAAAGATATAACCAAGCATGTCTACGTTCATTTAAAATGATATAACCAAAGGTATAACCAAGATATAGCCAAGCATGTCTATGTTCATTTAAAATGATAACTTATGCAACAAGCTCATCAAAACTAATTCTATTGTACTGTATATTAAGTGTGTAAAGCATAAGGATCAAATATGTTTTAAGTGCTCCTTCTTGGAACTGGAAAAGTTTCAGTGGATGGCTTAACCACAGTGTAAACATACTGTAGGAAAGTGTGCCATGATGCCTAGTTAGCCTAGGAATTTATTCTTGAATACTTTCTCTAGAAAAACAGAGCATAAACAACAATTTTATCAACTTCTTTCTACACAAATTTAGTGTCAACTTTAAAAATAAACATTATATTAAAAGTCCACACAGACTATAAAATAATCTCTACTGACCATAAAATAATCTAAATAAATTCAATTCTCTTCTTTTTTCCTACTTGGTTTGCCTTCTTTTCTATCACTTGTATAAGAGAAATTACAAACCAAAAACATACAGGGTGTATATCAGAGGGTGAGAAGACATTATTTTTCATTAATGATAATTTCAGGAAAGAAAAAGGAGAAAAAGGACCACAAACCATCTGCTTCCTTTCCATATCTCTGAGACTATGTCAATGACTTACTAATGTTTTGGTCACCATGTTTGATGATGTCATAGAAAACCAATAAATGGACATATTGCATAAATGATGAAACATGTGCAATGCTTATTTTAGAACATTAAAGAAAAAGTGAAAAATTCAAATGAAAATGCAGTGACTTATTTATCTAGCTTAAGTGTTAAAATAGTGAATGCTATAGAGGAATAATCATAAGCTAGTGGGTTGCACATTGAGGTGACACCAGATAAAGAAAATGAGAAATAAACTGGGTAGGGTCTGTGGCAATTTAGAGAATACTTGTCCTCTCTAAATGCATTAGACAGCTCTAGTAGCTGTTAGAAAATGGAGGTCCTATGCAAAACTAAATTTTAATAGACTGTATTTTTACTTACAGCCATTTTAAGTTTTTAAAAAATGCATAGAATATACAGTCTCTGCCACATATGTAAAACACTCTGTACCCTGTAAAGTAGTGCATCAGTGGATGAAACTATATGGATACACCACTGATAGCTAAAAAACCATAATTTACTTTTCTAGTTTTCTGTTAGTGTTGTACATTCTATGTTTGGACAAATATATAATGATTTTTTATCCATCATTATAGCATTATACAGAATATTAGTACTGTGCTGCAATTCTCTGTGCTTCAAGTATTTATCCCTCCTTTTATCTGAGCCTCTGGAAGGTACTGATCTTGTTTTACTTTCTCCACATATTCTTTCCTTTTCCAGAATCTCATAAAGTTGGAATCATATAGTGTATAACCTTTTCACACTGGCTTTTTCACTTAGTCACATGCATTTAAGTTATTATATCCATGAGTTTTCATAATTTTATATCTTTTTCTTTTTTTTAAAATGTATTAAATTCTTTTATCGATAAGTTGTAGGTATACAACCCAATTACATTTCTTGTTGGGAATTGTACCTTTACATAATGCATCTTGGTTCTTATTTTTTCCCCATTCCTAGCCCTCCCTTCACCCCCTCCACCCTTCCCTATT
>NW_004624732.1:2825597-2846994 GCF_000247695.1 Heterocephalus glaber | reverse complement strand
ACAGCGGGACTCTGTACCTTGGTCTGGTGGTCTGGTGTCCTCTGCATCTTTGTAGTGTGGAACCAGGTGGCTGCCTGTCTGCAGCGGGGTGATTCAGTGTCTTCCGCGTGACTCAGGACCTCGGTAGGGCATGCACATACCTTCCTGTGTGCAGCGGACTGATTCGGCGTATTGTGCATGACTGGGGACCTCCGTAGGGCGTGGGCAGACCTGCCTGTCTGCAGTGGGGTTATTTGTTGTCTTCTGCATGACTCAGGACCTTGGTGGTATCTTTTTCTTTAGAACTGAATTATACACCATTGTATCTATGAACTACAATTTATCCATTTACATATTGAAAGACATTTTGCCATTGTCTGACATTTAGAAATTATGAATAAAGCTGCTGCAAACACCTTTGTGCAGTCTTCTGTGTCAACATTAATTTTAAACTCATTGGGCAAATACCAATGATCATAGGTAAAGGATCTACAAAGTTTCAAGAAACTGCCAAACTTCATTCCAAATTATGTTCACCCTTTCCACTTCCCACTAACAATACAGCTTCTTTGCTCCACATTCTTTCCAACATTTGGGGTCATTATCAGTGTTTGGGATTTTTACCATTCTGACAAGTATGTAGTTGTACTCTACTGATATTTTGCCTTGTAGTCTCCTAAGGCCATGTGATCCAGAGCATATTATCATGCATATATTTGACATTTGTATATATTCTTTGGTGAGGTTTTTGTTAGGATCTTTTGCTTATTTTAAAATAGGAGTATTGGTTTTACTCTTGATGAGCTAGCTTTAAGACTTCATTGCACATTTTAGAGAATACTCCTTTATCAGCTATATCTTTTGCACATATCCTCTCCCAATATATGATTTGTCTTCAAGTTATCTTGATTGCTTCTTTTACAGAAGAGTTTTTTTTTGTTTTTGTTTTTGTTTTTGTTTTTTGGGTTTTTTTTTTTTTGTACCGGAGATCAAACTCAGGGCCTTGCACTTGCGAAGCAGGCACTGGAACCACTGAGCTAAGTCCCCGGCCCTTTACAGAACAGTTTTTTAAAATAAAGTTGAACTTATATATTAGTTCTTTCAAATATTCACAATTTGTCTTGGATATTGTATCTCAAAAGTCATCATTCCAACTCAAGTGTCTTAGTTTGTTTCAGAGGCTATAGTTGAATACAACAGCTTGAATAGGTTATGAACAATAGAAAATTGTTTTTCACTGCAATGGAAACAAAAGATTCTGAGATCTATTTTATAAGGGGAGTAATCTAATTCATGTGGGCTCCCCTGCATTACTTAACCACTTACCAATGTCCCCACCTACTACAAGCATTACACTAGAAGTTTGAATTCCATCATATGAATTTTAGAGAGACACCAGTTTTTAGTCTATAACAGCAAGGTCACCCAGATTTATCTTATCTTCTAAATGTTTATAGATTTGTATTTTACACTTATGTCTATGGTTTATTTGAATTAATTTTTGTAAACTATGAAAATCTGCGTTTAAATTTGGGGAATGTGGGTGTCCAGTTTTTCACCACCATTTTTTAAAAAAAAGACTATCATTTGTCACTGTACTTCTTTGATTCTTTGTCAAAGAATAGTTGACCATATTTGTTTCTGTCTAATTCTGGTATTTCTATTCTTTTCTACTAATCTGTTTGTTTATTCTTCTATCAATTAAACACTGTCTGATTATAAGAACTTTATAGTTTGTCTTGAAGTCAAGTAGTGTCAGTTTTCTGACTTTGTTCTTCTCCTTCAATATTGTGTTGGAAATTCTTATCATTTGTGGCTCCACATAAACTTTAGAATTAATTTGATCATGCCTTCAATATAAATAGCTAGAATTTTGACTAGAATTATCTTTGTTTTATAAATTTACTCAGAAATTCTTGCTTATCCTTGGGCATGGGATAATTCTTGAGTTATGTAATTGTTAGATTTCTTTCATCAGAGTTTTATAGTTGTCCTCATATAGATCTTGTACATATTTTATTAGATTTGCATCTAAGTACTGCAGTTTGGTGGGTGGAAATGCAAATAACATTGTGCTTTAAACTTTAAATTCCACTTGCTACTTCCTGGTATACAAGAAAAAATGATTCGTTTTTTTATATATTAACATTGTACTTTGCAGCCTTGCTATGATGACTGATTATTTCCCAGAGTTTATGTTTTTAGTCAGTTCTTTTAAGTGTTCTATTAAGACAATATTATCAAACATAGAATGCTTTATTTCTTCCTTTTTAAATTGCAAGGTTTTGCTTTTTCTTGTTACATTACAGAGGATTTTCAGCACAATTTTGAGTAAAAGTGGTGGGAGAAGACATCTTAATCTTAGGGGAAAGTTTCTAATTTTTTTCAATAAGTATGATGTTAACTACAGGATATTTATAGATATTTTTTATCAAGTTGAGAAAATATTCTTTTATATTAACAGTTTTAAGCATGAAGGTAAGTTGGATATTTACAAATGCTTTATCTGTAACTACTAAAACACTCATGTAATTTTTCTTCTTTAGATTTTGTTATGAGACATTACATTAATTGATTTTTGAGTGTTGAACTGGCCTTGAATTCCTGTAACAGAACCCACTAGGCAGGAATGTATAATCCTTATTATACATGATGAGATTCAATTTGATAGTTTAAGAGGATTTTTTTTCATCTATGTACATGGAAGATGTTTGCCTGCAGTTTTATTTTCTTTTTAATTACTTCTGCTGTATTCCTTCTACTTTTAACTTCTGGAAGAGATTGGAGATAGTTGGTCTAATTTCTACCCTAGATTTTTTAAGACAATTCACTCATTCATAAATCTGTGCCAGATATTTTCTAAAATGCAAAGTCATTAATTATTGATCCTTTAAAGTTGCACATTTCTTGTATACTTGCTTTTGTGTGCTTTGGCACATTGTGTCTTTCAAGAAATTTCAAGCAGATTAACAAATTTGTGGACCTAGATATGTTCATAACATTCCCCATTTTATTCTTGATATGCAAGTGATCTATAGAAGTATTCCCTATTTAATTTCTAATATTAGTCATTTACATCTCTCTATTTAGCTAGCTTGTCTAGGACTTTACTAATTTTACTGGCCCATTCAAAGAATAGTTTTTGATCATCATGTTAAATGCAATAAGCCAGCCTCAAAATGTAAAAAATCATATGTTTTCTGTCATGTACAGAATTGGAAAGAAAGAAAGCAAGAGAGAAAAAAGAAAGAAAGAAAGATAGAAAGAAGGAGAGAAAGAGAGAGAGGGGAGGGAGGGAGGGAGAGGGAGAGAAAGAAAGAGAAAGAAAGAAAGAGAGAGAAAGAAAGAAAAGAAAGAAAAGCAGAAGGGAGACTATTAGAGAAAAGAAAAGGGATGGGGGGTGAATGTGGAGAATGAAAATAATAAACGTATATGTTACATGCATGTACAAACATGCTAAAATGAAACCCATTTTCTATAACTAATATGTGCTAATGAAAGAATTTTAAAATAATTAACTTTCAGTTTTATTGATTTTCTCTATTTCTTATTTCTAACTTCACTGATTACTGAAGATTTAATTTTCAATTATATATATATATTTAGTGTTTAAATATTCCACTGTTTCTCCAGTGTGAGAAATCAAAAGGGTAAATATGGACCAAAATGTATAATAGATATTGTGAAATAGGAAGAAAATGTTCAAATGTGAATGGGAACTAGGGAGGAGGAAGGAGGAAAGGAAGGAAGGGAAAAAAAGAGAGAATAGAAGGAAAAAATAGAAACAAATTTTTTAAATAAAGAAGGGAAGGGGGTTGAAGGTAGGGGACAGGAATGAGAAAAAAAATTAATATATACCAAATTCTCTATGATGAATATTATCATTATGTATATCTAAAAGTCTACCAATAAAATTAATTTTAAAAACTAGAAAAAATTGTATGTCTAGTTTCCTAGGGTGGGAACTTAGATCATTAATTTTATTTTTTAGATCATTTTCTTTATTAGTACTTGTTTTGTAAGGTATAATGTTAATATTGTTAGTGTGTAGATAATGTTTCATTTCAGTGAATGCATTTAGAGTACACAGACATTCTAAACATTGCTTTCTTTGGATATGACACATTTTGACAAATGCTGTTTTCATTTTAATTAAACGTGTTTTATTTTCTCTTGAAATTTCTCTTTTGTGATGTTTGTGTTAGTTAGAAATGTGTTATTTAATATTTAGGGATTTGGGAGATTTTCTAGTATTTTAGAATTTTCCAGTTATCATTGTCTTATTGATTTCTAGTTTAATTTCACTGTTTGTTGAGAGCCTACATTGTATGATCCCTATTATTTTAAAGTTGCTAAGGCATGTTTTATGATCTCTGATATAGTATGTATTAGTGGATGCTTCATGTCAACCAGAGAAAAAAATTTAAATAGCCATTGTTGGAAGAAGTATTTTATAGATGTCAATTATTTCTAGTTGATTAATGGTAGCCCTGAGCTAAATTTTATTCTAAATGGCTTTCCACCAACTAGATCTGTCCAAAAACTCATAAATTTTCAATTTAGAAGTTTATATCATTATTTTTTATACCCTGGAAAACCAAGAAAATACATATGCTGCAAAACATTATAGATTGGAAGAGTCTAACAAAACCTGATCAAATTGTATATGATGAAATTAAGACCAATAGAAGGCAAAAGATGTACAAATTGTATATGATGAAATTAAGACCAAGAGAAGGTAAAAGATATACATGTTCATGGATAGAGTAAGATATAATTTAATCCATTAGACATCAGGAGAACTTTTGTCCTCATGCCAGGTATCTTCATAATAGCAAAAATTTCTGCACAATGAAAGGGTACTTTGATAAGGAATCTAACTTGTAATTTTTAAATGACTGATTTATTAATAGTCTGAAGAAACAGTCACTGATTACACTTATTTTCAACATGCTTTCAAGAATGACAATTTCTAAGCAACATTGAATGTGACAGTAGTATGTTTCCAAATGCATAGTGTTACAGTCTCCTTGCTATCTCCTGCCTGCAACATTAATGGAGAGAATTGCTCTGTTAGTGGAAACACTTTGGATCTTTACCTGTTAGCAAAAGCAAAGTCAGTTGTTGTTCCCTACATTTATAAGAGGTTAACAAAATGTTCATACATGCACTAAGAAGCAGGAACTTGGAAAGGCAGAAAATTTAGTGTAAGGAAAGATAGCAAGAAAGTTTGTAAAAGCTAGCAAGAAAGTTTATAAAACACAATACATATGCTAATTTAAAACTGAGGTATTGAACTTTTAACAAAATATAGTGAAGGAATGGATATGTTGGGAATCTAACTTTTTTCTAAGACTTATATATATTTATGATCTTAAATGGTCATTATAATAGAATATTATTTATCTAAGAGTCTAAATGTCTACACTTTTAAGAATCATAAATTTCTAGGTAAGGTATGAATTTCAATTGTTAGTATCTTGGAGACTCCATCTCTGCAGTGTGGGCATGATAATGTGAATTGTAATAGATCAGAAATTACTCTGTAGGAAGCTATTTCTGTTCATAAAAATGTCATAAATTTTATGAAGTTAAGATCCTGGAATGCTGAGAAAGCAATGCTCCAGATTTAGAAAGGAAATGAGAAACAAGTGCTATTCAATGACATTGATGAATGTTTCCAAAAAAACTGTTGTATCGTCCCTCCTTTTGCATCTATACATGTTGTTAGATCCTGATGCTAAGTGGCTTTGTTTCTATGTAAACAATTTCAAACTTTTATACTATTGTTTGATATGTTATGTAATTTTAAAGACAATGAGATTGTGTCAAAATTCTGATTTTTTTCCATGTAATACTTGCTAAGTTAAATATATTCATCAAACACTGTTCCTCCATAGGCAGTATCCAATTAAGTTTGTTTTCAGACAAAACAAATCGAAGATACATACCTGATATATTAGTGAAACAGTTTATATGATATCTCTATGTAAAAGCATCTTTATATTCTGTGTGAAAAATATCTGATTACTGTGTTCATCTAGAGTTAACAAATTCAGTCTCTTTTTTATTCTCTCAGGAGGCTTGTACATGTCTTTCCATATGGCTGGGACATACTTTTTTGCTTTTCATTCCTCACAGCTACTACCTTTAGAAGTCTTCCCTGGTTGCTCTGTTTTTGTTGCTCTCAGTAAGCTCTTTTGCTTTTTTTATAGTCCTTGTTTGCTTGCTTATTTAAGATCTGCATCCCTAACAGTTTACAAACTCATTGGAATGAGGATTGTGATACTTGACTTTACCATAATTGTAGATATAGCTTTTATCAAAATCCTGACAGATATTCAGTACACAATAAATATTTTCTATGAGAATAAGTAAAATAATAAGTGTGGTGTGGTATAAAGAGCTTCGAATTTACAATCAAAAGACATGGATTCTTCTTACTGTTGTGACATCTTTTTATCTGTATAAGTGATTTATTTTGTTGTATTTTGATGCAGGGGGTCACTATGTAGTCCAGGCTAGCCTTGCAGTTGCTATGTAACTCAGGCTGGCCTCAAACTTGAGATACTACAACCTCAGCCTCCTAAGTCCTAGGATTACAGGAGTCTGCCACCATACCTGGCCAGGTAAGCTATTTAACTTCTCTTGGCCATAACTGTCATTTGCAAATGGAAATATACCAATAAGCCTTCTCTTACATGATTGTTATAAGGATTAAAGACAGTGGATTGAAACTGCTAGCACAGGGCAGGTATTTAGTAAGTAGTAGTTATTGTGGTGGTGTAGCTTTGGGAATATCATACCTTTTGGACCTGCCACTTGCTTATTTGTAAAATCAATCAATAAATAATTATTAAGTTAAAATGTTTCATATAAGTTCTGGGCTTGGCAAAGAGAAGAGACAAGTAGATGTTTCTTTAAGTAAGCATTTAAAAAAACATGTATTTCCTAATATTCATTTCAGAATTCATATATCTTCATTTTACATGTTGGAGAGAAAAATCTATGCAGGTGCTTTGCTTATTATTATTTCATCAATATTTGTCTTTCTTTTTGTATTTAGACTTATCCTAGAATATGTTTAGATAACAATTCTTGATGATTTGCTGATGATTTAATAAATCCACATTGAATTCCTCTGATTTATTTTCCTCTCATAGTAACACATAAATTTTATTTTCAAAAAATTTTGCTTTTTAAAAGAGGGATGATTAGTTTGGGTTTCCACAAAATCATCATGAACTTTTTTGCCCACTGTGAAATGTTCAAATGAGTATCTGTGAGAGAGAATATATATTGAAATGCAAATATGAACATGAAACCTGTGTACAGAAAATCTCTGAATGTGCTCCATCAAACCTTATTACCAGTTATTAAGAATAAGAAACATCTGATATAATAATGTAACAGTAATGAGATGGCCTAGTTATCTCAAAATGAAAGAGAAATAGCAATTTAAAATATAGTAATTTTATGTATATGATTTTGAGTATAAAGGAAAGACCAGAAACCCAATTACAAATCTACAGTACTTTTTTTTTACTTGGCTTTATTAAAACTATCAGACCTCTTTTACTCATTTGCACCAAATCTACCATCTATATAATTCAAAGGCAATGGTATAGTTTCCTTTGTATTATTTCTCCACATTGCTTCTGTGTTTGAAGTTATGATTTTCTTTCTATCTTTATTCTCAATTATTAATTTTTCTCTTTCTATCTCATTCCTAATGCTCTTTCTGCCAACTTTTCTCCAATCATGTTGTCTTCTTGCTTTAAACATCTAGCACTATTTAAGAATCTTTCAAATGATGTGGATTTTCTTGCCAGGAATGCACAAATGCGTATGCAATTTTAGGGAGTTAGTGGACATCCTGGGCACAACCATGGATAAAGTTTCAAACAAGGATTGCTTGTTTTAACAATCTCCTTCCACTTCTCAAAGCAGTAGAAACAATTGACAATTACTGGGTAACAGTGATGCACCAGATGCTGTGCAGGATGCCCTTCAGTTTCTGTCTCTAAGCCCCAAGAGTCCCATTTCATAAAAGACAAAATTGAATGATCAACAAGTTGAATGATTTGCCAAAAGTTATACCATTAGTTGACAGTGTAATTAGAATGTGAATCCACATATAGTCCTAAGCACAATCTGTTCCAATTCAACTACTCTGCCTCATGATACTAGACTAGAAGCACAGAGAAAACTGAAATATCACAGACTTCAGGTACCAAATTGAGTTTCTGCAAACCATAAGTTAGACCATATATAACATATGGCATATTTTATATATAGGTGTTAAACAGTCATGGATAATAATGTTTTTCATTGACACTATATTTTCTCCTTTTATCTCATTTGTTTTTAGGACAGGAATCTCCTGTCTCTTATCCACAGGCCACTACAGGAATGTATGACTTGGTAGGAACCCAGCCACACAGCAGGAGATAAAAAGCAGGTGATCCAGTGAAGCATTACTGCCTAGTCTCTGCCTCTTGTGGGTTCAACATAGCATTAGATTCTCATAGGAGTGTGAATCCTACTGTGAACTGTGCATAAAAGAAATCTAGGTTGCATACTCACTGTGGGACTCTAATCTGATGATATGAGGTGGAGCTGAGATGGTGATGCTCGCATCGGGACTCAGCTGCAGATACAGATTAACATTAGCAGGGAGCTTTAACTGTCTACAGACCATAATAAATTAATTGTTTGCAGACTCATATCAAAACCTTATCACTGAGTGGCAACTGACAATTAAGAGGCATCTGGTGGCAGGTTTCACAGTGGCAAATGAGTTGATACATTTCAGTTGTGCAGCTGAATTTGGAGACAGGCTTTAAGTCAGAAGCTCAGAATTTTTTAGTCTGCACATGGCATGGCATCCCTGTTATTTTATTTGTAACTTCCATCCTTGCTTCTTTCTTGAATTGTGCACTTTGCTGTCTCAGTTTTGGTAAGTCCACAAACTAGCCCTAGCCAAAATGAAGAAAAACCAAACATCACTGAAGAACTTAACTGATAGAGAGAAAAACCCAACAGTAAGGCAGAAGAAGACTCTAGGACTGCCTGGAGAAGGAAAACTGTATTGAAAATAAGTATGAAGAGTTTTACTTAAATTCTGAGCACACTGCACCAGGTGACCCCATTCTCTAGTTCCACTTACACTAATATTTGGCATTTGGATATACAAACAAGTTACAAAACCTTTGAAACTGCTTGGACCCATGGAGACCAAACAACCTTGCATAAAACAACAGCTTTGCAGTTTAAAAAAAACAGAACATAAAGAGCAGAAGAAATTATTGAAGGTCACCACTTCATTGAAGGTGTCTGTAATTAAAGCATCATTTTTAGTGCCAACCTTCATTGCTAAAGCTAGGAAACCTTTTCAGGAGGAACTGGTCCCACCTGCTGCTAAGATGTTTGTTGTGAGCTTTTAGAAGAGTACTTAGTCCCAAAGGTGGCATGTGCTCTTCTTTCAGCTACCGCCATAACCAGATGAATTGATGAAATAGCATAGGATGTTGAAGTATAACTTTAAAGATAAGTAGTGAGTTATTGTTGTATGAATCTAGGTTGATGAGTCTACAGATGTTGGCAACAAGGCACCAATGCTTGTTTTTCTCCAATGTATTTCTCAGGAAGATATGTAGGAGGATATATTATGTGCACCTTTGTTGTCAACCAGCACCACTGCTTCAGAACTACTCAAATCTTTGAATGATTACATAAGAAAACAATTAAATTGGTCATTTTGTGACAGTATATACATGGATAGAGCAGCTTCCATGACTTGAAAGTTTTCTAATTTCACTGTATGGGTCAAAATGGTCATTTCTGAAAGTAATGCTATGTATTGTGTCATCCACAGAGAAATGCTGGCTAGAAGAGCAATGTTTGCTGAATTTAACACCATTTTGATGGATGTGGTTAAAATTACCAACTACATTCAAGTACATGACCTTAATTCACATCAGTTTGTGCAGCTCTGTGAGAAGCTGGACACAGAAAACACGTGTTCTCTTATATACAGAAGCAAGATGGCTTTCTAAAGATAGGCAACTGGTTAGAGTTTTTGAGTTATGAGGGCTGCTCCAGCAATTTCTTTTAGAAAAACAGTCACTACTGACATCATAATTCAGTGGCATAGAATGGGTCACAAAACTTGTTTGCTTACTTGTGGGACATAGTCAATCTGCTCAATGAACTCAACCTGTCATGTTATGGAACAGAGACAACTGTGTTCAAGCCATCAGATTAAATGTCTACATCCAAAGACAAACTAGAATTATGAGGGTGATGAGAAAACATTGGGATTTTTGACAAACACTAGCAGCTTACCCATGAACATCTATTTCAGCTTTCAAGAGTTTGAACATTATTTCCCAACTTCAAAAGTCCCCCAAACTTTGAAGGAATGGGTCAGGTTCTCATTTGTAAATATGTTAGGTGAATCAACTTTGTCTGGCTAGAAGATCAACTGCCTGAGTTGTGCATGACAGTGGCCTCAAAAGTATGTTTGAGACAACTTCAAATCTTCAAATCTGAATTTAAATCATCATTGTGAAACATCCTGAAATTTCCACAAAAGCACTGGAAAGCCTGCTTCCATTTTCAACATTCTTTCTTTGTAAGGAAGGGTTTTCTGCAATAACAACAACCAAAAGAAATTATGGAGTAGACATCTATTTTGGGTGTCTCTGTCTCCCATCACTCCTGAATAGCACGGTCTAGTTGCAGGAAACCAAGCTTAAGACTCCCACTGATGATCTGTATTATAAGTTCTGTAATTATTTCATTATATATTAACAATGTAATTGTAGTGGAAATAAGTACACAATAATGCATTTGAATCATCCTAAAACTATCTCCACCTCCTCATCTTCTGCCATCTATGGAGAAATTGTCTTCCCTGGTGCAAAAAATACAGTCCAATAATCATCTAAGCACAGCATGTTTTCCAGGTCACAACATCACTTCTTCAGTTGCTTTCATATCTAACTTGAATTTCATGATACACCTATATACCATTAATTCTCTAACTCCTTTCTACCACAGTCAAGAGTAACAAAATCTCAAATATGATTAAATTACCATATTACTCTAAACCTATGCCACTGCAAGTGAAACTGATAGAGAAATTAGGAAACTAAATTGACTGATTCACTTTAACTTTATGAAAATGTAAAAAGCTCACTTCCCATCTGGTTTTCTTCCTCATTTTCTTATGCTGACATTTTTTTCTACTGAATCAATAATTACTAGCCTCCTGCTCTTTGTCTTTATTTTTCTTCCTTTCTCTATACTCATTCTTTTTATAAGATACCTGACACATTTCAATGACTTAACATACTACAAAACTTTAAGGACTCAATTTTTTTCTGGCACTGAAAATTGTACACAGGACCTTCTGCATGCTAGGCTAGTATTCAACCACTGGATGATATTCGTCTGCTCTTTTACATTTTTTTAAGACAGGTATCACTAAGTTGCCTAAGTGACTTGAACTTGCCATCCTCTTGTCTCAGCCTCTTGTGTAGCTAAGATCACAGTTCTGAATCAGCACACAAATTTTATCTTCATTTTAGACCTCCCAGAGTTTTAGATACCACTTTCTTCCTTGTATATCTAAGTGGATATCTAATGTGCACCTCAAATTTATAATATTAGCAACATGAAAAGTGTTTTAACACAATATGCCTCATCCTACAAACTACCCTCATTTCAGTCAATGCTTTCCTTGGAGTCTTCAGCCCTCATTTTCTATGTGTATAATCCATCAGTTATGCTTCCACATGCAACCCAAGCCATTAGATTTTCTCTGATATTAATGAAAATTTTCCTTGATCTTGTGTATATGACAAAAGCAGTATTCTTGCTAGCCTGCCTTTGTTCTCACATCCTCTAGTCTATTTTTATACTAGTTAGTGAATCTTTCAGAAGTGTCTATAAAATCATGTCCCTCCCATATATAAAGATTTCTACTAGTTCCACATTCCACTCATTAACATATACAAATCTTTAACCACAGTCTATATATTTTATTATTTATCCTGCCCCCTTGTTTGGGAACATGTATCTCTCTGCTCATCTACACATGTTCCTTATAAAGTTACACTGGCTGTGGTTCCTTTCTCAAAGAGTTAAACTAATTTGCATCCCATTATCTTTGCAATTGCAATTATTTCTCTATGGAATAATACTTTCCTCTTTAAATGACTGTCTAGTTCTCATCACTGAGTTCTCAATTAATATTTTCCTCCTCAGGATTACTTGTCTCAACTCCTAGATAAATCAGGCTTCTTGTTCCAAATCACCATATTTTGTTCATAGCATTTATTAATGTCCAATAAGTTATTATTCATTTCAATAAAATCATTCATTTTATGTATTTATTTTGTGTTGATTGTCTTTCTTCCCACCAGAATGTACTAATTGTACTGAAGGCATGTATTCTTTACTATCACTTTGGATGTTTCCTGCTTCAAATAGTGAGTAGCATGCTGTTGGTCTTCACTAAATATTTCTTGGATGAATATCTTTCACAGATGTTAAGTTTATTTATATAAATTCTTTATATGAAGTAATATTTAAAAATTAAATATTTATTTCCATTTTAGTAATATATCAGAAAAACTACCTTACCAATGTTCACTTTACAAAACAACTAAAAATCATCATCAAGGGCCTGGGATTTAGCTCAGTGGACAGGCGCAAGGACCAGAGTTCAATCCCCGGTACCAAAAAAAAAAAAAAAAATCATCAAAGTCCTGAAAATATGGTAAATTTTATTGCTTAACTGTTAAGAAGGTAGGGAAAATACCGGGAGGCCAAAATAAAGGAAAGTTAGAATATTGGAGAACAGTGATTATCTAAAGTTTACAACAACATCAAGGGCATCTACCAATTCATATTTACAGTGGACTTAAGCTTTAATATTTATTAAATGTGAGTAACAAGAAACAGAGTAAAGGGTTTGCTAACTATTGAAAATCTGATTAGATGAAATGTAGACCCCGAAATGGACTGTAGTCCTAGTAAATTCCACTCAACAGAAATAGATAGGAATGAATATTTCTCTAAATTCGCTATAGTTTGGGGGAGGAAAAGATTTTCCTTGAGGATTCGAAACATGAAGCAGTGTCTGATGTAGGACTGTGCCCCAAACTAAAGTAATCTGAGTCTTTTGTAAAACCCAACTATAGAATTAAAATGATCCAATTTTTTTCAGTTTCCCTAGGGCTTGACATAAATAGGAGATATTATTTAGGAAAAAATTCTTCCACCAAGGCCTCATATTTTTCTCATAGATATAATTCTATTAACTATAAGTACACAATAAAACACAAGGATAAAATATCAGCAGTGAGAGACAATTAAAAAAATGACATAAGCTATATACTTTTAGATGTGTGAAGGACCAAAATTTATCTCACAAAAACTACAGAACAACTATAATTGTTATTCTCCAAAATGACCATAAATAACAATAATGTATTGTACATTTTAAAAAGCTAGAAGAAAGGGTACTGAAAGTTTTCACCATAAAACATGCATATATATATATATAATATATAATATATATATATATATATATATATAAAACACCACATATTACATATATTATATCTATGGTACTCTTATGGAAATTCAAAACATAACACTTGAAATTATAAACTTAATCAATTTTTAAATAGCATATCAAGCCAGGTAAAGATAATAGTTTTTAAAATTTGAAAACATATATGAAAAAAGCAAATGAAAAAGACTATATAGAAAGATTTAAAGGCTACAAAAGATATTTAAAAGTACAGAGAATAAAATAGAAAATTGTAATTTATGCTCACTTGAATATTCAGGAGACAATAGAGAAAAATGAGTAGAAAATAAGATAACAGTTGAGGATTTTCTCAAAGCATTGAAATATGCATTTAAGCTCAACAATAAAAATGAATTTAATATATGTAGTGGAAATACAAAGCAACCTTCATTCACACACATCCTTGACTAGGTGCAGAATATCAAGGACAGGGATAGAGGGCAAAGTTGCTGTTCCATACAGCAGAGGTCAAGGACATTGTGCCAAGTAATTTACTTTTATTAACTTTAAATTTATCTTACCAGTCATGTGACTATGAAATAGAATGTATAGATATGACAGTTAGCAACAATAAACTCAAAGATCTTTGAAAATGATGTAGTAAAATCAACAATTTTGGTGAGATTTTTTTCAAGAATAAAATTATACACCAATAAACAATAAAAAACTGGACAAAACTACTGATGTGACAATATTAAAAGAAGGGGATACACTGACTAGCGTTCTGAGAATAAATTCAAACTTAAATACACTGGACTAATTTCTAGTAAAGTACAGTTTAACTCAAGTGACTTAAGAATAAATGAGAGAAGAGAAAGGACTAAATACTTATTTGTATCAATTTCACATTATTTCCATGTGCAATTAATGTTTTACAATTTTATCAAGCTTTAAGAGAATTGATAATTGCAGCAGTTGACAAATTCTATCAGAGAACACTAAGAAAAGGCCAATAATATACTTGTTCTCTCAGGACATAATGCAATGCCAAAAGGAGACAAGGACATACTAAAAGGAAAATTATAGATGAATGTCATTCATAGTTACATATATAATGAGTTTCTGCAATATATGCCAAATCACATCTAGAAATGTCCAAAAAAGATGAAATAAAGTGAAAGAACAAAAATGTTAGCTTCATGTTGAGGAATCAGCAAATATAATTTAATCTACCACGTAATAGATTGTTATTTATTCATCCTAACTCATTCTTTCCCTACTCTGCCATCCTTACATATCCCAGGGTCTGGGATTTACTGCAGTTGATGGAATGTGAGGAGCTATAATATACCCTGTTTGCTAGTATAATTTGATTTTCTCCTTTGAGCTTTTACTCTTTGCTCAGTGAGGAGGTGATCATTCAGTTTGGTCCTTGGAAAGTGAAGAAATTTGAAACTCAATCCATCTACAATTGACACATGGCAGTCAAGTAACATGAGGAACAAGTGCATTTTTTTTGGAAGCCATTGAGACATTGGGTTTCTTGTTTAGTGTAGCAAAGCAGATTGAAGAAGAAAAACACTGTGTCAGTCTCTGATTGAGGATGAAAAATAATTTAATAAAATTTGCTGTTTCTGTCATAAAATATCTTAGAAAATAAGAAATTACAGAAAGTTCTTTGATGTTTATCAGCTACCCCAAAAAACAAACCCAAGTAAAACATCATTGCTTAAAATACTTAATATACTTTTTAGTCATAAAATATTCCAAATTTTATCCTTAAGATTGGGAATAAGAGAACAATGTCATTTGTCACCATTTTTAATAAACATTAATATAAGTGACCTTACACACAATGAGCCAAGAATAAAATATTGAATTAAAAAAATTAGAAAGAATTTGCAGATGAAATACTTTATGTAAAGAAAATCCAAAGAATGTTCTGATAGATTATTTTAGAATTAAAACCTAAGTTTAGCAGGTTTGCTAGAAACAAATTAATATAAAAATCAACTACATTTAAGTATACTAGAAAATAGTATTAGGGAAAGTAGCAAAATTAATACCAGCAAAATTCTTAAGTATTCAGATATAACCTAATAAGTGTTATGTGTTTGACCTTTATGGACACATTCTTAAACTTTATATAAAAGACATTTTAAAAACCAGAATACATGAAGCAGTATCCATGTTCCTAGATAGGAAGAGTCAATAAGCTCAGGATGGTACTTTTTTCTAACTTTAACAACATAATTCATGTAAGCACAATAAAAATCCTAACAAGTGTCTGTGGAATTTAAAAATCTGATTATAATTTTTTGAAATGCCAAAGCTCAGGGATGGCTTGGATGAAAAAGAATAAATCTTGAGGCTCTATCTGGTAGATATCAATATTCATCAGAAAACCATAATGACCAAAAAGAGACATATAGGCAGGAAGATAGACAAATAGAGTAATTTAAAAAAATTGAATACTCAGTTCCACATGTAAGAAAAATTCATATAAAACACGGAAGACAGAGTAGTGCAGAAAATGGCAGATTATTTTACTTAGAAAAATGTATCTACTTCAACTTATATTCAAAAATCAATGATAAGTAGATTAAAGATTACATATAAAAGCCAAATTTTAAAACATTTAGAAGATGATTTGTAAAATATATTTGTGATTTGCAGTAAGAAAAATTTTAATAACCATAGTCCCAAAGGCATCAATCATACTACAAAATATTGATCAATTTTACTATAATAGAGATTCTATTCATCAAAATATAAGACAAATTCAAAAACAAAGTACAAATCGAGAAAAGAGCAAAAAATAGCTTACAAAAGATTAGATTGTAGAATATATAACAAACTCCTTCTAATCAGTAAGACTATAATAAATAGCCTAAGGATATATGGAGAAAAATGAGCAAAAATGAGGACACTCAATATATTAGCACATGTTACATATTACATATGTGTGTTATTAATCTGAACAACTTAGTACTTCAAAATGAATTATCAATTCATGCATCAAAGTAATGTGCAGTATTTTTTCCATTTACATGAAATTTAAAATATTAAAAATATGAAAACATAAAATATTCAAAATGCACTAATATCATATAATTTAAAGAAAATGAAAAGTATAATAAATATAGTCACACTACTGCCAGAGAAAAGAGTTCCCTTAAGTTGACTTCATTGAACTCTCTGATGTTTTATTTCTTATCCTGCATTATGGATACTTGAATATTTATTTTCATTATTATTCTCAGTACTTTATAGCTCAAACTATTGTGTATTATTATTTTATTAAAGTAGTTAAATAAAAATTAAGCCAACTTATGTATGGCCAAATTATGAAGGTGGTATGCAAAGTTTAAGAATTAATTGCATAGATCAATAAATTAAGATTCTATGAAGTTGTCTTGTGCTTGCATGCTACCAAGGTCCAATTACTATCTTAAGGATATGGCCAATAAATCTTCAAAATGGAAAATATGAAGAGCTTCATAGACAGACATGAATAGATAAGAAATCAGTGCTTAATCTTCTGTGTCCTTTCCTGGACACTCCCTCATCAAGTTTTAAATTAATTTAAATATCTAAAAGCAGACACAATATCTACTTAAACATCTTGTAGAAGCGATGCTGCTGAAAGACTGTCTTCCATTCAAGCAGGCAGACATCCCACCAAGGCTCTGCTCTGCTCACAGTAAAGCTTGTTAGTATCCAGAAAAAGTCCTCAGGCTTTAAAGACAACAGACAGAAGCTATCAAGTAATCTGTTATGGAATTTCACTGAAAGCATCTCCAAAGCATTTTAGGCTTAAATAAAAACCAATATCATAATAAAATGGACATATTCTGTATTCTTAATTGTTTGTGAAAATAAAGGAGCTAATTAAAAAGAACAAGTTGAACTTTTAATAGCAAGTAAGGTCCTTCCAATTTCAATTTTTATGTCTAGGAGATATACAACTGCTACAATTGACATCCCTGTACAGCTTTCCAGGTAAATATAAAAGAAATTCAGAGCTAAATAGTGCAAATAAAAGTACTTTGGATAGCTCCAGTACTGTCATAGGTTTTAATTTTTTTTTTTGGTACTAGGAATCGAACTCCGGACCTTGCGAGGCAAGCGCTGGAACCACTGAGCTAAATCCCCTGCCCAGTTTTAAGTTTTAAATAAAATTATAGTCTACTAATGTAACTTTACAGAAAACCTTTCTATATTCTTTATTATCACATAAGATCCCATTTTCTATTTTTTCCTCTAAACATAGACAATTTTCAAAAATATTGTTCTGTAGTGCAAAGTAATTATGTTAAGCTTGTTAATATCAATAATCTCTTGTTTAATTGTAAGCAAGTAGGTTCACTGAATTTGAAAAGACTACTTTATGTGAATGTTTGTAAATTCATGCTGCTAGTGAATTCTGGCAGATTATATAGCAGAAAGTATAGAAGTCTAGGAATAAGTACCTGAAAATTCATGTTTAAATTTTTTAAATAATTTGTTCATTCATTTTGTCAGTGTGATCATATTGTTTTACCAATGTTATCACATTTTATTTAAAATTACATTGAAGGAGTGGGGCTGAGCGGTTGCAGGCTGACCGGGACCTGCTTGCTCCAGTTTGTTCCACCAGCTTTCCACTAGCCACCAGAACAGGGTGAGGAGGATCCCCCACCGTGGGCAGACCCACCAGCTGATGGCTTGACCATGTGGGCACCTCCAACAATACACCCCCCATCCCACCCCGGCCTCTGGCCTTTTGACTGAGCAGCTACTTGGTTACACACTGCAGAGGCACAGGGGGACAAAAGCCATTGTCCTGAGCTCCAGAAGTGAACAACAGAGAGAGTGCCTGTCTCAGGGTCCCTAATGAAAACAAGCCCACTGGAAAAGTGAAGGGAATCTCTGCAGTAAAGGCACACCAGACCACCATGATTGGTAAGTTGGAGAGATTATCAGCTCCCATCGGAAACTGGACTTTCTTCAGGGGAAAAGCAGCTGAAACCTGCAATAGAAATTTGCAGAGTGCAACCTTACAGGAGGACAGGGAGATCAACTTGGGACTTGAAACCAGAAATCTGCCTGAATCTCATGGGTCTGGGACTAGCTTATTGAGACTCATTGACTTATAACTGCACACTGCTGCTCATGTTGTCTATTGTGAGAGCAGAGACACACCTTGAAGGAGGCCCTTTATTTTTTAAAGGTGATAGATTAATAACTGCCACAAATTGTCATTCTTTAAGAGGTATTTGATGCTATGGTGTTGCTGATTGTATGACTTGGGCTAAGGTGTTGTGCTTGATCTAATCAGTTGTCCTTCCTGGTATAATGAAAATGAGGTAGCCTCAGAGTCATTAGGGACTCAAAACCTAAAGGCCAGCTATATCTGAAAGACACCTCTGAGACGCAATCATTCCATAAGGGTTTTTTAATAGATCAACAAAGATACTTACAATAAACAATTTCATAATATCAACCCAGGAACTAAACCAGGACAGTACCAAAAACAAAAATGAGAAGGCATTTAAGCAAGTCACACACCCATAATTCCACCTCACAAAAGGCAATTTCTGGGGGAAATGAGATGCAAAAGTTTGATAATCAACCACCTGGACACCCTGAACTGATAGCACAGGAAGTAGCAAAACAGATGAATGAGGCTCTAGAAAAATTCAAAGCAGAAATAATCTCCCAGATAACTACAGAGATGGTGAGCAGAGTGAAAGACATGATTAGAGGATCTAGAACAGAAACTGATAAAAACATAGATGAGCTCAGAAACATGCTGGAAGCCAGGAATGTCCAGCATAAGAAAGAAATGGAAACCATGATCACCCGACATAAGAAAGAAATGGAATCCATGACACAGATTCAAACAGATATTCAGGAGATTAAAAACTCCATTGAAAACATGCAGAGCAAATTAAGAGAATCTGAAGACAGAATATCAGATACAGAAGACAGGATTGTGGTGAAGGATCATGAAAACAGGGATTTCTTAAAAATAGTAAGGGACCAAGAGAAATCAATTCAACAGCTGCTAGATGATGCAAAGAATAACATAAGACAGATAGTAGTCCACGAAAAAAAAAGAGAAAGTACAATTGACATAAAAAAACTGTTCACAGAAGTAATAGTAGAAACCTTCCCAGACAGAGGAGGAGAATTGGACATACAGATAAGCGAGGCATATCAAACTCCACCTAGCCACAATAAAAAAATCTACACCTAGACATATAATAGTCAGAATCCCAGAAACCCAACAGAAGAGCAAAATCCTACAAGCAGTTAGAGAAAAGAAACAAATGAAATACAAAGGAAAGCCCATCAGAATCATGGCAGACTTCTCAACACAAACCCTCAAATCAAGGAGAGCCTTGAGTGAAGTATTTCAAGCCTTGAAAGAAAATAACTTCCAATCTAGACTGTTGTATCCTGCAAAATTATCTTTCAAGATTGATGGGGAAATTAGATACTTCCATAACAAAGAAAACCTGAGAAATTTCATGAACACCAAACCAGCACTCCAAACAATTCTAAGCAATATCCTAGGAAAAGGCAATGAAGGTCACGACTCCATGAGGCTCAACAGAGGGAAGCCACCAGACAAGGTAAGAAACTAAAGGGAAAGGAGGAAAAAGAAATAAGAGCCAACAACTATAAAACATCACAACAAGGATGAGTCAATATCTATCAATTATAGCTATCAATATTAATGACCTCAATTCACCAATCAAAAGAAGTAGACTGACAGAATGGATTAAGAAGCAAAATCCAGCAATGTGCTATATACAAGAAACACACCTAACTCAAAAAGAAATTCATAGACTGAAAGTAAAAGGATGGAAAATGGCTCTCCATGCCACAGGAACCCCCCAAAAATCAGGGGTAGCAATCTTATTTCCAGACAAAGTAGATTTCAAACCAAAACTAATTAAGACAGACAAAGATGGTCATTACATCCTTGTGCAGGGAACAATCCAAGAGGAAGAGGTGACAATCCTAAATATATATGCACCAAATATGAATGCCCCAACTATACAAAACAAATATTAATGGACATGAAAAACCAAATAAGCACTAATACAGTTGTAGTGGAGGACCTCAATACCCCACTATCATAAATAGACAGATCATCTAGACAAAAAATTAACAACATAATCCTAGAACTGAATCAAGCTATTGAACAAATGGATTTACTAGATATTTACAGAGTGTTCCACCCCACAAAATCAGAATACACATTCTTTTCAGCTGCACAAGGGTCATTCACCAAAATAGACCACATGCTAGCTCACAGGACATGTCTAAGTCAATGTAAAAGAATTGAAATTACTCCCTGTATATTATCAGACCACAGTGAAATAAAATTGGAGATCAATAACATGAGAAACTGCAAAACTCCAAGAAACACCTGGAAATTGAATATCACCCTCCTGCATAACCAATGGGTCACAGAGGAAATTAAAGAAGAAATTAGACAGTTTCTATACGTAAATGATGATGCCAGCACAACATTTAGGAATCTATGGGACACAATGAAAACAGTTCTATGTGGGAAATTCATAGCAGTGGATGTCCATATTAGGAAAACAGAGAGAACTTAGATAAATAATCTAATGCAGAACCTCAAACTCCTAGAAAAAGAAGAGAATAACAAACCCAAAGCCCACACAAGAGAGGAAATTATAAAGATCAGAACAGAAATCAATGCAATGGAGACTAAGAGAATGATACAAAAAAATTAATGAATCAAAGAGTTGGTTTTTTGAAAGAATAAATAAAATCGATAAACCTTTAGCCAACCTTATCAAAAAAAGGAAAGAAAAGACTCAAATCCATCCAATTAAGAACGAAAAAGGG
>NW_004624732.1:2758901-2822912 GCF_000247695.1 Heterocephalus glaber | reverse complement strand
AAAGATGTGTTTTTTAAAAAATAAAATGGAGTACTACTCAGCCATAAAGAATGAGAAACTAGAGACATTTATAGCCAAATGGATGCATATTGAGGTCATACTCTTAAGTGAAATAAATAGGACACACATGGGTAAATACCAAATAGTTTCTCTAGTGTGAGAAATTGAAAATGTAAATAAGAATGAAAATGATTAAAATGAATAATTGATAATTTGAAATAGGAAAAGGTCCAAGGGTTTAGGGATGGCGGGAGGGGAAGGGGAAAGGGAAGAAGGGAAAGGAAAAATTATGAGAAAGAAAAAAAAATGGAATCAAAGTCTGTGTAAATAGGAAAGGGTGGAAGGGGTGAAGGGTGCACAGGTAATGGGAGAAAAGTAAGAACTAAAATACATCATGTACAGGTACAAGCACCCAATGATAAATGTAAATGTATTGTATACCTAAAATGTACCAATAAAAGAATTTAAGAAAAAAAAATAATAAAGGGGAAAAAAGCAGACCTAGTATTATTGTATACAGGTAATCTAACACCACTAATTTTTTTTTCTTTTTCTAATGTCTATGATGCATTGTTAATATCAAAAAAAATATGCACACACCTGGTCCCACCTTTGTAGGTGTGACCAGAATCTGCCTTTTGGAAAATAAAGGATTAAATAAAATGAAAAATAAATAAATAAATAAATAAAATTACATTGAAGTATATTACACAAAAGAAACATCAAATTGCAGTGTGCAACCTAATGAATTTTCACAAGATGAAATATACTCCTTTTTCCAACACTCCAATTAACAATAGCAGATACTGCCAGTATGGCAGAAGCAGCTCTCATATCCCATTCAAGACACTGTACTCTTAGACTTCTTTTGTTCCTGTTTCTTTCCTTCAACAACATATTTATGGGAGTCATCCACGTTGGTACATGGACTTATAATTCATTCATTCTTATTGTTGTGTGGTATCCTACAACACTACAATATGTTTATCCATTCTACTCTTAATACATAAATATATAGAGAGTTTCCATTTCAGGGCCACTATGAATGTCTGTCTGAACATTCTTGTAATTTCTTGAAATTACAGCTCATTTCAGTTGAATTTGAGTGATGGAGTACCTTTGTTTTGAGCTTAGTAGATCCAGCCAAACAACTTTCTAACCTATTATCAAGTTATGGTCATACCAGTAGTTTGTAGGAGTTCTAATTGCTTTACATACTGCAATAGCTTGTATTTTAGCCATTCTAATTGGGGTGTGGTAGCATCAAGTTTTGACTTTAATAGGCTTTGTCCTGATATGTATCTTTTCATTTAATAGCTATTTGGATATCTTTTTAAAATGCCTGTTCAAATTTTTCCATTTATTTTTCTATAGGATTGTCATCAAGTTAATAAATAAGACTATAAATGAGAGAATCTTTGTAAATTTAAAACTATTAAATACAGGTACTGTGTTATATTTTATATATAATGTTATATACAATATATTTGTTTACAATGTTAAAAAATTCATTTTTCTGGATCAAATGAAGCTGTGAGTTTTTTTGTATCTTTTCCTCAAAATGTTTGTCTGGTGAAGGTAAAAGATAGCATATTCAAATCCCACAGACCTCAGTACAGGACACGAAATGTACTACCAGGTCAATGAATGACATCTATTCATATTATTTTAACTCCATTTAGGTGACTTAAGTTTGATGCACTGAGAATAGTGCTAAACAATGATACACCTAAATGAGTTAAAGCTCAAAACGCAGCCAAATGAGGGGTAACTGGAAGTTGGTCAGAGATTTTGAGCAACAATAAAATTTCCTGTGTCAGACAAAAATCTCTTCATGTTAACTCCGTACACACTGGAGACAAGTGACAGTGTGAAGTTTAGCAATAACCTCAGAATGTTCTGGAAAATCGGGCAAGCCTGAGTATTATGGTTTCATCGGTCACATCACACAACATTTGAGTGTTAAATGAGTATTTGGAGCCAGGTGTAGATTTTCCTTTAGATCCTCTGAAAGTAAGAATCTTGTTTACCACTTAAAGTTAACAGTTTTTTGGAGACATATACTTTGGTTGTGTGACCTAATTCCCTAACAATCACAGCAGAGAAGCATCTTTCAAATTTCTTGTGATGGAGCAAATTTTCCTCATAGGTATTGTGCATAATAAGGGAATGGGGTAATATTTGTGTTTCATAAAATGTAAAAATGGTTGAGAAAAGTCTGTAACCTTGTGACTGAATGGATGTGATGATTACCAGTTAATACTAAAATTGACCAAAAAGTTTCAGATGAATACAGTAGACATTGGATACATTTGCAGAATATTCAAGTTCAGGAGATTTATGTTGCAACGTGGAATTTACAAAATGTAAATATATGCTGAAGTGAAATTTAATAGAACAGGCCACAAGTGTGAAACTAGAAAATCAGCAGTACATGTTTTATCATGGAGTACAAGATGCAAGTAGAGCAATTAACTTTATTTTTAACCAAGCAATAAGAAGTCCTTGAATGTAAAGGGAATGGAAGATTCTCATATAGCAGTATTGTCGAATAGCTGTTTCTGAGAGAAGCTGTCTTGCCTGTGTAGTTCTCAGAATAGAATTATCTCGTTTAGTCAAAACTTTATCATCCCAGACAACTGTTCAACAATTAATGGTGCAATATTTCAGATTTGCTTGTGTAGGCTAATATGCTTGTGTATGTATAATATATTAGAGAATATTGGTAGATGATTGAGATATATTGTTTTAATTTAAATTATTTGTATGTCAGGCATTGGGGAAGGGGAATTACTAAAGCTTAAAATATTCCTAGAAATAAGGCCATGATTCTATATTAATGGATCCCTTATGTGCTAATTACTGAAATACTCTGAGCAGTTGTTTGAAAAATAGGAGCAATTTAGAGAGTTAAATATAGAAAAACAACACCAAACTATGAATTTCTTGCTTTTAAGTTGTATATGTTACATTCAACTTTTCCTTTATATGTTTTTTATTTCTCAACTTTGTAGGAACCCAGGAGTCATAAGAAAAATATTCCATATTGTTGTATTTAATTATCTTTCTTCCAAGGTGAAAACCAAAACAAGGCTCAGCTTTGTGTTAATTAATGTATTATACCTAATTCATCTCTGCACCCAATATTTCTCAATTTTATTTGGCCTACAGAAGTATCTTTCTGAATTTGTTTTAATTTGCCTTTGAAAAATCATTCTAAATCCTTTTTTGAGAATATTTAAAGTTAGTGGTGTTGTCAGAATTTGCCTAAATTAACAACATAGAAAAATTAAAGATTTGCTATTCAGAATGAGAAAACATGCCATATATTGAAACCTATTGCAGACATAAAATTAATGAAGAATATAGCATCTTTCTAGATAGTAACAGACATACATAGCTAATCAATATAAAATCTTCATGGCTGACTATACACAACATGAAAATCTCAGTGTTATGCGTTGATTCTCACGATTAGATGAAAGTAAAAAAGAAGGCAGTTTTCACTAGATTTACTCCATGTTATTCCCAGAAAAGGATGGGAGGCTGGGTGATGATCATAGCAGGCCACCCTCCTTCATAACAATGTTTTTATTTAAGTCAAAGGAGTTTAGAATTCTTGAGTAAGAAAAGAATGATGAGAGAACATGATGGAGAGTGTCATTCAATCTGAGACATATGAAAAAGTAGAGAGAGAAGATACTAGTGTTCAGCAGGTGTAAGTGTGCCATATTGGTGGAGAAATCAAAGGAGTTAGATTTATTTTATGTACATATACATTTTAGGAAGAATGTACTATTTTTCCCTTGTAACTGGTGGGCTTCTAGGAAATTAATAAATATATAAATAATCTGTCTCCAGTCCACTCATCCACTCATTAGATATGTACTGAACTCCATTAACTAGATATTACATTGGAGAATAAGACAAATCTATGTTCTTATCCTCAAGATAAGAACACTCCATCCAGAGTGAGAGTTCCTTTATGCTGATACATATACAAACTGTATGTCACTAAAATCATGATTCATCTTTGAAGGTGAATTATATAGGTCAAAATCTCAAATCTGGTAGGAGAATCTGGGACAAACAGATAATGGCTAAGAGCCGAACTCTGGAGTAAGAGTCCTGGGTTTGCTTCAATTAATGGTTCTGAGGGTCTTGGCTATTATATTGTAAATCTTCATTTGCTCACTTTTGAATGATTATAGCACTATTTCCTAAAATTTTCATAAAATTTAAAAGGATAATATTGAGAAGAATATAAGTTGGGAGATGAGATCAGAAAATATCTCATAGAGCTTCAGTATTGCTATTGTTTTATTCCCTAGAGATTGTAATGAATCACAACTGATGATAATAATATTGATTATGTCATACATTTCCTTATCAAATTCCTTATATTTAATATTTGAATGTAATTTTTAGAAAAATCAGAGAAAGTAAGATGTAAAAATATTCTAAAAATAATTATTTCTGAGCTGTGGGATCATGGGAAAGTTTCATTTTCTATATTATTCATTTCTGAATGGTTTTAATTTCTGAAAATGAGCATATGACATCTGTTTTTTAAAACCATAAAGATGAAAGAAAAACGCATTGGTAGTAAATGCAAAGTGCTCAGCCCACAATTTCCTAGTGAAATCCTGAAGCATGAGAAATCTTGTCCTGCGTGGAGCTTTGAAAGACTAAGGTTTGGCTAAAGTTTAGGAATCCACAGAAAGAACCTGAGGTCCAATGTAGGGGTGACAAGTATAAAGTGGGCCTTATTGACCGAGTCAAGTTCAGATGGCATTGTGTTCCAAGAACAAAGCAGGTAGTTACAAACAAGCCCTAAATTGATTCACACAAGTCTACACAAATTTGTATAAACTCATGGTTCTTGAACTTTTTCTAAAGAAGGAACACACCAGAAGTGACCATTGAGACAGTCTCACCATGTTTCCCTGGCAGATCTCAAACTCCTAAGCTCAAGTGATCTTCTCGCCTCAACCTTTCCAGCAGCTGAGATGACAGGCGTACAGCACTGTGCTCAGCTCAGAGTCACTTTTTATTTAAACATTATATTCTGAGTAAACTATGAAATCTTTATGTATTTAATAAGAACAAGTGGTAAGAATACACTTGACAAAGATGAAAGTTAAATCAAATATAGAAAAGAAAAGCAGAAGGGAACTCTGAGCACCATCTTGTGGAGTGAACCTACCACTAGCGCGTGAAGTCAGAGTCTACTCAGATATTCATCACTGCATCACCAAGTCAAGCATGGGGCTACTGCTCTAAGCCAAGGGAGGGAGCTCAAACTTCCTTCTGAAAATCGTATCTACAGGATATTGATATGTTCTTCCTGTTAATGAAAATTAATTTTTCTTCTGTATTTTCAAATTTTCTGCTTTTAGAGACTGTTTGGATGAATCTACCCCCATAATTTGTTCATAAAGGTAAAGTCATAAAAGTATATTTTTGGCCTTACCAAAAGATTAGATCTTAGAACATAGTACCTAATTCAATGCCCAGGGATTTAATGAACCCAGCAGCGCATGGCCAGGCTCTCTCCTTTCCAATTCAGTATGTATCCTTTCACTGAAGTAATATTTTTCTGAGTAACTATTCCAAGAAACAGAGTCAGGAATGATAACACATATAAGTGGTATGCTTACAAATGAAAAAAATTGTCACTGAAATTTAAAATCATAAAAGCTTAGCTGTTGACAATACACACTTTCTACCAGTTGAAAGAAGTCATTCATTAATACATAGAGTTGCTCTGAGGAGGAAGAAGAGAAGGGTTATAGAAGTTCTGGAAGGTCTGTAATAAAATACATGCATTTAGTGTATATGTATGCTATGGTTTAAGTCCATCTGAATTTATTCCTATTAAGAAATTAGTATATACAAGCTAAGACGGCAACAAAAGTCCACTGAGTAAATGCCTTGACATATATATAGCAAGAGCATGACTAAGTGGGAACACTGGGATTAGTGGGAAAGGCTCTGTAATGAAGCTGGAAGTGAGACGGCGCCAGAAGTCTGGCAGATTTCATGCTAAAGTAAGAGTCAGCTCAACCAGTCTTGATCCTTTCCTTCTCTGATCATGTGAATCTGACTATAGCTACAGCAACAAGAAGATAACAAGAATTGCTCCATTTAGCACCATCCAGACCATAAGCTAGTTTTAATGGAGTAAGTCAACCAGTTCAAGGAGATTGAGACAGAAAGCAGGAACACAAAATCACTTGGCTATTGAGAAGAGTACAGTGGGGTGTGAGAAAAATGCTTACCATGAACATAAAAATAATGGGATTTTGCAGTCACTCTATATAGATTCCTATTTTAAAGCAAAGAAGTTAAATGCTCATTAATAACAAGAAACTTACAATATGAATGTTGAAAACGTTTTATTTTTTCTGGGTATGAAACACACACACACACACACACACACACACACACACAAGGTGGCTAAATTTCCTGCCAAGCAGAGAAGTGATGTATCAGTGCATTTTGAATCCTGATTTTTTTAACTGATACCACCTCCTTCACTCATAATAATAATTTTTACTAACCAGGTTCAGAGTAGAAAGTGTATTCTATTTCAGGATCAGAATAGCATTATGAATGTTGGCTAGTCAGACTACAAATATGTACTATGGTTGGGTCATAAGAGGTACTCTCCAAGACCCTGGATTGTGGTTTGCAAATGTCAAGTTAGAAGATATGAATATCAGCTCTGATCTTAGAGGAGGGTCTGGTAGAGACTAATCTAAATATCTGAACTAAGCTGCATCCTTAAGAGAGCTGTTAATCTATACTTGTTTCCTTTATAGTATTTCCTTTAATCCCTTCTGTATAACCATATTTTCTTCTGAATTCTTTTCTTTTTAAAATGTACCTACATCTTTTATGTCTGAACCAGTTTCACAGGCAAACCTACCTAGGCCAGAAAAAAATTCCTGAGAGTCAACAGTCTGCCTAGAATATAAGCAGCCCCAGATGAGGTTTCAACAAGTTCTTTACTGGGAATGAAAAATTTTTTGTTCATTTGAACACTCCAGAGCCCCAGCAGAGGCTATGTTTAGTACAGAAGTGTGATCTTTTTTTTTTAGAGGAAAGTATTTCTATGAAAGATTAGTTACAGTTGCTGGCTGTCTATAAGATTCTCTTTTTAAATTCATCAGGTGCAATATGAACATCAAAGAACCAAAGAACTAATGTTCAGCTCTTTCCTCAGTAATAATAGCCACTAGGAAGAATGTCTCTGGAAACAAAATAATTTTTAAAATTGACCTTGATTGATCAAACTGTATTCTAGGCAGCACTTTCAAACCTTGATTTTTGTATTGCTGTGTTGTTACCGGGAGGATGAGGTACTCATTATTAATGGTCTGCAAAACTGGGCAGACTATCTCATACTACTTCATACTGGCTCCTGAGAACTGATATTCAGGGCTTGTGTAAGATGATAACTAAACCTACTATTAGAATTATATGAATTTAAAATTATGTAAGTCATACTAAATCCAAAGGTAAAAGATGCAAAACCCAGCTTGCAATTAGTTTACAACAATTTACTATGCATGCTCTTTAAGTTATTTATGCCTGCTAATTCTGTACAAAACACATACTTTAGTAGTAAATGAAGTATATGACTATATTTTTTTCTCCAAGTTTACATTCAGTTACATCACATAGGTAGCTCAAAATTAGCAATGTCAGAAGTATTTATGCCACAAAAGAAGCCAAACCACTACAGGTCAGACATCAAGACCCTGAAATCTGCACCCACTAGCACACTGCTTGTGAAGCAGTTATTACCACATCACTAGTAAAGTCTCACTAGTTAGGTAGCCGGGCCATAGCTTGTGATAAAGAATATGTTAATTTAAATTGTAGCTTTTTCTATGTGCATATTAGCAGATTGATTTTGTCTTAGATGACTGCATTCAAAAGATGGATTTCTAAGTAGAAAAACCCAGGAGAATTTCTAGTAAATAAAAACTAAAAGTGCACAATCCAAGTTGCTTTTATCAAGCATTTCATCAATAGATTTTTAATTAAAGCATATTTCATTGCATGGGGGAACAATTAAAAACAAATTTACTAGTGATAATTTATAATATGTAGGTCTAATGTTAAAGTTTTGAGAACGGAATAAAAAAATCATTAAGCAATTAAGAAATTTGTAGCTGGTACTAGCTATTTATTGAATTAGACATGAATATAGGGCTAATTGAATTTAAAACACACCACTTAAATCAATTCACTGTTTTCCAGTGGAGTTCTGATTCATGAAATAATGAAGTTCAACTCATCCTTTTGCTGTTATGAGTTTTAAATGTGGATGAATTCACCCTATGAATAAATACAAAATGACTTTTCATATTTATTCCTGAACATATGTTCAGTTGGCATAGTCAATATTAATTTCTAGACTGATTCATGGAGTTCAGTTTCTCACTAATAAACTTCTACTGGCAACATCCCATAACTCCATGTTGTGGCCCAGATCTAGGATTCTCTTTTGTCACTCTTAGTTGTGTAAAGGAAAGACATATAAAGGCAAGACATATAGAAAGACATATAGATTTAATACCACCACCACCACCACCACCAACAACAACAACAAATCATGAAGTTGACATACAAGAACATAAGAAATCATTTAATCAGAAATCATTATTTTGAAACCTACTTTTAAAATATGTATAATAATTTCCTACACCTATTGTTCATAGGGAATTTTGTTCCAGATTTAAACCACCGAATTACTTCCAGAATCAGTTAAGCATGGAAATCATTACAGGATGTGTATTTTAAATTTAATTTTCTACTTCTATGGCATTATTTCTTTAAGTACTAATCCCTCTTCTGTCTTTTCCTTTTTTGCTCTCTACTCTCTACATTGGTATTTAATATATGTTATATATTTCATTGTCATTCAAAGGGGAAGTGTCTTTACATTAGAGTTTTATAAAATGCTAAAATAGAAAGAGCCAAGAGATGGAGCCAGAATGATCTGGATATTTCGTGCTGAAAAAACAAAACAGAATCCCTAATACAATTTATCTGAATTAAAAACCATAATATGCAAGTTTGAGTGAAATCTGTTCACGTTATTTAAAGTTTGGATGTATGTAGTGACTTTTAGGGGTCTAACCTGAGTGACGAAAACACTTGTTTTCCTCATCATGCATTTGTCTAGGTTTAGGGCAAACATAATTTAATTTAAAAGTAAATGTTTTCTAGCAATCCTATTTTATAGAGAAAACGTATGAACATTTATACATTTTCTCTATAAAATAGGATTTAATTTCATTTAAGTTAAAAAAAATTCTTGAGGAGGATAAGGAATATGAGGAGAATAAGCATTATTACCTATTAATGAGAAAATTATTCTGTTAAGGATCTTTCCTTTCCACAGCACACTAGGACTTTACACAGTTCAAGGAGACAGAGGAGGAGCAAGAGAAGCAAATATTCTCCTCAAATAATTGGCATGATAACCACATTTTATTTAGACAAAGGTACTTATATTGGAGAGTTCCCTTTGTATTTCTCCAGAGGAAGCCTATTGCTTACCTCATTTTGATCTCTGTCCCATTTATTAGAATTTGGGTTGGATGTCTGCACTCTGTAAGGGAGCTGCCGTGTCAATTCCAGTGATCTCTTCTCCTACTTCCCTTTGCTAGAGGATATGCAGAGGAAGGTTCCTGGGTTCTGGCTACAGACACAGCACAGTTACTTCCACTCAGGACTGGGATAGATGGGTTATTAAATTAAGCAACGACAATGGTATTTTAAATATTTCTAAATATGAATTTGAGATTGAATGAAAATACATCTTAACTATAACAGAAACCACATTGGTATTCTAAATTCATATGAAAGATGCAGCAGAAATTTTCTCTGCATGATTTTTAATTATTTTACTTTTCTATGGTCATGGTATAACTCTGCTTCCTAGATACCATTACTATTTATTATTTTCAGTTTTAGATATTGTTCAGTATTGCACTATATCAGTAGTTGAATTTTTATTCTAATTTGTAGAGTCCTTTACTTGAATGAATTTTTAGCTATAAACTCAAACTGAAGACTGACCAAGAGGCATTGTTCAACAAGTAGGGTAAGAATATTTCTCACTAACTTAACTCTTTCATAAAATGTTTTACCATAATAAATTTTTTAAATGGAGGAATTTTGGGGAAAATAATGACTATTTTACATGATAACCTTTTATTACTGTAGTCAGTGCATTATACTAAGTCCATGAGTAACTTGAAAGTTGTATTCTCTATTTCCAGTATGCAGAGTGCACAGTTAAAATTCTATTACAATAGGCTAAAACCTGTTGCTTTGATTGCACATTTCCTTAATCCACCTCTTGGTTCAATAGCAAACTAAGATTACTCATATAATTTGCTAATTGCTTGCAAAAATGACTATTATATGAGCATATATCATATTTTGAAGTCAAATATTATTATATTATTACTTTTTCTATTAATTAATAAAATAGTGAGATTAGTCATTTTAAAGAGGTGAAACAATTCTGGCCTTTGAGGTAGATGTCAAACACTAATTTTTCTCAGAATGCTAAGACTTTGGCATATATAGTTTATAATTTATAATAGTTTATAATAGTTTCTTGCTAGCTTAATAAAAAAAAAGTCACCCAACTCTTTCCCCTATGATGTCCAGTGCTGCTGATGTATTGGAACTGTAATATGATCAATTGTGTTTGTTTCTGCAGATAAAACAGCTTGCATCTACTTACCATTAAGATCATGACATTGGCATTGTTTAAGGGAAATTAGTATTACAGCATTAGATTTTATAATCAATATCGAACCATAACTATAATAAACTATGGAACTTAGAATCTGTGTCAGCTTTGTCCAGACAACCCCTTATGGTACACACATACACACTTCTGCATTTGAAATATCACTTAAAGTGTTTGAGTGCTCTGGTAAACAGTATGCTAAATGTTGAAGAACCTTTGTGACAACAGAGAATATATTGTTTACTGATACACTTCCCTACCAATAAACCCAATAGGTAGAAGGAAGCCTCTGTATAATTTGATTTTTCTCTATTGATAATTTAGAGTATATGCTAGTCTAACACAGTAAAAAACAAATGCAGTACTCCTGGTGAACTGGTAAGGGTTGAGAAAAGTTCATATCTGTGCTTTATTTTCAATCAGAAAAAAAATACAAATATTGATGTTCAAGAATTAGGTGCCATATGGGAGACTTTAGCAACCATTTTAAAAATAAATGTAATCCAATAAAAGTAAACACTGTAAAGTAACCAGAAAACTCCAAATAATCTGTCAAAAAGAAGGTTTAGAAGGAAAAAAAAACCAATGAAAATGAAGTGCTAGAATCCTTAAGAGAACATTGAAATAATCCAGAAATAATAACTAAGTACATAAATGAATGGATATAGCTAGATAACCAAGTATAATGTAGGAGCCTGTTGATTATGCAGGTGAGAATATGTGAAATAAAGGCTTTATAAAAGAAAATATCGGGCCAGGCATTTAGCTTAGTGACACGGTGTCTGCCTCGCAAGCGCAAAGTTCTAAGTTTGATCCTCATTACCCAAAAATAAACAAACAAAATAAAAAGAAAAGAAAAGAAAATATCATACGTTTAGTGACTGAAAACAATAAAGACAATTTCCAAGTCTCTGAAAAATATGTGGCAATATATGCTGAACACACATATTAAAGCTTTCTCGTGTTAACAAATATTAAAAAAAGATCATCTGCTATTTCAAAGGAGATTACAAATACTGAGAAGTCAAGTAAGATATTATGGATAAAGATGCAATATTCTATTGCAGTTAATTTTGAATGGTGAAGTGATTTTACAATTTAATGAAAAGAACCTATGAAGATTAATGAGATAGTATTTTCAAAGTCTCTTAGGGAAAGGTGTTTATACAGCATAAAGGCTGGTTATCAACAAGTATCTACATACTTTAATGATATGTATGTTCTCATTCAGAAAACATTCTTGAGAAACTATAATTAATTACTGCAGTTTTACTCTCATCACTTTAATAATTTACACAGTGTATTACTGAGTAACTCTTACCAAGACTTAAGAACTTGGAAATAATGAGTGTTCTTCCACCGTCTGGGGGCTGGTCTTTCACAACTAATACAGAAAAGGCATCTGAAGTCATTGAGAAAGATATCTACAGTTGACCACTAACTCAGAACTCAGATTTGTTCCAACACAGATAGTTCAGCCATAAGCAGGGTTACTGCAGTCTAGAAGATAAACAATGAGCATTCATGGATCTTTGTAGTATTAAACACTCCCTGAACCAACCATCTAGGGTGTGTGTGTGTGGTGTGTGTGTGTGTGTGTGTGTGTGCATGCGCGCGTGCACTCTCCTCCCATTAGGAATCTGAGCTGTTCTGATTCTGTAAACTCCTCACTCAGGACACTGTTGCTTGGATGTTTTCCACTGTGGAGAAGAGTGTGGGTAAACAGAGGCTATATCAGTGGTTCATTCTCTTTCTGAGAATGAGCTTCCCCAGGAATAGAGTATGGGCATTTGTAAAATAGTGATAAGGTTTAAGGTGGTAAAAGTGCTCCTCACAGCTAGCAGATTTATTCGAATATAACTCCCAGCTCTTTAGAGAAAATAGAAACACAAAATAAACCCCTATAGATGCTAAAGTCATGATTTTCTTATTCAATGGAGATTTCCACTAAATTTAGCTGTCCTCACTCAGCAATGTTTTGAGACACTAGTGATAAGTGAAGGAGTAAAGGTTCAGTTCTTCCTAAGAAACCTGTAAGACTATTGGCTATGTTATCCATATAAGCCTATTTCCTCTTTGTTGTAAACTAGATGTTTTAAAAAATACACCTCTAGTTAAGAATAATTATTTATTGAGTTTGGAGTGTGAGGCTGTGTCAGTAGCAGCAATATAGTTTCTCTAAATCACAACCTAAAAATGTGGCAGATTAACAAACAGCAAAACAGAAACCCATGGGCTACATTTACAAAAGTAGACAGCAAGGTATCTCTAGAAACCTCCAAATACAGCATTGTGAGGAGAAACTAGTGTCAGTCTCAGGCTTATGGATTATGTGTTTGTGAGAGAAAGAAGAGGAAATTCATTGGATGGTTCATGGATCCGAGAATCACAAAGTACTCCAAAGATCTGCCCAGGGCCAGTTTGAAAATGGTTGAAACTGGAGATAGCTTTCTCCCGTACAGTTATTAGTAGCAAGAATCCCAAAGCAGGAATCTCTTACAGCACATGGCGGGCAGCAGTCTAAAGCCCTGCATCTCCTAAAACAGGGCCACACAGTAGAAAACCGCTAGAGAAGAGTCAGATCCAACCAAATAGTGACAATCGAGATTAACAAAAGAGAAAGTCTATATAAATGTAATGTAAGGAGAAACTCCACAAAATCAAGGAAAGCAAGTCACCACATGTTTTGGACGAGTTTAAGAAAACATTTAAAAAGGAGCTTTCTGTAGTAGGAAAAAGTACTTTGAATCCTACATCTTTCTAAAAAATACAGAAAAAACAATTTAATACACAGTAATAATGTTCACATACCAGATGAAGAGCTTTGGACAAGTAAATGACTAAGAGGAAATATCAAAGTAAGTGTTAAGGAGATCCTTGAGAATTATGCATATTGTAGAAATAAGACTAAATAAGGGGTAAAGGGAGACTAAAGGCTACATGTTCGCATAATGCTGATGGAGTATAATATAAAAATGTGGGAGAATGGAGAAATATGTGATTATAATTTTTCTAGTAAGTACATTGGAAGTCACATAGTAGTATTATTATTCTAAGTGGTTACATGTGTAATATAGCATATAGTAAATAAGCAATTACAAGTTATAGTGATTGTATCATTCTGAGTCTTTCAAAGCTAGAATTGTTTTCATTAATTTGTTGTACATTTCAGGTATACAATATGATGACATTCATCATTGGGAATTTGTACCTTTACATGGAAGATACACAATGACAAATAATAAAAGTTTATCATCCCAAATCCCCAAATCCAAAATTGTAAATTCTCCAAAATCTAAAACTTTTTGAATGCTGCCATGATGCCACAAGTAGGAAATCTATATCTGAGCTCATGTGACAGTCACAGCCAAATAAGGCATACTAAATATATTATATAAAATCACCTTCAGTTTATATGACTAAGCATATGAATTGTGTGTATGAATTATGAAAAAAATTGTGTGCAGTCTTTAGTCTCATCTCCAAAATGTCTCATTATCTTTGCAAACTTTCAAAAATCTGGGGAAAAAAAGGCCAAATCTAAAACACTTCTAGTCTTAAGTATTTCAGATAAAAGATCCTTGATTTATAACAATAAGGAAACCTTGTGGCCTGATATAAATTGGAAACTCAGATCAGTAAAAATTCATAAGGTATTTTATTTCTACTGATGTAGTTCCTAATGCTGTCATTTGGAGATGTCTGTAGACAGTAACCAATGAGCACTGGTTACTGCTCATTGAAAAGGCTTTGAAATACCTGTACCCACAACGAGAAGTGAGGGTTTCTTTAAGGAATGGCTGATTCCAGTTCAGGGGTAGGGGCAGTGTTAGTGAGCCTGAGAAATCCTATGAAGAAGCTAGTAACAAGTAAATATCAAAAGACTCAGGATCTAAAGAAAGATGTTTCCTCTCTCCAAAAATAGGATTAAGTTTATTGAAAGTAATATTTACACATGAAACTATTTAAGTATATTTAATTTCATGAGCTCTTAATGAAATTTTGAATATCTAATTGGGCTTCAGATGGTGAGAGAACAATTCATTTTATTTTAAAAACTGAAAAATAAGCTACAGTTAGTATTGTTTTTTTCACTTCATATATGAACTATGTTTAGCTAAATAGTAGATCTGAGTGAAATCTCTATAAAACTATTTCATTAAATACTTGAGAAAGAAATGCTAGATGTTTGCAACCATTAATAAATTAATGGATTTAGGCATTGAGCACCAATGACTATTAACATCTTGAAAGAGAATCAACTACATATTACGTAGCTCCTGAGAAAATACAGTCTTGGCAAAAGGTTGCAGCTGAGTCTGATCCAGTCTTAGAGTCCATCTAACAACTTCCAGGAAATACAGACAATGGAGAATCATGTTGCACTGAATCATGAGGGTGCATTTAGTAAAATGTAAATGGTTGGGACTGTGCCAGTTAGATGTTCTCAACATCTGTACAAATAAACTATAAGAAAAAAATCAAAGACTTGAAAGAGGACCTACAGGGGGAAAGGGATTTAAAAACACTGTATGTTGAAAAAGAATGAGCAAGGTTAAATAAATTATGGTGTCTAACTATATACATTTGGATAATAAACCTAAAAATAAATTCCAGAAACTGATACTAAGGTCAGAGTAATGGAAGGAGAAGACAGGGAAGGTTGAAGATGTTGGCTGGCTGTTGGGGCAGTTGACTTAGTTATATTTCGTGACCTTAGTGAAAACCCAAGAATGTCTGTCTTATTCTTCTATTTACAGTGCTTCTTTTCTGTGATTTTTCTGTATATTTGGTTTGTCTTATAATAAAATGTTACAAAATAAAAATGATAATAGCTAGTTGTGTATTGTTGAAATATTTTCATAAGTGGACAATTCATTTCATTTTGACTTATCTGGCTCATCTCGTATTCAATTGTTTCTAGTTTTAATCATTTCTCTCTTAATATCTTTCTAAAAAATAACAATATTATTTGTTTCTCAATTTCTGCATAACAAAATTATTTATTTTTTCAAGGTATATTATTAACAGTTTGAGTGTGAAGTTTTAGGTTTCCTGAAATTAATGCCACCCTATTAGTCTCATAGTTTTCATCACATGTACAAGTTAGATTCAAAGCTCACACATTTGGTACCAGTGCATGAAAAAGCATGGCCTCCAGCTATTTGTTCTGTAATTCCTTCTTCTCAACCCTTGAGCTGTTATTCTTTGGTTTCTACTTCATATCCATAAAATATTTAATTCATACAAGAAAATAACATTTTACACATGAATAGAGTACTGCAGATAACAAAGAGAAGTTTTTATCCTGTTAAACTAATGCCTCTTTCTGTAAGTGAGATGTACCCTGACACTTAATGCTATGAATTGAAAGCCATGACAACTTATACGCATTAAATCTACCTTTTAATTATCCCTTCTGTCTGTTATTCTTTTCTCTGGGTCAGTGAATTTATTTATTTCTTGTTTTGCAGATTAAGTAACAGTAGTGTACCACTTTTTAAACTTTCATAATATAAGTTTTACTCAGGCTGAGAAATATGACACATTTTCCCCAAAACACTTTCGTATTTCACGTAACAGTCCCATTTCTTTGATATCTGTTCCAGATTAGAGATTTCCTAAGAATTGTTTGGATTTAAGTAAAACTCAAAGAATTGGATATTAGAAAGAACAATAATTTTGAGTCAAATGGAACTATAATTCATCCCTGGGCTCTGTATTCACTTAGAGGGAAATTGTTTATTCTCTGAAAATCTCAATTTCTTCATCTGTAAAATGGAAAACAAATGATACACATAATAGGACTGCCAAATTAAAAAGTACACATAAAATATTCGGTACCTGTTAGGCACCCTTTAAATGAAAATTAACCTCATTAACTTTTTAAGTATTGTTTTCTTAAGTTTGTCTGTTATACTAGAATAGATTTAATTCTGAAAATATTTTCTTTCACTAAGCATATTTAAAGGATTTTTTTAAAATTTGTAAAAATTAAACTCAATCAATATTTATGTAATTCCTTTTCTTTTTAGTGAAATCCATTAATACACAAATGCATTCAGAATTTAAGAAGCGGTGTCCTTCCTTTCTTTCTCTCTCTCTCTCTCTCTCTTTCTTTCTCTCTCTCTCTCTTTCTTTCTATACTAGTTTGAGATAGGATCTCACTTAGTCAATAAGTTTCAAGGCTGATTTCTAACTTGCAGTCCTCCTGTTGCACCTTTCCAGACTACTAGGATTATCTTAAAAGTTGAAATTGTCTACTCTGTAACTGGGCCAAGTGTTGTGATGGTGAAGGTGGTGAATTTGAAGGGGTAGAGCAATGAGAGGGCACAATGTCTCCTAAAGCCCCAATCAAAGGGAAGAAAATGAGCTTTTAACCATTGCTATAAAAAAATAAAAAACACTTTTCAGCCATGTATAATTTTTCTGTGTATCCAAGAGAAGATACTTTCAATCCCTGTTTATTCCACAAAGTGACTGACCTCACGGGTAGAAAGAGAGACCCCTTGGACCAGCCTCTCTGCTTGTTCTTCATTGGGGAAGTTTATATTACATGAGGATCATGGTTTGAAATATGTATTTTTGGTGTGTATGGGAAAGGAAAAGGGCTGAATTAAACATGATGGCAGCACCATCCCTTCACCAAACAACCCTCCAGAATTCTATATGTAAAAATGTAAATGTTTGCAAGGATTCTCTTCCTTTACAAAACTTTGATTCTGTCAGCATATTTGAAAAATAAAGATCATTTCCAACTTCTTTGAAGTGAACAGAATCTGTTTCTTAGTGACTGTGTCAGAGGTTTAAAAACTGTTGATCTCAGTTTTTTCCTTAACATTTAAGAATCTGTTTCTTTTTGAGTCTGTCAAAAGCTTTTAACAAATTGGAAAATTGTTGCTCATTCAGTTAGGTTTTTTCCCTGGATGAACATGATACAACAAATCTGTTTTGGTGTCTTTAAAATCAGAAGTTTGGCTTATTGAAATAGTTAAATATTGGTTGCTCTCTTTAAGGATGAGGGGTTATCCTTAGAAATAGAAATAGTCTTAACTAGTTTCTTAGCTAACTGAACCAGTAGTTTTTCATGTCATGAGATACTCAATTAACAAAGGATGGCAATAATATGGCATCCATGGCCCCTTTTGAACTGCTAAAGTATAGTTGGCCCATTGCTGCTAAGAAGATTGTCAAATGTTGTTATACAGAAGCCATTGGGGAACAAGAGAAAGGAAAGCATTTTGAATATTATCAGGGATAAATAAATCAGGTTCAAAAGTCTTGTGGCCTAATTTTATATATAGTTTTTATAGTATAAACTGCTGAAAAGTTTTACTGTGCAACTTGCATAATAAAATTTTGCTAATGGTGTAGCATTGATCAATTATATACAGAAATATTATACTTGGAATTTATATAACATAGCATATTTTATATCTTAGAAAACCTTGATAAATCCTTACATAACATTTCCAAACATTTAACCTGATTAAAATTGTCTACACAGTATTTTCTCTTTTTAGAACATATAGATTATTATTTTTAGTCCCTGGTAACCAGAAAATAATGAAGTTGATAGGAGAGACCAGATAATCTAGATTATACCCAAAACGGTTATTTTTTGGCATAGAAAATATTGTCTTTGAAATTGTAATCCTGTAGCCTTTCAAATACCTCTAAAAGCCTCTGAGGCTTAACGTTTAGACTTTAACTTCACAAGCATTTAAGATCAAATTAAAGGTTCTATCTTGATGCTCATAACCATTATAGAGTTGAGACATTTTTAATGGTAGCCTGGACATTGCATGGAGAAAAAGCATTTTTTTTAGAAGGTTAAGACTTTTGAAAGTAAAGAGGAGCAATAAGAAATATCAGGCAGCATGTATCATAAAATATTCTGTATACTATCATTGTTATTAATGATTGTGATCAGCACAATATTCTCTTTGGAAATGAGACACAACTAGATTTGTATTCAGTATCTCCTTCCTTTGTGCCAGGGCAATGGAAATTTATGGCTATCATACATAGTATTCTTCGATTAGCCACAGTAGTAAAATAAGTTGTATAGTATCATTTTATTCAGTCAAATAAATGACACACCATCTGGTAGAGACATCTGGTTCCTTCCTTGAATACCATGTTTCATCACTCTGAAACAATCAATGAAATACTGTGTTTCAAATGATATTACTCATCACTTGCTTAAATTGCTTAAAAATATTCTAAAAATAATGGCAACAATTATGCCGTGAGAGTCTGTCAAGTTGCATTGTAGATGTGATAAGAAAGAACTCGACATTTGTTCCAATATTTAAAGGAAAATAAAACAAATTCCTGGGTAAAGTACCATTCAGGCATTTAAAGCAGTACATCTCTAGTACTCTCTTTTAGCAGTCTGGTCCTTACAGAAGCATTTCTCTCTATCTTGAGTACCTTCTCCTAATCTCTCCTTGTTTTTGCCAGGTTAATTTCTATTTGTCTTGTAAATTTTCACTTGGAACTTACCTTCACCAAGTAGCTTTTGTTATTCTTCTCTGTTGATAGTAATTATAAACCTCTGCCCACTTTCTTTCTCTCTAGTCTGCATGTTACTTGAGTGACAGGGTTTGATTCATTTTGGGAAATACAGGGTTCCTCAGTTATACTAGATTTCAGTAAGGACTTCATAAATGTTTGTGCTACAACGGTAGTTCTTCAGAAAGGAAAATCAGACCCAGATTATCATCAGGAGAATGGGAATGATGTTTTGAAAAAATATGATGTACCCTGAACAGAATGAGTAAGTTGATCTTTGACTATGTATAGTAGTTTGAGGTAAATAATGATAGCAATTATAGATAGATCATTCATTATGTGATACCTTATTTGATTCCCATAAAAACCCAAGAAGTGCCTTTAATTCTTATCTCTAAATCTATGACACAAAAATGACCATGAGCTTAAGCAAGATATTCAAGATCAAATAGAAAATGAGTCATAAGAAAGACACCTAGGATTAAGATTCAATAAGTATAACACTGATGTCTTCAGTCAATCTTTTCATTTTATCCCTCTAAGTGATAAGAGTCACAACTCCAGGATTTAACCATGTATATTTTAGAAAACATAAGAAATATGGAATGTCAGAGTAATGGTTTGATAAATGTAAACTATACCTATCATAATTATATAATAAAATGGTTCCTTTCAAATGACAAGTCTGTATTTAAACAGAGACAACACTAAGCATTACATACCATTATGTGATATCTGACTTCTTTAAGAAACATGCATTTAAAAACTGGTGAAAGACGCAGAGAAGCATAAAACTTAAATTCAGCTATTTCACAATTTGACCTACATTAACAATGATCTTTGCTAGGCAGGCATTACTTGTCACCTGAGTCACTGCTGTACTAAAAGAATAATAAAAACCATTTGAAATAGTGATTCAATTATTTTGCTGCTGGAACTTCAAGTACTTTTGAGACACTATAGATAGTCTTTAAAAAATGACAGTAGAAGTTTCTTTAATCAAGAAATCTACTTGCCAATTGTTCAAATGTTATGTGTGTTTCTTGGAAAAGAGCAGACAAAGAAATCATAGGAGGCTTTCTATTGATGGAGAAATATAAGGTGCAAACTACTGGTTTATAATAATTCTGTAATTTCTGCTATTCAAATATATTTTAGAGTTAGAAGGAAAGCTATAATATTAGCAAATAACTATATGTGAGATTTTAATAATGGTTTGTGTTGATATTTCCCCAAGTAGAAGTATAGTTTTGAATATATTGATATGCCTCCCCAACCACTAAAATTATCTTTGACCTTGACTAAATCACATAGTATTTCTTATTATTCTGTTTCTCTAGAGAAATGTACCCGTTTCTAGGGTTGGGTAAATGTTGATAAATTTGAAAGTTAAAAGGTGCAAAATAATGGTAAATCATTATTCTTACTTCAATGTGTTCAACAGCAACAATAAAAAAGTCAATTAGAGAAGCAATCCTATTATTGAAATTTTTGGGAAAGATATTATGGATATTTATTTTTCCCACGACTTTAAACTGATTTAAAATGCAATGTTTGGTAGTACAGAAATTAAGGCCCTGTGTTTTATAATTTGTATGGTTTCATGCAAAGTGGAAGTAAGGATCAAGATTTCAGAAGTTCTTATCTCTTTAAAGTATTATCATTTTTAAATGCGTATGTGATTCAGAAGTCCAAACCTCATCCGACTAAAGTTTTTCTCTCCAGTTCCACAAGATGGTTGAAGAGCCCTACTGGACAATAGGAGAGCCAATTTCTTTAAACCTTTTCACCCAGATGCCCTGCTGCTTTGAGACTGAGTATTAACCAGCTGTCTCTAAAATCATGACCTACTCTTAACATCTCCGGTTACTGAAGACAAAATGCCTTTTTGGCTAGGATATGCAAAGATACCAGAAACCTAAACAATTTTTTTTCTCTGCTATCTTGCTCAAATTCTGATGTAAAGTAGAGATGGTAGTAAAGAGAATAAGTTCATGGGGATTTCAATAAAGATTGTCATGCATTAAATTTTTATTTTAACAAAACTAGGGCAGGTAAAATGTAAATTAAATGTGCTAAATTTCTTAGAACTTTAAAAATGTTTGTGATTATGGACTATTGTACATCTTTTTAAATTATAATCTATTTCATGACTTTTTGTGGGATTGAGGAATTAATTCAGGGCCACACATGCAAAGAAAAGTTCTTTAACATTAAGCTATATTCTGAGCCTTGTACGTCATAATTCATTTACATTGTTTTGTACTCTTTCTATAAACTCCAACTATATGGAAATCATCAAACAATATTTATGTCAAGAGAAAACTAATAGAAAATATTTCATAACAAGTAGAAACTCAATCCCAAACTAATATAATAACTAAAAAAGATTGGTACAGAATTTACATGAAGACAGTACATATTCAGTCACAGGAGATTTAAGCTTATTTTGTAATATAAAAATGAGATAATATCTGTTTAGGTAAAAGCAAGTATGGGATGGAATGTTTTTCAAAGTAACAAACTTGTGCACCTGAAAGACATGATAGCAATTTTATCCTCATTATTGCTCTGCTAAAATAGATAAGATGTGTAAACCTTGGGTTGATAGGAAGACTGGAACATTTGCCTTTCAGAACCTTGAAATAGCAAGGTGGATTCAAGTCATTTGGCTTATGCCTCACTGGGAAATCATATCCAAGTATAGCTCTCTGGTATCTCCTCTGGTCAAGTTTGTTATAGTATAAATCGTGAAAATGTGCCAAACTGGTCTTTTGGGACTTGTCCGATTAATGATACTCATCTTTATTCTTAGGCTGATAAAATGGACACTGCTATGTTATAAATGAATAATAATGCATGAATCTAGTAGTTTCAGACTTCAAATTAGCCTTTGCCCATCTAGCACCTTGCTGGGAACATCCAGCAAAAAGTTGGTATGTTGTAATAAGGTTAGTAATATATTTTTCTTATCAGTGAATCTTTGATACCAAATGGAAAACACTTTAAAATGCATTAAAAATTAAGTTTAAACAGTTGAAACCAACTGTTAGCTGGTGCTTCCAGCTGGAGCATTCATGATGCAATAAAATTAGAAAGTTGGAAAGAACATACACTCTCTACAAATGTACTTGATTTAAAAGTCAGAATTCACATTTCAAAGTTCCTGATATTTTTGATGAGCTCCTGCTGTGCATGCCCACAGAGGTACACTTTAAAGTCACAAAACAGTGCTCTGCTAAATGTAACATCTTTTTTTTTTTTCTGCATTACAGACCCGAGAACTTAAGGAGCCTTTGCTAGAGAATACTGCTTTGGGTATTTAGAATGACTTAGCCAACCCACAGAAACTTGAAAATAAATTTTAAATTTCCCTTTCAACTTATAGAATCTTAGGAAACTAAGAACTTTTCCAAAAATAAAAAACTGGGAGAAGAACCATAGCCTACTTTAAAATGGCTTTAGTGATTAGATAGATGGTCATGATGATGAGATGAATGATGATGATGATGATGTTGATAGTGATGATGATATGAACAGTTCTCATGTGCTCAGTGTCTTCCATGTGCTTTTTGAGTGTTATCAGATTCTCATAAAATTCTATGGTAGGCAACCATGTTATTCCCATTTTACAAATGAGAAGAATGAAGTCCACAGCCATTAGGTAACCTGACAAGGTCATAGCTACTTGTGGCAGAGCCTAGTTGGGAGCTTATATATTCTTTACTACAATGCTTTCATACTCAATCATCCTGCCGTATGGTGTAACCAAGGGTGATCAAACTCCTCCAACACAATGCATTACTGTATCTGGTATCTATGTGATGTGTTTACTTCAGAAGCTTGCAGAACTGTTTGCCTTTAATCTCCTTCACCCATAGAAAAGTCATGTCACCCACCTCTAAAATGCAGCTTCCTGAAAGAGGAAAAAGGCTTGGAATAATGCTTTTTTACATAGGAAATAAAAACGGATTTACATTACTCCTCATACTTAAATAGGCAATAACCACAGTTAGAGGTTGGTGTGGTCATAAAACAACACTTTATTGTTTATAATGTGTGTTACTGAGACCTTTAATGAGCACAGTTGGAGTCTATATCTGAAAGCCAAAGAACATCTCCAGTTTCATGGTGTTCCCTAGCAGCACACTAGAATATGCATTCACTGAAGCCCAAGAACACAGCTAATTCTGACAGTTAATTTTTCTCCAAGATGTTCCACATTCAAAGAAAATCATATATTCTCCTTGCATTTAGAAATCAATGGAAGATAATCCAAATCTATGATTACAGCTAATTGATTCCATTTTTGTCCTGTGTGCATATTTTATTTTATTTTTCTATTTGGACTACAGACTTGAAGTCACATTTAGAGACTAAAAAACAGATAAAAAGAATTGAGATCAGTAACTTTTAAGAAAGTACAGACAGTTAAGTGTGGTGCCCAATTCCTGTAATCCCAGCTGACTGAGGCAGGAGGATCATTGCAAGTTTGAGGCCAGTCTGGGCTACATAGCGAGACCCTGTCTCAAAAACAAAGAAGTATAGACATCAGTATGGTATTGTTAATGGTAAAATTCAGATGTCATTCAATTTAAAACTGAAAGATATGTGTAGTCTTTAACATAAACTACATAGCACTCAAATGTCCATTTTCTCATTTGAAAAATTAATTGAAACAATTTTAAACGTTTGAAAAGAAATGGTTCATTTTAATGACATAACTTATTTTATTTATTTCATTACAGAGACACTGATCAAGCACATCTATTTCTTCTAAAGAACAAACACAGCAAATGCCTGTGAATGATAAAGCCATGAACAACTTTTAAACCCTACTGTAAAGATGATATTTGATTAAAGGACATGGGTCCGACTTATAAATACTTGACATAAAGACATATATGATGAGCATTCTGACGAGGTGAGACTGGGTGGGGTACAGTGGCAGCAGAGACGTGCCATCATCCCTACACCTCTGCCCCTTTCTCACCGTGCTCTGGACTGGCTCCCTTGTGGTTTCTTGAATAACCACTCCTTGCTTTCTCTTGGGCCTGATGCCCATAGGCTTACTTCCTCAGTTCCATATAAATTTTCCATAACTGTTATTTCTCAGTGATCCCTTTTTTGTTTGTACTATTTAAAATTACAACTTTCCACCCAGCTCTCCATTACGCTTGCCTATCTTGTGTTGTTATTTTTGTTTTTCACCTTCCTCTTCCTCCTTCTTTCTCCTCTCTGACAACTCCTCCTCTTCCTCCTCCTCTTTTCTTTCTCATTCTCATTCTTCTTCTTCCCCTTCTCCTTCTGGTTCTTCTCCTCCTTCTTCTTATCTGGAAATTGAACCCAGGAGCTTCTCACTGAGCTACATCCCTACCCTTTCTTTTATTTTGTGTATTTTGGGGTGTAAGATAGAATCTCACTCAATCACTGTGTCCCAGTTTTTACTTGAACTTGCAATCCTTTTGCCTCAGCCCCAAAGAGTGCTGGGATTATAGGGGTATACTACCACTCTTGATTTTTATTCTTAATTCTTATTTTCAAATAGTACTATTTATTTATTAAGTATATTCTTTTTTTTGTGGTACCAGGGATCGAACTCAGGACCTTGCACTTGCAAGGCAGGCCCAGTGCCATTGCGCTAAATCCCCGGCCCTTATTAAGTATATTCTTATCTCATCCTACTATGTAAGACTAATGGGAGCAAAGCTTTTTATTTTCTTTACTGTTACATTAACTGAACTTAGGGTAGTTCTTAGTATATATTAGGCACTCAACAATTATTTGTTGCATAAATATATGAAGTGTTAACTAGGCTAGAATGTAGATTGTTAGGGCAAATGATTAAAGGCTTATTATAGTAGCTAGAATAGTATCAAGATTTGGAGGCAGTCTAAAACTAAGATAGATCTAAAAATATTTTTAAACTAAGGCTTTTGGGTAGAAACTAGAGAGGAAAAAAAGAATTAAGTAAAATGAAACCACTGAACCTCAAAGTCCTGGGGGTGGGGGGACTAAAGATCACAGGTTTCATGGCCCAAGTAGAATAATTATCTTCTTCTTCAGAACACTTCTCAGACAAGATCAAAAGAGAGAGGGAAATTTGCAAAAATGAATAGAAAAAGGCAAAAATGAAAAGAATAAAGCTTGTGTAAGTTCACGCCCGAGGTAATTTACTAAGAATAAAGGGTACATGAGCGGAGCCTGGTACTTTGGGGAGGGTGAAAGTTTGAAATGAATACTGTTCAACAGAAACAAAGTCTTTGTAAATAGGAAAGGGTGGAGGGGGTGAAGGGAGGACAGGGAATGGGGAAAAAATAAAAACAAAGATACAGCGTGTACAGGTACAAGCATCCAATGATAAATGTAAATGTATTATAAACCTAAAATGTACCAATAAAAGAATTTAAGGGGAAAAAAAGACAGAGAAGAAAGCAAAAAAAAAACAAACAAAAAAATGAATACTTGTTCGACAGTGTCAAAGAGAACTCCCGGAGATGAAAATATTTTATATAGGTGGTGAAAATTTGATTGCAAGTATCTAATAGACATTCATAGAGGGGTGGACTTTATACAAACCCCCTATCATCCTGAAGAAAAATTGGAAAAAAAAAAAAGACTATAGGTATCAGTGGGACTAGGGAAAGGGAAGATCAAAATGGCAGAATGCAAAGTAGGACAGCTATGAAGCAGAAAAAAATAAGGTTGTCTTTGAAATCACCTAATGCTGGTTTCAACACCTAGTATGGAAGCACACACGAGGCACTCAACAAATGGTAGCTCTTGCCGCTACTATTCAAAAAATCATACAATGAAAGAATAAAGGTTAGATTCCATTATAACAGAATAGTATGGAGATAGTTTGCTGAACTTCATCTCTTGAGTTGTGTTTAGATTTTATGAGCCCTAAGATTTGAATTTTATCATCTATAAAATAGGGATGATATGGATACCTATCTCATAAGTTTACAGTGATGATTGCATGGATCCCATTGAAGGTAAAAACATTTGAATAGTGATTAAAAACTGATATTTAAGATAAACTGTCTAAAGCAGTATTTGGCTCAGAGAAAGCACTATATAAGAATATCTTTAAAATGTATAATAAAAATGTGAGAGTGAAGTGTGGAGAATCACTTGATTTAGGTGCTGTGCTGATTACCTTTTGCTCATCTCTGTTTGAACAAAAGCCTGAAAGTCCAGTGGCTTTTAGCATTTTCTCCATTCTCCAAAAATAAAATAACTAAAAAATAAAATGGATGATCATCTATAATAGCAGTTTACTAAGATAGAAGCTTTTAACTTTTCATGTAAAAGAAGTAAAATAAGTCTTCCTCTTCTGTACCTATTTTTATCTATATAGAATCAACTTTGTTCGAAAGCTTGAAATTCAAGGCACGCCATATTTTTTTCCACCAACTTCTCTTTCAGAACCTTGTAACCAGGTCGTTTCATACTTCTTTCAATAACTTAAGTCACCCTCTGTCCCTAAACCTTATTTTGCTTATAGTTTTCTCTCAGAATACCTTTTACTTGTCTCAGTAAGCATTATTCACTTTTTTAATGCCCTATGCAAACCCTTCCTGAGAGCTTCTCTGTCTTTCCTTACCCTTAGAAATAACTTCTGTCTCTGAATATTTGTTGAACTTAAAGTCTGTACCCTTGCAGACTTCCCAACATGTACCATGTGCCCCCAAATGTGCACTACCACTGAAACTATGAAGCCATACAGTATGATCACTTATCAGTGGGTGTTGAAGGGCTACAGATGAAGCATATGAGAGTGGGTACTGAAAAAAAGTTAATATTCTGCACTTGAATGACCATCAAACAAAAAGATAATGAGAAAATAAGAAAACAGAATGGGTAGAAATACATTACTTTGTAAGAGTGAAGCCAAGGACTTGCTGGTCATGTGAGCTGAAGTGGTAACAGGTTAAAATAGCTTTACTACTAGTCATGTGAAATAAATCTGATGTCCAAAATTATCTCCAAAACTCAAGAGGGCTTTGTAAACTAGTTGCTCAGAATTAGCCTTATAAATCCTTTATAGATTCTACAGCTAAAATAAGTATGGGGACTGCCACTGCAATTTGGAACAAAATGCTAAGCTGTGAAATGCAAAACATGCATCTATGGTACAATGACAATAGCATAATTTCAGATTTTGTTGCCATGTTTTTGAATGAGCTCAGAACTTCCCATGTGCTATTCAATAGCACTCCACAATGAGTCATCATTAACCAGAGTACACACACACAGACACACACACACACACACACACACACACACGGGGAGAGGGGAGGGAGTGAAAGAGAGCAAGTTAGCACTATTACCCATTAATATTTGGGAGAAGACACCCTCGTATTTTAGTGTTTTCTTGGAAAAAGGATCATAAACTCAAAATCTTTCAAAGAGGTCACCCCTTGAGTGTGGTGGGCAAAAAGCAGTTGTGTGACACTGGCACCGTGCCAGGATGCAGAGGAGTGGCAGGTACGCCTGCAGACATTGGCTGCAGCTTCCCTTGAGGAGCTGTTGTTACTCAGCTTGGGCTAATTTTTGCCATTTATAAATGTAGGCTGAGTACAGATAGATTTTCCAAGTTTTTAGAAGCTAGAAACTCTGACATTTTATGGTGAAATGCATAGATTTTAAAAGTTGATTCAAATTCTACAATATCATCAGTCAAATGCAGTAAGCCTCCTATGTCCCCAAAACCACCACTTTGCAATTTTTGCTTTGGACTTTGTGGTGACCCTTCTCAGTGTCACTTTGGTTCAATAACCACAGGAAAAAAATTTAAATGTAAGATGTTAAAAATAACCATTATACCTTTTATAATACAGTCCCTCATGACTGAATAAAATCCTTATCTAAAAATAACAGAGAAGACTTTGAAATGATATGTGGAAGCTGTGAGGCAAGAGATGGGAATTTTTAAGGGAAAATCTAGATTGCATGATATTCTTGCTCTTGTTTTATTTAGTGCCTGCGCTCTGGGCTGAATTTCTTCCTAGAGCAATAATCCAGATGTCATCGCTGGGCTTTTTTGTATCAGCAAAGATTTTGAAAGGTACTGTATTTTTGCAACTCTTTGATTGAGGCTGCTATTGCCACCATTAATCTATTAATCTCTAGTTTTTCCGCAAAGGCAACTAGTCACTGAGGAACAATACTTTCATAAAGTATAAACGGGAAAAATAGCTGGCCTTTTAGAAAGCAGGCTGTGGTTTGGGGGCAGGGGACGTACTGGGGATTGAACCAAGGGCAGCACACAAGCTAGACAAACGCTGTACTGTTCAGCTCTGGGCTGAGGGTATAAATAGCTCAGTGGTAAGAGTGCTTGCCTACTATACGTGAGGTCATGGGTTTGATTCTCAGCTAATTTAAAAAAAAAACCAAAAGTCAGCAGGAAGCAGATTATACACACGTTGATCAGTGAAAGTCACAAAAGAGTTACCAGCTCTATCAGTATCTTTCATTTTCAGTAAAGAATTTCAAAGGAGATTTGGTCCATATTCTTTTTCATTATAAGAAAAAATTTTGAACTACAGTGTCCTTGCCCAACTTCTCAGGATCTTCTTCTAATGTCCCGAAGTCATGTTTATTTTTAGCAGTTAACATAACTCAAAATTTAGAAAAGATAAAATATGCTCTTGACTTAGAAGCTAGACAGTAAGAGTACATTCTGGATGCTTCACACAGTAAATGTTTTCTCATTCCTATAAAAAGAGGAGCACACTGCAGAAACCTCAGTTGCAGCAGTGAAGCAGGTTTACGATAGCTATTAACCTCAAAGGGAGAGGAAAAAGAATGGAAAAAGGAGAAAAGACTAAAACAGATAAACAAAAAATGTTAAAGGCCAATAAACATGAATAAACATGGAAAGATAAAGAGCAGCAATATGACAAAGGTTTCTGAGCCCTCTCTTTCCATCTGCTTTTATACTTTCTTCATTGTTGCCCATTGAACATGATGTATTTTCTCTTTAAAGCTTCACAACAGGAGATCAGTGCTTTGATCAAAGTGTTGTTTGCCCTCATATACTAGGCTCTTCAGAAAGCATTAAAAATGACTAAAGCCTTTCATTGTACTATGGCTTTTCCCATCATATTTTTAGTCAGTGAATTCTTGGCATCTTTAGAATGAAAAGGAAAATGAACCATTTTAATGTCAGTTGAACAAAAAGTAGGTTTTTGAGACTCATTGAAAAATCCTCTCATGTTGCATGCACCTCTGGTTTTTTAGGCACACATGTTGGTGTTCTTTGCAAGAATGGCTTCTATTTTCCTTTAATATCAGCCTCCAAAGCCCATACTCACCCCACTGAAAAAGGCTTTTTCTGGCACTGGCTAAGGGCTCTCTAATAGTTCTACTCTGCTCTTCTGTTTACTCTCTCCTCTAGCTTTTCAAGAACAAGGAATTGCCTTCTGGAGTGTAAGTGAATAGTGGTTGAGACAAATTACACATCTAAACTCAGAATAGCTTAAAATAACAAAAATTTGAAATAGACATCTTAATTTTAAAACCAAGGGGGATGAGAGATTAAATGAACAACCATCCTCAAAATGTTCTTGAAATTGGTTAACCTGTACTTTTTAAGCTCCCTATATTACTATTTTATAGTACATTAATGCCTTAATACTGCTATTAGTTTTCATACATATAATTTAAATGGCCATTTAAAAGTATGATAGGTAATTTCAACTTTTAGTTTTCAATCATCACTTGTCAGAGCAGTTCACCATACTTTATTAGGTAAAGGAAAAGATTTTCCTACTTTATTTAAGGTAAAGAGAACAAGTATGTACATTCAATTTTGAAATAGCAGTTGTGGAATGCTGTCACTGCAAGAGTTGTTCCCTGTCTGTAATCATTCTCTTTCTCAGTCATGTGGAAGGAAAGATGTGTTCAGAATTCAAATTGACTCAAGATGTTTCAGTGATAATGTCATAGCGGTAGAGAATGTAGTCATGTGTAAAATATTCACTGTAAGAGTGGAAAGTTCTTGTCTCATCTATTGAGAAGGAAGTGATTGGAAGTGAGAGAATGACTCTAGTGGCAAACTTTGAGCAATGAAGTACTAAGGAAACTGTACCCTGAAGCAGAAAAATCTCTGCCTCTCTGCTGGAAAGAGGACATTTGGCTGGTAGCTGCGGGCAAATTGATGATATATAGATCATAAAATTCTCTGAATATCTAGCATTTGATATTAGCATTTCAAGATAAGAAATGGAAGTGAGTTAGAAAAGGACTTTATACGGTAATTACTCATCCTAGTGTAGTGACTATAAAATCAAATATGTAGATAACTGCAAGCAGCTAAACTGAAAATCAATATATACAAGCATAATGTTATAGTTGAGTTCAGTTTTAATTCTGACATATTTAATTATTCTTATGAATATATGTGTATATTTAATTTGTTAAATGATGACAAAGTAGAAAAGGTAAGGTAAATATCTAATGAGATGTACATATTTTATGATAGAACATATTCCAATAAAAATGCTAAAAATTTATGAGTTCAGTGTCTGGCTATTTCTTTTATCAATTGTTTACTGTCCAAAGTATGAAGTCAGAGCCAGCAGGCTCCAGGGCACAGTTATAGTTCTTGCTGCTTCTGTCAGGGGGATATTTGCAGGTGCTTCAATAACTTGATTTTTCATCTAAGAGATTTTTTCGCAAAACAACTTGTCATTGAAATTCAGACCAGTTAATTGCCCAAAATTGAGCTGCAAGAACACTTTAGAGGAATTGCCAGCTAGTGTGAGGTTGATAGACTAAATAAAGCAAAAGAGCAGTGTGGAAGAAGAATAAAGTGAGAATGAAGCTAACACAGCTGGTATATTATATTAACTGTATTTTTATCCTTTAGACATATAATGTTATTTCTGACCCTTGAAATATTCATTGAAAGATCTTAGAGAAGTGACCCAGTCTGCAGGCTAGACTTTGCTTGGAATATCTGCTTAAAACCAAGGAAGAACCACTTTAAGTATTTTAGAACAGAGGGTTATAAATGTTTCCTGTAAAGTCCAGATAGTAAATATTTTAGATGTTGCAGTCCACTTGGCTACTTCTGTAATGATTCAACTCTGCCACTGTAGTACAAAAGCAGCTCTAGACAATGTGTAAACTTAGGAGGATGACAGAGTTTCAACAATACTTTCTTTACAGGCACTGGAAATTTCATATAATTTTCACATGATAAAAATACTATATTAAAGGTTGATTTTTGAACCATTTAAAAATGTAAACCCATTCCTTGTTTGTGTAAAAAAGAGATAAAATCCATATGTCCCCAAGGCCATAAATTGATTCTTGTTCTAAACAAATTGGTCAAGATAATGATATTATAAATGACATGGTAGTGCAGAGACTATCTACAGCAACACAATTTGAGAGATGTATTATAATAATATACTAAGAACTTGCAAGTGTGATAGTTCATTTTCACAGCAATCCTAGGTAATAAGTTGATGTGTAGATCAATAACATAACTGACTCATTTTTTTCCACCTCTTTCTGTATTCTATGACCTTTGGTGAGTAAGAAGTTAGAGTATCTTTTCCCTTTCCTCTTATTCTGAGTCAAGCCCTGGGATTTGCTTTGGACAATGATATATTAACAGTTGAGATATAAACAGAGATTTGAAAAATACTTGAATGTTTTCACTTAATGTTTATTCTTCATTGTTACCATGATAATATGATGGAGCTAGATTGCTGAAGAGTGGAAAACCATAGAGCACAACTGAGAACTCCATAATCCCATAGAAGGCCACCCTAGATCACTTAACAGCTAGGCAACCATAGATGTGTGAAAAAGCTCAGTATAGATCAGCAGAAGTGCCTTGCCATTTCATAACTAATTTTTGCTGCCTTAGTAAGCTCAGTCAAGTTCAGTTTAACCATACTTGTTTGTGAAATAAATAAATGTTTATAATTGTATGCAGTTTAAATCCCGCAGGTATTTAGTATGTGACAGTATTATGGCAATACATAACCGATATATTAGGGTAGATATTTTTGTTTGTGTCTTATAAAGGATCAAATAACCATGTTCTGAAAATAATTGGTGAAAGCATTTTAAAATCCTGAAATTCAGAAAAATTTTTGTAATCTAATTTTATGGATTTCCCCAAGCAAATCAGTAATTGGAGCTGACAAGAGCAGAAATTAGATTCTCTAATTGCAAATTTGAAATAAAAGAAACACAAAAACTAAGAAAAAAGAGGCAAGGATGGTAAGTAACTATATAGAGGAACGCATAAAGAAGCAACTTAAGGAGATCTAAGAATATTTACTTTGTAAAGTTTTGTATTTGCATTTAATAATGTTATAAATATTTTTTAAAAGTTAACTATATAAATTTATTTATCTACACACTTGAATTTAACTATTTGTCTAGAATTTAGTGGAAATGCAATAAAGGACTCATAAATAAACATTAATCTTAAATATTTTTAAATCAAATCTTAAGTTTTTGGCCTTTCAAGGTTCCACTTAGATAGCTGAGATTTTTTAAAAAGTGATATTTAAAAGTATAATCTTAAAAATATTTTAGCTAAATGCTTTTTACAGATTTCATTGTATAAGGAATCAAAGTCCCCAAATAGTATTGAACAAGATTTACACACATATCTTTTTGCAATGAGTGCTGCCTCTAATGAAAGGATTGATAATCACTTTTTTTATATGAGTTATAGGATATAGAATGTCTACTCAAATTATGTTTATGTGAAACAGTATGTATCAGATGCTAATGTGGACTTATTTGGGATCCAATGTTGAAATTAGTTTTATAACTCCATTGTGGATCATACAGTTGTTTTAGAAAGTTACAAAGGCACATATTTTATGAAGTCATTTGAAAATTACAAAGATATTATGTAAGACTTGTCTTTCCTTCAAGGATCATAACCAGTATACGCTGAGGAAAAAAGGTATCATCATTATCAAATGGTAACTAGTAGTTTATGACCAACTGCCGTGTGTCAGACATACAGATATGTCTATAACCTCAAGTCTCCACTTTCAGATGAGGAACCTAAGACTTAGAAAGGTCCACTGACCTATTTCAGATGGTATTTTACCAGTATTTGGTGGAATTATCATTTGAGTTACCATTCATGCTGGTCTGCTCCAAAACTTGGATGTCTTCTTCTCTATGATCTTATAGCATAAACTGCCTGCATATTAGAATGTGAAAGAATTCTTGAAAAGACTTAATAATCAAGAATTTCTTCACTAACTGAGAATTCCTAAATAATTTTAAATACCATAACATGTTGTCACACTATTATTTTCACATGATAGAGTTTTATTATTGAGACTATAGAAATGTAAAACACCCAGAAATATAGGAAAATTAAAGATGAAAAAACATCAGGGACTCAGAATAAGATGTCATCTGTTTAAAAGATCAAAAAACATTTTAAGAATTAACTTTTAAACCCTCAAACTAATTCACTGCATTTTTTAATTTTTGAGAAAAAAAAATTAGAATGATTATCAATCACTTTATTAGGTTTCAAATAAACTTAGGACCATTTCATTGTGGCTGGGATTGCTTTGTGTGTTAACCAGTAATCGTGAAATGCTCCAGACTTATTTAAGTCTGCAGCTGATCAGAACTTTGTGGAGATTCTTTGTGTCAGTAGACGAGATAATATTATAGAAAAGTCCTCAAAAAAATGGAAATTCAATCTTTGGGACCTATTTGATCTAGGTAGATATACTACTTTGATACTTACAGAAGAAGATGAATAGGAGTGGAGGAAGAGGTGAGGACTAATGACAAAACATGGAATGAGTTTTAGAAATAATATTTGTTAAAGGAACTCTCCCCACAACAAAAACAGAAAACATGCTCCAGGAAGAAAAGATGTATGCTGGAAAATGTCAGAGTACCTTAAATAAATCTTTAAATCCAACAAAATTTCAATAAAAATAGTTCAATCAACATTCTCTTATAAATCCTTTATAATTCCCACTCATTATTTTATTATTTAATTAAACATTTGGGTTTTAGCTGAGATGGACTCTCACTATGTTGCCTAGGCTGATGTCAAGCTCGTGGGCTGAAATGATCTTTTGGTTCAGTTTCCCAAGTACTGGAGATTCCAGGCACATGACACACCTTGCTTAATTAAATTTTGAATTTATATAATGCAGTTTTATGCACAGTTGTAAATAAAACAGAGCAATCTTATGTATCCTTAAACTAATTTTGCCACAAGAGAACAACTTACAAAACTATAGTATTGTATAGCAACCAGGATATTAACAGATACAGTCAAGACACATCCAATTGGTGTCATCATAGGCTCCTTTATATTGTTCTCTACAGGTCCACCTACATCCTGCCTACACACATTGTTCCTTAATCCCTGGTGACCACTAATCTGTTCTCTATTTTTATAATTTTGTCATTAAAAATTGTTATATTAAGAAAACTATATGGTGTGTAACCTTTTGGGGCTGACTTTTTATTCACTCAACATAATACCCTGGACCTTCATCCAACTTGTGAATGAATAGTTCATTCCTTTTTTTAATTTTTGGTACCAGGGATCAAACTCGGGACCTTGCGCTTGCGAGGCAGGCAGTGGAACCACTGAGCTAAGTCCCCGGCCTGGTTCATTCCTTTTTATTGCTAAGTACTATCCTACGCTATGAATGACCACAATTCCTTTAACCATTCATCCTCTGCAGGACATTTGAGGTGTTTGCAGTCATTCACTATTATGAATAACACAGTTATAAAATTCAAAACAATTTTTTATAACTGTGCCTTCATACAAAGAATGCAACTGCTGGATTGTGTGGTATCTACATGTTTATGTGTTGTTATAAATAAAATAGAAAGACACTTTGTTTTTTAAAGAAACTAGAAAACTATTTTCCAGAATGGCTATACCATTTTTCAGCAACACAAATGCAAACACAAAAACTTTTATACATACAGAATTTGAAAGAGATTGTCCTTCAATTTTGTGATGGGAAATTTTTACCTTTGAGAGAAAAATGTTCAGTTTCAATTTTACTTCACAGCAAAATAAAATTCAGATGAATTAGAAAATTCAAAGTAGAGACTGGGGATTTAGCTCTGTGGTTCTGCCACCTGCCTTGTAAGCACAAGGGCCCGAGTTCCATCCCCGGTACCAAAAAAAAGAAAAGGAAAAGAAAATTCAAATTAAAAATTATCCATGAAATGTGGTCTTGCATCTACAACAATAGTGAATCATTTGAAATGGTTCAGTTCACTAACATATGATGTGAAGAGATAATCTATAATGATAGCCATGATGTAGATTATTTTCTTATATTTATAACTAGTTTTTAAAAAACTTTTAACAAATATACAATACTTTTGTCATTATGAAAAACATTGAAATGTTTTTTTAAATTTTGTTTTATAAAGATATTGGAAAGCAGTACTACTTTAATAGCAAAAACTAAAAGTAAATAATTAACTTATAGATGGTGTTGAATGAAATGATTGCTAGGATAAAGTTTGCCAATAAACAGACCTAGAAAGATTTTTTTTCATTGTTTGGCCTTTGAATGTGAACAGGGAGTTAATATTCTTCTATGGGAAGATATTTTGGCTCTACTCTTTCTTTCTTCATTTGATAGTTCATCCCTGACAAGGTGAAGTGTAGTGCTGTGTGTGCTATATTATTAATTTCCACACCTATGAAATTGTGCTATTGCTATTCCCATTTGGCAATTGGGTATCCAGGACATGGAGGGTTTAGGTAAATTGCATACCCCTGATAATCTAAGAAGCTGATGTGCAGACCCAGCTAATCCAACACCACATACTCTCCCATTAACTACTTTCCTGCACAGTGTTCTGAGGAAGGGTCCACTTCTAAAAACCAGCCCCAGCTCATTTCACTACAGTTTCACTGTAGCAAAGGTTGTGCTTCAAAGTCCTTAGGCTCTTCTCACTTTTTCCTTCGGCTACAGGAACATTTCCATTATATTCAGATATTAAGAGGGTCAACTTCTCAGAGAGGCATTTTCCAACAAAGCCTAATCTTCCTTAATCTTTCCTCATGGCTCTTCCTACCATCTGACTGTGTGTCTCTCATTCATTGGTTTTTGTCAGTTTCCTCTACTGGAACATTTTTGTTTTTTCCTAGCTGTATTCCTAACACTTGAAGCAATTGATGAACAAGATACTAGCTACTTATTGCAATGAATTCAGTAATTCGCAGAAAGGACAACTATAAAAATGATCTCTAGCAAACAAAATACCTTAATAGACATCTAAAAGCAGCTCTAGAAATTTGTAAAAGCAATATTTGATTTTAGAATCGCATATCATATTTAACTAAATTTATCATGTGCCTGGATAAGAAATAATGACTTTTTAGCTTACCAAGTTGTAACCTCCAGATAGTGTCTTCATCACAAAATCAACCTGTGAGCAGAAAGTGCACTGAGTTTGATGCCTATCATTGTCCAAATGTGTTGCTTGCCACCGTTCTTTATAATTATTTTCAAAGCTTGTGAAAATTTAATTGTAATATATTCAATAATGGATATGTTTTATCTATTTTTGAGTGGACTTGATTTTGGAAATAGCCAGAAGTCATTTAAAGTCCACTGTGGTGAACATGGTATGAACAAAGCCAACCTCATGAATTTTTCATCAGACAGTGATGTGACTGGAACATAATGAGGCTCTCTTTTGCGGATTGCTCATAAAATGTCTCTGGTAGAACTTTCAAAATTAGACTGTAAGATTTGTTTTGAGTGTCATTGTATAAAAGCAACTCTGATGTTGAATTGAGAAACCCTCATTTTGTTATATTTTTATTTATGCTTAAAATATATCAATATCAAAAATACCATATATATCTGTGTATATCAAAATATGTACCATTTTACAATAAATACACAGAGTTTAAGACGAAATGTTTTTATTTTAAGACTCTCAGAATCCTTTAATTTTATTCTCTGATTTCACCTACAGATACCTCTTTAGTTGCTTTTTATAAAATCATATTAACTAGGTATGTGAATAAACTTCATTCTATCTAGTTATATGGTTTTGATTTTTTGTATAGGACCACAATTTTAAGAGTTAGAGTGTTATAAAATTTGAAATACAGTAAAGGATTTGGAACCAAGATCTCCCAGATGCCTTCAATCCAATGATAATTTTACTCTCTCTGAAAAAAGTGTACATACTTAGGAGACACAAGTTCTTGTCCTTAAATATATGCTTGGTGCAGATGTCAGACACGATACCTGACTGTTTTGATTCTCCATTTCTACTGTATTAATGTGAATCCAAAAAAAATCACTGTAATCCCTTCCATCCTAGCTATGCTTTCAATCAGTGTGTTAGTGAGAACTTGCTATTTCAGAGAATCTCATTGTAAAATAATCTTACAAAGTGAATATTTATACTTCAACATTTTAAATAAAATGTAGTATGATTGCATAAAACACAATAGACCAAGTATTTTCAGTGTATAAACGTTTAATGTGTAAGGTGCAGGGTTTTTCACTTGTTTTTAAAGAGTAAAATCTTATAAATCTTAACTGGCATTCTAAAAGGCTGAAGTGTTGAGCTGCTGAGTAACAAAGGGTAATTATGAGAGTGTTTGTTTACAAATGAACTGATTTATGTCCCTTTCTTTTAGAATATCCACCAGGTAACATTAATTTATTAGTTCTAAAGGTTTTTCTCATGTTTTAGTCATAAAAACTTTATGATAAAAAAGAACTTCCCAACTATGCAAATACCAGTTTTAAACAGATGGAGTGAAACCCCTAATTTTTGCAACCTTGTTTTTAAATAGAAATATGTGGGCTAGATACTAAATATTAAAACATGACTTCTATCTACTCACTATCCCAAATTGCTAATTTCAATCAATACCCTCAGGTTCAAACAAACAAACAAACAAATAAACAAAAAGTGATAACCCTCAAGACAGAAAAGGTCTGCCTGAGTTTTCCATCCATATCTACCACACCCCTTGTCCCAGGTTAACACTCTCTCTCAGTGGTTCCCAACAAGTTTATTTGTATATTTTTATTATTTGGTACATCTACTCATATTTAAAATACTAGGATCTGTTAGGTATGAACAAGAAAAATAAAATATTCTCATTCCTATCAATTCATGTTTTTGCCTCCTGACAATTATTAGAAAGATTATGAGGAATAAATGGGTTTTACTGCTACCTTAAGATATAGTTTATCAGGAAGACCAGGAATTAAGTGTTTTCTCTTGCATATTTTACATTAGATCTAATTGGATTTGCCTTTCTACAGTAATTGTTGAAATGTCAGTTTTTATATGGCGCTAGAGAAGAAGGATACAAATAAATTACATTCATAAAGAATTGCAAGGAAATGCTACATAGCAAGATTTAAAAAAATATCATGAACATATGGACTCTATAAACTTTAAAACTTAGAAGAAATAAATATATTTAAAATGTACTTAAATATATTTAAAATATTTAAGTGGCATATATATATTTTATATGTCCATCAATTGACCAGTGGATAAAGAAGATGTGTTCCTTTTATATAATGGAATATTACTCTGCCATAAAGAAGTAGGAGCTTCAGACTTTTCTAGCTAAATGGATGGACCTTGAGACCATACTCCTAAGTGAAACAAATTGGACACACATGTTTAAATACCACATTGTTTCTCTGGCGTGAGAAACTGAAAGTGGAAATAAGGACTGAAAAGTATAATGGGTGTTGGGAAACAGGAAGAAAGTGTTCAAATGGGAAGGGAAACAAGGGAAGAGGGAGGGAGAAAGGAAGGAAGGGAAAAGAAAAAAGTGAAAATAGAAGGAAAAAATGGATACAAAGCTTTTGTAACAGGGAGGGGAGAGGACTTGATGGGGGAAATGGGATAAAATAAAATGAAGTTTCTTAAGAAAAATAAAAATAAATATTTAGCACTAAAAATTCCTAATGTTCTATATTTTGGAGAATATGTTGTTTTTGACAAGTTTGAATGAAAATTTTTCAAATAACTCTAAGTTATGGTCAAGGAAAATGAGTTAGGAAAACTGAAAAACTTTAGAGCAACAGTTAATAAGGAAGCATGATAAAAAAGCCTAATATATTTCTGATTGAGGAAAATAGATAACTTGACAGAGTCCTGAGCATTTGGTATGTGCATACCACATAGCAGTAGAAAAGAATATTGTCTAATGAGTGGCATCAAAGGAAAGGGTTACTTTCTCAAATGCCATGCAAATTTTCTGCAAAATACTTTCTCATGGCTCACTGAAAGTGTGCTTTGTTTTTGGAATGTCTTCTGACATTCCAACAGCTCAGCCAACAGCTTGCTGATGAACAGTTTTGTAATTTGGGGAAGAAAGTTCATAGCCCTAATCTCAGCCATAACCCTGGCTTTCTCAATTTGATTATTTTTATATTAGAATGAGATTATTTCATATGGTTTCCATAATAAGAATTATTTAGTTTTTAATTTGATAAATGGATATATAAACTTGCTACTGATGATATCCATTTCTGTATTTTTCTTTCACATTTATTATTGCATTCTTTGTAAAAGATTAATATGCAATATAAGTGTAATCACATTGATATAAAAATTTAATATTATCCCAAATTATATTTAAATTTACAGTAAAAGGTTTTTATCATCTTTACGCATGTTTCCATGAAGAATATTCTAATTACAGTAGGAAAATACATAGTTATTAGCAAAACTCGTTCACAGGGTAGCCACAAGCATTCTGGAAAATACATTCAGAATATGTTCACACAACATTCATGTAGTATTTTTTCAAAATGTACCTGGAATCTAATTTCTTTGTCCTATGATGCAACTTTTTTCACTATTAAAATTTTCTTATCTATACATAATTAGAGAAACTAAAGCAAAAAGAGAATATACAACTGGCACTTAGTTTATGTCACAATCAAGTCATGCATAATCTTTCATTTATACTCTTAAAAGCATGCCAAGAATTAAATTTATAGCAAATTCTAGAAAGTATATTATTTTATCTGCACATATTTCAGCATGGATAGTTAAAACAATATATTCTTGTAAAAAACATATAAACAGTATTTTTTTAAATTAGCACTATTTTTGATTTTATTAAATAATCAATATACAAATTCTCTTGATTTTTAAAAATTTCTTTGAATTGGTTGAATTCAAGTCCACTTATTGTGTGCAGTAATTATATATCTTACCTCCCTTATCTATAATTTTTTAACTTTTAAATTTTAGTCTTTATTCTTGGCCTATACACTTACCCTTCTTCCATTTTTTCATCTTTTTGTACTCACTGTTTTATTTTTTATACAGAGTCATTTGTTCTATACAATTTTCCACAGTTTGGATTTTACTTATTAATCCTTCATGATACCAAATAAGCTAATTTCTTTTATTTACTAATTTTCAACATAGTGAGTTGTTTATGTTGAACAATCAACAATGATTTTTAAAATATTATTACAAATTCATATTTAATAATGTTATAATATTTTCAATTATCGAGGCTATTTTTCTTTTGCATGCTCAAATTCTCCCATTTTATTCAAATGCTTTCAATCTACTTGACTTGTTCTTAGTCACTTTGATAATTTCCTTAGTTTCCAATATGACATACTGGGTTCCTATATTCACTTTGCACAACATTTGAGTGAAATAAGCTACTTTCTCCAAGAAATATCGGTTCATTACAGTGGAAAATTGTACTTAGGGATGATAATTTAGATCTTTAAAAAGGAGCTTATCATTAATACTAAGTCAGTAGTTATTGTTAGGGCTTGATTTTCATTAGAAATAGACTTTTATTAATCATAAATATATTATAAGTTCATACAAATACTTTTAATTCAATTTTTGTTCTAGAGTTCTTACTTAAACTAATGCATATCTATTTCTTCTTTCACTTACCCCAGAAATCTGAGTTCCCAAACTCAATTCAATAGCTCATATACTTGCTACCACAGTATACACGCACAATACTTAGTGGTACTAACAAAAATATCCTGAAAAATATTTGTTTAACCCAAAGGTATGAAGATTTTCTCCTAATTTTCATCCATATCTTTAAAAATGGGAAGGGGACCAAGAGATAGAAGGAGAAGGGGAGGAGTGAGGAGAAGGGGAATAAAAAGAATTAAGATATTTTATGCACATTGACTAACTCCCCATGATTAATGTAATAATTATGTAGAAACTTGAATTTTCTGCTAAATAACAAATTAAGCTAATGCTCTGCAGTTATAAACTGGAGAGATATTGAGAAGTTGATAGGACACCCATGTCCTCCTCTGCAGCCACAGAGACTTCAGGACCACTGTGGTGGTTTTGGGACAAAATATACTGTGTGAGGGCAGGTTCTGTATGAGGAGGATGGAGGTATTCATTTCTGTACCCTGTAGCAAGCTCATCTCCTGAGATACTATTAGAAGTTAGAGAGTGAACTGATGATGTGATAGTCTCTGATATGAGATATGGAAGGTAATTTTACCAATGATCCAGGACTTTTGTGGGAGTTTTTTCCAAGCCAAACTGTGTCTAGCTTTATTAAAGATATCTTTCATAAACAATCATGGTATTTCAGGTAGGACATGGGCACATAATCATTAACAGTATACAACAACTTTCAAACTCTATTCTTGGATGGACTACCAAAAATCAGAAAGCCACTATAAAAATCCCATGGAGTCTTCTTCATTTGATGGTCTGAGTAGGATAGTTTAGAGTGAAGGTTGACACTTCACATTTAACAGGTTGTTTAACAACTTTTCACAAGCCGACCCTGGCCTTCAGAAAATGAAATGAAAATGGCAGAATTATCAATCTGAAGATCCACAATCTAGAAAAGGAAATCATTGCTCTTGTGGGACAGCCTCTCAACATCACTGGCAAGTCCAGAATGTTTGACACACTGTTAACATCAATTTTTGGGAGTCAAGACCCACTAGGTCTCTTGGCTTAAGGGACTTAAGTCTACTCTGATGGCAGAAGAAAGGAGAACATAAAATGAACTGGGAGTTTTCCTGTACCACAAGGCATTTGTTCCAAGGTGGCCACAGGTGTCAACATCAAGGAATCCCTCCTCCTGGGAGCCAAGAGGAAGCATCCCAAAACTAGCAAGGAAGTGTGCTTTCCCCACAACAATCCAGCTTTGGCGACATTGTACTAGTGGCATATGCTCCTTCTCCAAAAAAACACAATGAAGTGTTCTGTGTGCTAGCAAGATAGCTTAAAAAAAAGTAAAATAAAATTCTGCATTTTTATAAAACTTGATAAAAATAGTACTCCAAACTGTACAGTCACCAGAAGTACACAGTTATTAATAATGCACACACTTCACTTGACATCCCCAGCACCTTCAGCTTTTTGTGCCTGGTTTTGGCATCTCCATTTTCTGCAGGGTTATTCCCACCCTTGCTGGCATTAGCTTTTCCCTTTTTCCCTTTGGGTACCTTCTCTCCCTTCTTTGCAGGGGCCTTTTAGGCTTGAGCTCTGGCTTTGAAGGAGCTGGTTTAGCAGACAACCTTGTGGATCTTCCAGGACTTTCGAAAACAAAACTTTCTATATTTAAAAATGGAATCTTAATGTAAGTTAAGTAGATATCTGATATATGCAGATATTCTACTCCTTTATATCTATCTTCAAATGATATAATTTCTCCAAGTTAATGTGTTCTTGTGGATAAAAAGTGTTTCACATTTATTCAGTCACTGGTTAAAGGTAAAAAGTGGATACTTTTGAAGTCATATATTAGGGATCCAGTAGGTACAACTAAACTTATTGTAAAGTAAACTTGATGCAAATTGGAAAGAAAATGGTGGTCCTGTGGCCTCTCTTTTCAAACATACAGTATAGTCACCTCAACAACTTGTTTTGTTTATCTGAACTTCAATATCTTCATTCATAACAAGAAAATTATAATGACTAGTGTTTACATCATAGAATTACTGTGAGGCTTAAAGCACACAATGAGTTATCAGAAAGAACTCCATGGAATTATTTAGAGTTTATGATATCTGTTTGTGAATAGAGATTATATCTTCTCAGAAGATGCCAATTCACACTATTCACACTACCACTGAGCTTTGGTCAAGAGCCAGATTTTGCCTCAAACCATTATTCCATACCTTCTTCATAAAATATTTCAATTCACTGATGACATTGGACAATATAAAAATTTTATATAAAATTTAAGATGGCAAAGTTCTCTTGAAAAATTAGCATATTTATCAACAGCAGGAATCCATTCATTTCCACTCTTACTACACATGGTATTAGAGGTCAGGGATTCAGAATATTTCCAGGAGTTGGACATGGCTTAAGGAATTGTGACTGGAACACTCACCAGCCCTCATTTTCTTTTGACTAAACAGATCTAGCAACTAGTTTTTCAACTCTGTTTGGGAACAAATTAACTGAAGCTGAATAGCTAGCTGTAATCATTCCCAACATTCTCTATTTTCTACATATTTTCTTCCTGAAACTTGCTACTTTCCTCACCCTATTAGATTATTTGATTGATCAAAATATTTATCCTATTGTAAGATTTCCCCCCAACTCATTGACTTCAGGCTTGGCCACGTAACACACTTTGGCCAATGAATTAAAGTACATACTACATCCAAGAGAAGCTTTACAAATAATCAAGTGGTACTGTCTTCTGTATTCTTTCCTCAGACAAAAGATCAGGATTTCCTCAAATGGGGGCTGTTCCTTCATTCTAGTCACATAATGAAAATGATATGGACCAGAACTAAAAAAGACTAAGGATGTATCACAAACAAAAATAAATAACTGTTCCTGTGAGCCTTTCAATTGTGGTGTCATTTTCCATTACAGAACTTAATCTACGCTAACCTATGTAGCACTGTAGCTCCTCTATTCACTTTATTTTGTCACCCTCAACAGCAACCTCCTGCCTGCATGCAAGAGAGGCATTTGATCTGGTGATCTAAATATGAATGTTTTTTAGAAAGGAAAATCCACAGAACAAGAATAATATATCCAGTGGTTATATAAAATGTTATAAGTGCTTCATCTTACTTTTATTATGTAGAGTGAAATGAATATAAATTAAGATTATTTGGAATTCTATTATTTACCAGTTTTTTTAATACTTCAATTATAACATTCAACAGAAACGGAAAAAATAGAGTAAGGAGATAAGGTACAGAATGGGGGAAAATCCTACTAGTGATAGATTTGATAGAGAATTGATATCCAGAATAAAGAGCTCAAAAATCTTGACAATAAAAACAAAATTATTCGATCAATAAATGGACAAATGAACTGAATAGATCCAATCAAAAGAGGAAGTGCAAAATGGCCAATAAACATATGAAAAATTCTCAATATATTTAGCCATTAAGAAAATGTAAATCAAAGGTACACTGAGATTCCATCTTACTCTAGTTAAAAGGACTATTATCAAATAAATAAACAAATAAATAAACACTGGTGAAGTTATAGAGAAAAAAATCATTATACACTATTAGTTGGACTGTACATTAGTATGGCCCCTATAGAAAATATCAGGGAAGTACCTCAAAAAAAGTAAAAACTAAAACTGAAAGTATCATATGATCCAGCTGTATCACTCCTTGGTATATATACAAAGGAAATAAAGTAATCATATGAAAGATACTTGTGTATTTATGTTAATTGTGGCACTATTCAGGCACATAGGTGCCTGTCAGTAGTTAAAAATAAATAAAATGTGGTATGCATGCACACACACATACACACACAAATACACACACAATGAAATGTAATTCAACTATAAAGAAGAATTAAAAGCCCAGACTTTGCAGGAAAATAAATGGAATGAAAATCGTCATGTTAAGTGAAATAAGCTAAACAAAGAAAGACATATAGCATGTTTTCTTTCATAAGTGAAAACTGAAAAAAAAGACCTAAAAATAAGAAAAACTATTATTAGGGAATAATAGGTAAGGAAAGATGATAGCAATAGAGAAGATGGACATGAGCCAAGCACTTTATACACAAGCACGTAAGTGTCACAGTGAAACTCAGTAATTTGTACAAAAGCACTCCAAATTACTTAAATGTTATTTTAATCACTTTCTTGCCTTAGGAAAAGATACCCGACCTGACACCTACAATTTAAGAGAGAAAAGGTTTATTTTAGTTCATGTCTCAGTCCATAGTTGGCTGGCTCCAAAGTAGGGCAGCATGGCAGAAGGGCATCGCTTCTCTCCTGCATGGTGGACAGGAAGCAGAGAGAATCAAAGGAAGATCCAGGAAGGGAGATACAACCTTCCAGGTCATGCCCACAGTGCCTGCCTCTTCTGACCAGGCTGCACCTCCCAACAGCAAGCTGCTTACAATGCCACTATTATCCAGTCACCTACTAATATTCCCATCTATGATTCCATGAGACTCTCTGAGGACCTCTAGATATAAATAACAATTGTTTACTTATTGATCTTTCCAGTTTTCAAATAAATAAGTTGAGATTCAGAAACTTAGTGATGCGGCAGTCTCTGTATTTGAACATATGTATTTATTATGGCCTTATATCCTTTCTTTGCTAAGCCAAATACATTATAAAAAGTGTGTATTTTTGGAAGTCTTATTCTAAAAGTTCTGTATAGTAATATGGCAGCGTTATTTTAAGTTGAAAGAGTGAATCCTTCATGGATCTGTGAAAGTCTATGATAACTTACTTTTTATTCCCTCTCAGGACATGAAGAAATGTGATGAATAGGAAATATAATGGTGGTTTTTTCATGATGCTTTATATTATCCATAAAGAAAGTTCAACAATTTATAGATTATCATGCCTTTATGACCCAATGTGTTTTCCAATGAGAAATAATGGTGGTCACAGATGTTGATTTTGAGAAATGTCTTTACTTGGAAACACTAAGGCAACATGTCTGCCCCATTTTTGTTATTAATAATTTTCCTACACTTACATGGTGGGATAAGTTTTGAAACAAAGAAAACATCTACCAATCATGTCATAGCCTACAGAAGTGTGCTTGAAATGGGCTAAGAGAGGTCCTGAGGATCTGAAGGGCCTCCAGGTCAGAATAACAGGAGCATAAGTGACTCATATGCTCCCGTGACTTAATCATGTGAACAATAGAGATTTTGGGGTAATGTCTGTTGGAACCAATGCTGATGACTACAATAATAATAACAACAATATTATATAGTAAACAACCCAGTGCAAACTGTTAGTGGGTGCTAGCCTGTGAAAGAGATGATGGCTGAGGACTGATGTTTCTTTCTTTGAGTCCACTTCATAGACCCTGGCAGAAGGAACCCCTTCCCTGTGAAAAAAATGCTCACTGGAACAAGAAAACTTTGAAAACAATGAGTTTTTCAGTAGGTAGAATAGAATCTCATCATCAAAATTAATTTCAATAGTAGAGAAATGTTATATTTTTTTTCTGTCACTTAAACAATTCTTTACCCATTACAAATAAACTAAAAAAATCTGGGAACTCATGGATTTTGATAACTGTGTCTTAAAGGTACTTATGGGGCATGATTTACATCAAAATAGAGTTTTAAGGGAGAGTGTTTTGTATAATAAATGACTCAAGGTGACTTGTTCTTATACCGTAAATGTGAAAGACTCTAGATTGAGAAGGATTTTGCCAATTGGAAGTTACCCAGAAGGTAAATGATCCATTTGCGGCCAAGGGATGTTTGAACAGCTCACTCATCATTGGTGATGTGATGCTGTCTAATAAAAAGAATTACTGTAGTTTTTGAGGTAACCAAAGTCACAGAAGGAGAAATGGGTGTTGGACAGTACTGTTTCATGAGAGAAAGGTCAGGAGCATCAAGATGTAGGCTCAAAATTTAAAGAATGATAGCAAGAAACATTAAGGTTTCTTAAGCAAATAGAGACAGGATATAGGCCAATACCATAAGGCTTTGTAGGAGGTCTGTTTTTTCCTTATGTTTTAATTCTCTTTACTGGGTTCTTCACAGTGACTGGTAATTAAACCCATTTTAAAAGGATCATTCTTTTCTTTTGAGAATTTGGCAACTAAAATAGCTTACTGGGGAGGTACAATTTTGCTGTTGCTCAACTACATTCATAATTCAGAAATATAAAGCAATAACTAAAACAGTTACAATTCTATTTATAATTCTGGAAAGAAAACATCCTAAATTCTAACGGAAGGGAGAGTGTCACAGAAGTCCTAGAATTTGCTCTTCTTAACTGTAATAGGACCATGTGTACACTTTCCAGAGAAGCCAGAAGCCTATTTCCATCTCCCTGTAAATCTCTACCTTGAAATCAATTGGCAAGGGGAGTAGAAACTTTAAATTATTATTATTATTATTATTATTATTATTGTTATTATTATTGAGAAGAGTAGTGCCTTGAAAGGATTTAACAGAAAAAAATGTAGTTTTGAGAGAACATGGTTTTTATTTGGGACTACCAAATTTTGAACAGCAAATTTCCTAACATTATTTGGAGACTTGACAGGCAATTGATCTAATACGCCAAAGGTAAATGCTTCCAACAACTCACGTTTTCATTAATTCCATCAAAGGCACATAGAAAGGAAAGGGTAGTGCTATGCATCCTTGGAAATGGAGATTATTTCCTCAGTCTGAATGGATTTTTCTGTCTTAAGCAAAGTGGGGAGCAAGAACAGTAAGTTAGGGCTTGTGTGCTTTAAGAGGAGCAGCTGCTAAAGGATTTGGAGAAAACTGTTCATGCTCATATGTCAGAACAGTGAGAACACCCTTGTGACTAGCATCAGGCAAGGTCAGATCACCAGAGCAGGAAAGAAGAAATGAGATATGGCTTTGAGGGAAGAGTCAGAGTATTCCAAGAATTCTCAGAAATATTTAGGGAAGGTCAAGGTTCTGCTATTATTCATCGACAGACAAAATATGGACATTTGAGCTTTGTATGTTAAATTGGACCCCACATGGGAAAAAGACACTGAGATTTTTTAAAGTAACTTTTGAAAATAAGGCCTTCAAAATCACGTACTACATTTAAGGAATATGATATTGACTGTTACAAACTATAACATCGAAGACAAAATAATAATACTCAAAATAAGTCACAAATATAACCTGAAATTTTACTACCTGAGTCTAGAAAATGTTGCTCTCTCTACCATTAACTTTACTTTTCTGTAAGGTGAAGAAAGTTGAATACAGGATAATATGGCTCGTCTTCAAAAAATAGTAGTAAAAAGAGAATAAGTCTACTTCATTCTTGTTGAAATAACATAGCATCTTCTGACGATAAGTTCTATTTAAAAATGTTAAACTTAAAGGGTTATTAGCTAACCCATTAGTCATGTGATGATGATGATGATGATGATGATGATGGTAAATGTGTGTTTACATATGGAGTTTACATAAGCAGTCATTCATTTGTATCCATGGGAAATAGGTTCCTGAACACCTCATGGATACCACAATCTACAGATGCTATGTACCTTACATAAAATAGCACAGCATTTGCAGATAAACTATGTACATTCTCTTGAATAATTTAAATCATTTGTGGATACTTACAATACCTAAATGCAATGTAACTACTATGGGGATAATTTTCATGCTGTATTGTTTAGGAAATAATTACAAGGAAAAAAGTTTGTGTACATTCAGTGAAAATTTATTATTTTAAGAATTTTTCCAATCTATGGTTGGCTTAATATGCAGATCCAGAAAGAATGAGCATGGAGGGCTGCCTGTATCTGTACACACACAAGCACACACACCTACACAAATGCACTATAATGTACTGTTTGTCCTCATTTTCCATGACCCCATTCCCTCTGTGTGTAACCTTGTGTTGAGTAATGTTTTAATGATCTCCCCTTGCTGAATACCAAGAAGTTTGTCTGCCAAAGTTCTTAAGCATAGTAGAGTACAGCCCGTATACATTAAGATGATCAGCACCCTAATTTGACATTTTGCAAAAGGCAAGTTTACCTTAGCAGTTTTCATTTAATCAGGGTCCTCCAGAACTTGCTGACAGTGGCTTTCAGGCTTAGTCAGGAGGCTTCTGACTCTGGCTTCCTACTGAATGCTGCCTAATCTGACCTAGTTCTTCCCAGAGAAAGAAATCTAAAGGAAACACTAGGACTGAGTTGATGCCATGAGCACAGTGAGCAAAGAGCTAGCAACAAAACTCACAGTCCTCTGCCTTTTGTTTTCCACCTGTCTGGCTATCAGGCATTTTTTCAAACTTAATAAGACTAATTCATAAAATGAGAATAATATATTTTAATGGTCATAAAAGAGTTTTACTTTATTCTTAATAAGAAAATCTTTCTATAAGTTCCTTTAACGATTTCTAATACTGAAGGCTAATAGCCAAAACATTGGTTATGCTCAGACTATAAATAAAAGAAATAATAAATACAAGGCAGTAATTGATACATTTTAATTTATATTCCTCTCTTGAGAGCTAAACTTGATGAACAAGGTGTCTGCCAGCCTTTGCATGGACCTATGTTAAACTTTGACAACATAAGTTTAGTATTAACAGAATACCCCTTTCATAGCATCTAAAGTAGGTCCATCCTAATCCCTCATGCCTGAGTCCTTCTATTACATCCCTATTCTGACAATGTCACCTTGGCTTTTGCTTTTGCTTTTTGTTATGAATCATAACCTGTGAAGGAGCTCACTTTTTCTTAAGCTTTCCCCCATACCCCAAGTTCCCTGTTTTTATTCAGGCCTTTCTGGATACCAAAAGCCTATCCCTCCTGTGTTCCAGTATCTACAAATGGACTTTTACCTCTATGGTGTTTTCCAATTATCTTCTCAAAACCCTCTTTTTATCTTTTTCTTACCCTGCTTTTAGCTCTAGTTTCCCTTTTAACTCTATTCACCCTACTCCCTGATCTGAGGACAATGAACTATGATTTAAATTCTTTCACCATATACTAAACAAATTTCAAAATAGATCAAACATCTAAATATTACAACTGAGACACTTAATCTGCTGAAGATAAGCTAGAGAAGTCACTTGAAGTCATAGTCACAGGCAAGGACTTTCTGAACAGAACCCCAATTGCATAAGACATAACATCAAGAATCAACGAATGAGATTATATCAAATTTAAAACCTTCTGCACAGTAAAATAATAACCAACAGAGTGAAAAGACAGCCTATAGAATGGGAAAAATACATTAAATACACCTTGGACAGACAACTAATATCTGGAATATATAAAAATTCAAAATATCAGATCCTCCAAACTAAAAGACCAAGAAAAAAATAAACAATTGAAATGAATGGAACTGGTAGTTTTCTATAGGTGAGAGTTTGTCATCATCCAAAAAACATGCATGTTTTTCTTATTATTTCTTTGGAGTTCTCTAAGAATCTTAATTAATTAATATATTTTAAGAAATACATGATGATTGACTAACTGGTTATCCTAATCTTCTGAAGGTAATAAAATTTAAGCAATTCTTTGGGAAAGGCTGTTTAGTTTTATACCACATGATAATGATATGTTGCACTATTCATATTATATAGTACATGGTTTTCAATTTAAGTTAAATGCAAAACAATTTAAAAACAAAACATTTCTATAATAGAATTAGATATATTTATATTACATAGTGAATAGAGATAAATATTCTATTTATTATATTATGCAATGTATACCATAAAAATTGTGTATTATGTATATACCATATTATATATTTATTTATTAACACTGTTTTACTAACATCTCTGTGGATTATGTTATCTATGTTAAATAAGAACCTTGTAATTCATTTTAGGTTTTAAATTTCAAATTTTAAGTATTAATGTCTCAATTTTTATAAACTGTAATGTTTCCCTATTAATAAATATGGATAAGTAACAGATTAATAGTACAAAAGTGAAAAACAGAAATGTTTGCAGATCATTAGAACACTTTTCAAAATACCCTTCCATTTTTATGAAGCTATATGAAATAAAATACTTGTAAAATGCTAAGGCCTTTCAGGCATGTGGCCTAGGGCTACTTGCCTTGTTTTTCTCTTTTTAAATATTATAATAACAAATATAAAAATAAAATTATGTTATTTATATACATTAACTATATTATATATTTTCTATATAGCCCAAGACAATTCCTCTTCACTCAGTGTGGTTCAGGCAAAGCAAAAGATTTGACACAAATGTGCATGCTAAAAATTTTATTTTTGTACAATTCCAATATTTATGTTCTTCCAACCTGTTATGTTTTCTGTGAATAGATTTATGAATGCAGAGGATGTTTGGATTTATCTTCTCTGTTAGCAAAGACTCATCCCTCCTTTGTGACCTATGTTAATAACACCTGTTATAGTACTTAGAGACATGCTCCATTACCTCAGTGGAGCAGTTTATTACCAGGATACAAAATATTGGAGACTAATAAACACTTCAGAAGTATCACATTCAGGTCTTTGGTAAACTGGATTATACTTTGCTTTCAGCAATCTGATTCAAGTTCTACAGACCTAATAAAAGTTGTTGTCTGTTGTAGTGGACTGTTTCCCTCTTCTGGTTCTTTTGCTAGAAGGGGCTTCTTCCTATTTCACTAGTTGCTCCTCTCAACTGCCCTCTCTTCCATTATTTGCCAAATTGCTCTGTGTATTACACTCTACCATTGTGTCCCTAAGTTGTTGTAGTGCTAATTTCTGACTGTCTAGGGACTACATGTAAAAACTTATTTGTACAACATTCTCAGCAATTTGAATTCTATACCTTATAAATTTATTCAAAAAATGAATAAGTTACCACTTTAAAAGAAACTGTGGGAAAAGTAATTCTTAGAACTTAAATGATATCATTATGGAACATCAGTTCATAAGCCATTCATAAAAATCTTAATCAAGGAATAGTAACTAAGACACATTATCAAGAAATGTATCTAAAAGGCAAAAGTATATTTGAAAATATTTCTGTGTATGTTAGTGGATGAAAAAGAGATCTGCTTTTCTAAAATTATGTAATAAATTTCACATTCATTTAGGTTCTGATGAAATTAATTTATTACAACATATTTTACAGATATAAGGGAGAGAACTATTTTTGTTTCAAACTTCACACAATGCTTTAGCTTGCCATGTTTACACAAATATTAGTGACCAAGAAACCATTAGAGAGATAGATTGATTAAGAAAGAATAACTAAAGAAATTGCTTTTATAAACATATGCACTTGTCAGATTGTGAAAATCTTATAAACACGCCTGGCCACTTATATCCCAGATCACAAAGGGTTTAAATAGCCATAAAGGTCTTAGTAAATGCATAAATTGCAATATCAATAATTTCAAACTACTAATTGTCAAGAAAAATTTGATATGATTTTATTGTATTAAATATTAATTTTAATAGTTTCTCTAAGATATATAATTGCTGACAATAAAAGCTCTTAAGATTAGGCAGCAGCCTTTTTCTCCCTTGTGATTCTGCTATTTTTCTTTGCATTCACTATAATTAACTTCTCCCCAGGCAAACAAGCTTCCCTACCAGGCAGGTATTCCCAATTCCTCCTGGCTGTAATCACCATATTCTCCTTAGTTCTGTCTTGACAATTTAAATTCTACATGTATTCTCATTTACAAAACCTTTAATTAACATCGCTCTAACCTGTGATTCCAGAAAAGAGGCTGGTGTGTCAATTCTTCTGATACTCAGAGCCAGCTTGCCCTTTGGCTGGTTCCCTTACACAAATAACAACATTTGGCAAGAATTAGAACTCCTGCTTATTGGTTTTTACTTGTCTCATTTTTGACACCTAAGTAACCAAAATGCTGAAAGATACTCTGTCCTTGAAAGGCATTAAGACGCTAGGCATTAAGAAATTTGAGAATAATCTTGCACAATTTCTTGACTTAGCATAAACATGAGCAGTAAAGAGCCTAGGAATTTAGGCTGTTGCAAAGACAACATATAGGGTCTTATCGATAACCATGAAATATGAAGCAATTTGACACAGTCATTTGTCAGTTCAAGCTCAATTCTGCTTTAAGCTTCACTTACTTAGAAGAGACTCACCTTTAGCCATTCACTATATTTGATCTACCATTCATAAGTGCAGTTTAACAAAATAAACATCTCTACCTAAAGACGTTCTTATAAAAGAATGCATTTTTTGTGTACAATGAGTGACCACAAATGTTAGATGAGATACGTAGGAATGTAGTAGGTTAAATACAGTTTGAAAATAAAAATCCCAAAATATAATTTCAACAAAAGTTTCCTTCCAACAAGAAATATTAATTATGAATTCTATTGCTTTTCCTTAAAGAAGTACCCCTTGAAAAAAATCATTACTCCCCACTAAGGATATTTTTCCTAACTAGGTATTAAGTATAGTTGTATAGAATAATATATGACAATATACCATTTTCTACTACTGAAGTGTTTTTTTAGTAATGTTCCAAAACTAAAAACCAGAGATATTTTTAATGTAAATATATATTAGAAAATTTCACAATTGTATTTTTTAAAGATTTTTCCTCTTAAATTTTTCTATTCTTTCTCAATGTTTGTATGGGCAGACAATGTATTGAGTCCTTATGTGTTTTATTTATTTAATTTTTTTTTTACTAAATCAAAGCTTGCCACCTCTAGGCTCTGTTAGCATCTTGATCCTTAGGACTGATGTAATGCTATAAATACTATTATTGTTACGTATGAAAAATTTTTAAATAAAACTCACAAAGTTATGGAACCATAAATTTAAGGTAAAACATAGTTATTCTAGTTCCTGCATTTGAATATCTTGAAAAACCAAGTACTTGAAGACTTTTTTCAGCTCCCTTTCTTATAATATTGTGGTTTTCAGAATTTTAAGTAGGAAATGAAACATAAATATAGAAACTAATATTACTGGAAAATAGGTTTAATAATGCCAAAATTTAATAACTTTGCATTTCAGTGGAATCATTCTTATTAAGGTCATAGGAACATTTATGATCTTTAAATAGTAATTTGTCTTCTTACCTTCTAAGAAGATGACTGATTTGGATAGTAATGTTATCAGTGTTAATATATAACAAAGATTTGATTTAGAGGTCAGAAAGTATTTTTATCTTTAAAATATTTATAGTGAATTTAGACTTAGTTCCTGTGTATTCTTTTCCCTTGAGATTTTCTTTGAGATCAAAGCTTAAATGAACCAGAAAACTCAGACTCAAAACTCACCACACTTTGCCAAGCTTTCCATGCTTTTTTGCCTGAAATAATAAGTCAAACTTGAAATTTAGCCCAGAGTTGCTGAAAACTCTAATTTCATAAAATCACCAAGGTCTTGAAACTATAATAAAATTAGAGATGAAACCGAAGCATTTATGGAAATAAAAAAATCACGTAAAACACTATCAATTCACACAGTCAAAATGCAGCAAACTATTAGAAAATCCTTTTTATTTTGATTTCTGTAATGAAAAATTATAAGGACAGTATAGATAATTAGCATTGAAAATTTAAATAATTATATTTTAAACATTAAAAACTTGAACTGCCCCCAAATCCTCTTAAAATAATCAGGATAGAATTTTAAAAAGAAGATGAAAACAAGGAAATACTATAATTTACATCTTTTGTGGGTTACCATGATGTTTTAAATAATCCTGTCATTAACACTTGATAATTAAATTCTAGGGTATTTTTTCTGCCAATGTGGAAGTAAGAAAAGAACCAAAGTAGAAAGAAGGAAAAAAATACTATGAAGCCTATTAATTACTTTGTTGCATTAAAATATAACTTTCTATTAAAATATTTGTAATGCATTTTCACTTTTATATTTGAACTCCAGCATGTAGTTGAATATTCCATTGAATGACAAATTAGCTGAGCGATATAAGAACAGAGTCTTAAAAATACAGTAGCAAAAAAAGCCACCTGGTTTGAAAAACAATTGAATAAGTTAAAAAAATTACAAAGCAAAAAAACAATGAAGTTTTCAAATAAGCCTTATCTAAATTGGGGGTATATTTTGAGATTTGAACAATAAGGAGAATTGAAAATAATGAAAGAAAACATACAGAACTTTGACTTGTTAGCACCAGAAACGATAAAAACCAGTATCTCATTTCTGGAGAATTATTCCCAAGAATATATAAAATATATATTCTATATATGTAATGGTGACAACAAAATAGTTTAGTATTTATTGCTTCTTTTTGATGTGTTTAAAAATGACATCTGTGCATTCTAGTTGAGTGTGGACTGAATGGCTGTGATTCAGTGGAACATCAGCAAACACATGGGTGGAACTGAACTCAGTATTGAACTCAGGAGATTAGTTCAAGGAGGGGAGTGTCTTGCTAATTGAAATCACTCCATTAGTCAAAATGAATTTAAAAGCTCTTCAGAAAACAAAGTATACTGGGATGATTGAAAGCTACAAAAATTAACCAGTTGTTTGATGTTTGTAACTTCTATTACAGAATGCAATTCTTGATACTCAAAATGTACTCAATAATGATATAATTCATTTTTTTTTGAAAGGGGCAATGTCTTATATCATGACCTTAATGACTCTACTGGTCGAGCATGGTGTAATCCCAGCATTTGGCAGACTGAGGCAGGAGGATTGGCACAAGTTTAAGGTCAGCCTGGCCACAAAGGGAGACCTATCTCAAAAAACAAATAAACAAAAAACCAAACAAGTAACCTACTGAAACTATATCCTACTCTAGCCCATTAAATAAAGATAATGTAATTTACATCAACAAATAGTAATTAATCAATAATTATTTCTGAAGTCCATTATATATGGGTTTATAGAGTATATTCGTGAATAAAATAAAAATCTCTGCTCATAAAGGGCTTATATTCCAGCAAAATAGACAGATGATAAATATATTAAAACAATGCATAAGTACATTTTGTAATATCTGTTTTGCAACTCATGTGTAAAACATGCAGCAGACCAAGAAATTTGGGAATGTAGGGGAGACACTTCTGGGGAGGGAAGTAACAAATAGCAACTTTAAGTAGTAAGCTTGGTTAAGAAGCTGACATTTAGGAAAAAATTTAAAGAAGCTACCTTCAAGTGAGCCGATTTCCAAAGTGCTTGAATTATAGTACAGCAGGAATACCTAGATATACCAAGCATGACAGAAAATGCCCAAAAGCAGTATATTACAAAGAGCAAGTTAGTAGAATATAATGGGCCTTAATGAGTGGTTAAAGGGATGCACAGCAGAGTAGTGGTTAGAAGTTAAAGGTGATGTAAAGATAGAATAAAGGAAAGAGAGCATCCCTGCTGAGAGCTGGGAAAGAACGAAGTTAGAAATAAATACTGTGATAGGAATGTGCAAATCTTTTTAATGAGCAAACTTAATTTTGTCCTTCTGATGACCTAGAAAGGGCTTCAAAGTGAGCTTCTCTGGTTTCAAACATGAAGATTATGCTTAGGAGTTATGTGAGCCCAGGAAGGTTAACCAGATTAATTAAGAGCAGTGACAACTCTGGATTCAACCCATTAACATACCAGAGATAAGAATGAAAATCAAAATCACGGATGACAGAAAACCAGCTTTTGCAAAGCCCAAAGCACACAGGAGCATTAGCTTCAAGGCAGTGCCATATGAAGAAGGTGGCAATAGGGGGGATACAAAGAAAGAGAACAACTTTGCTATGTTCTGGGTGGAAAAACAGCACAGAGTACGTTTTAAGACTCAACTTTTAATCTCACCAAGAAGAAAATATTATTTGAGGAAAAAAAGCCTAGATAAAATTTAAAAGAAATATGACAGAAATTGTGAGTAGTTTTTGAAATATCATGTTATTAAGACTGGATAAGCTTCATGTTAAAATGAATAATATGGTTATAGAATTCAGAGAATTAACATAACTCTCAGAGTATGAGTAAGAAAATTAATATGATGTATAAAAGATTTCCAAATTAAGTTATGTTTAATAAATGAACTTACATGATACTTCTATACTAGAGGTAATTTAGAGGTATCAGAAGTACATTAAGCCATTTATAGAAGTTAAAGGATAGGTCGGTAGATATATTTAACTTTGTGTGAATTATTTATACAATTTTCATCAGCAGTAAATTTTTTGTTTGACTCAGATTTTCTGAGTGTATAGAAGAATGTGTCACCTTGCAATTATTTTTGTTCAAGTTCTTACACATGGGAATAAGAGGGAAAAACATTATGCCTCTCAACATTTTTTCAGAAAACAAACTAAATCTGGAAAAAATAAACTCTTATTGAAAATCTGCATTTCTTTCTTTCATATTATTACACATGCATATTTTCAATTCTTTATTTTTAAATTTTAACTGACTTAGTTTTTTTTTCCCTCTGAACTCCCCTGTATTCAACTTCTAGGTCATGCTCAAAAATAAAATAAAACATACATCCAAGACAATAACAAAAATCAATTACTTCCTGAGCACATCATACTTTTCTAAGACTCTATTAGAAGCATGATATAATCTCAGAGCAGGATTGCATTGCTGTGAAATTCAGGCCCACCAGATTTCTCAGTCTTAAATTTCTTACCCTAGGTAGAAATTGTTTTACTCTGGTCCAGGGAGTCGATAAACAAGGAGGGGAAAAATTTCTATCACAGACTTATTAAAAATTCCTACTACTTTGTCCCAAGCAGTAAATCAAGACAGCTTCATATCAATTACAATATTGTGGATATCCCAAAGGATTGTTTATATATATATCACTTCTTTAAAAGACCACTTTAGCTCTTATTAATAAGTCCATTTTAGGTCTCCTTTAGTGCGTTATTGAGAAAGCATAGAAATTTATATATCATGAATATAATTTCGTATTTTGAAAATTGCTTAATAGCTTTCCATAAATATTATTTTTTGGACTTGAAAAAATATTCTAATTTGAGATTTAAAGCTTTCATCAGAAGGTCAAAAAGATTAAGAACAGTTAATAGTCCATTCCAGTTTAATTTGTAAAGAAAATTTTTGAACTTCGTTAAGAATACATTTAAACTTTAAGGGAAACCTTAAATATTATAAATGCTTATAATTTAGTCCTAATCTTTATTTCTCTCTTTCTTCTTTGCTTCTTGTAATAATGGATAACATTTTGGAGAAATATTCTAATATTCCTTTTGTGTCATCCCCCCAAAATACTCTTAGTATTATATTTTTTGTTTATGTAACTTGGACTGGTTGGATGTAGAAAATGCTAGTATACAGTTGCAATTGTCTTCAACACAGTTTTCTGTCATAGCTATTAAATATAACTTATAATTTCACAGAAGCTTGGGAACTGTGTCTTAAAAAAAGTCATTCAGATGCTTCCTTTCTAGAATCCAAACTATGAGCAGATTCTGAGAAGGAAACAAAGAGACAGAAAATATTGGGGGTTCTATTCTACACAAACTGTTGTCCTAATATAAAAGAAAACCCCAGTTTGAGTTGGTGAATGTCTAATAGTTTTTCAATATTTTTCTCCTTTATGTAAATTAAAGGCCATTCTGTTAAACATAAAATCTTTAATTCTATAACCGCTCAGTTGGTACCCTTGGGGAACTGACGCAGATGGGACTATTCCATTTTACAAATTTTAAATTAGTTTGGAGCAAGCTGCTCACACTTTGCTAATAAGATTTCCTAGATGAGTGACTTTGGGTTCAAGAATTATTTCTCCTTCCTCCTTAGCTTCTTTTTTACTTTCTTTTTCTCCCTAAAAGCTTAAAAAGCTCATAGAGTTGATACATCTTCAAGTTGTAGAAGACCTACTTGCATAGAAAGAGCTCACAAGTATTAGAAAATGATCATTTATATTTTCATATGAATTTTAACAGTGAACACTGTATTAAATAGCACTATTTTAAATTTTGAGGATAATCTATATAGGTCATGACTATAACAGCATTTTGAACAAATTAAAATGCTATATAAATACAAGGGAATAAAAATGATAGTTTTTCCATTGGTGATAGTAATATTTGTTATTTCCACTAAAATATCTTTAGAAATACCCTTTCACATTCCAAAGTGCATAATACCGAAATAGCACAAATAAAAGGTGAATTTGAGAAAAAAATTGAAAGCAGATGAGGGAAGGATATTGTTTTAATAGAGCATGAGGCAGCAGTTTTAAATTATACAAGAGTAGAAAGATGAAAATTGTTGACTTACCAGTTACTCCTTGGAATGTTTAGTTAGTACCTATCTGTGGTACTGTGTGAGTACAGATTTTAAATTAAAGATAGTCACATTCAACAGTCCTCAGCATGAAATACGAGTGAGAGGAAGCACAAATGTGTACTGCAAAATGTGACAGAAATTTCAATTCAAAACAGACACATTGATCTTGGCAAGGTATTGCAAACCTGTAATCCCAGGACTCAGGAGGCCAAGACAGGAGGATTGCCATGAGTTCGAGGCCAACTTGGGCTACATAGTGAGTTCAAGGCCAGCCTGAACTACATAGTGAGACCCCTATCTCAAAAAAATGAAACAAAAACTCCAGACATATTGAGAAGCTGTAATTTCATTATTGACTTAGAAAATATTTACAATTTAGTTTTTGAGAAATTAAACCAATAGTCTATACTTGTTGTTATATTTAAATGAATATTTGTATAAAATCTAGGTGTGGTGTATAATACACCCAGAGTAATAGTCTTACTTCTTTATTGTTGTGGAATTGGGTAAATGTAGGTCTCAGTCTTACCAAAATACTAAAAGAAATAAAGGGAAACAAATGACATTTTAATTCAACATTCAACATTTTATTTTAAGGGATATTGTTCTGTTTATTTATGATGGTTAAAATAAGGAATTTTATTTTTAATTTTCATGTCATTCATGTATGAGTCATAAAATAAATTGAAAATATTAATATGTTATTCAGTAGCCTTTAAGAATCTGATAATTTTTTAATGTATTTTCCATCCAAAGTAAATCAATATTTCAACACTATTAACCAAACAGGAGATCATTCTTAAAATAAAACAAAAGAAAAGGAGGTTGAATCCTATCTTAGTTACTTTTCCTGTTGCTAGGACAAAATTCCCCACACCCACAAGTTAAAGGAGGAAAAGCTTATTTTACCTCACAGTTTGCAGAGGTTTCAAAACGTTCATAGTCAGCTGGCTTCAGGTAATGGCAGCATGGCAGAGAAGCACCACAGAGGAGAAACAGTTCATGGCAAGGCAAGCAAGAAGCAGCAAGCAGCCAGCCTTTCTTTCCCTTTCTATACTATCTAGGCTAAAAGCCCAATTAGTTGATGCAACCTACACCCAAGGGTGGGACATCCCATTACCCACACCCAGAACTATGCTAAACCAATCAGTGGACTAATTCAGTAATCACACCCTTACTTCAGTATCACACACCCATGATTCAGCCATCTCCCCAAAGCTCCACTATGAGTGCATGAGGCTTTGGGGTGGGCAAGGGAGAGTATCTATATATAAGACATAACAGATGCTTTATTCATGCTGTACTTAAGGCACAAGTTTAAGTGTAAGTTCCATAATAGCAATGGCATTGCCCATTTGCTGTTATACCCAGAATTTAGGATAAGTCCAGGAGCATATTATCATCCCAATAAATGCTTGCCATTAAAGTAATATTTCTAATTCACTGTCTTTTCTGTGATATCTGAGGAAAATTTATTGTTTCATTAAAACTGCTAGTTATACTAAATTAAAACATTTAGAGATCTTGCCTTATAGAATAATTTAATTTATAAGCAGGGTGTGTTAAAGTGGGATTTGTTCTTAGATAATGTGAATTCAAAAATAAATATCAGCTAATCCTTTAGCTAAATAATCATAAAATTTAAATTAATAGAGCCTGAATCAACATCACTTTTTTTTTTTAATTTCAAGTTAGTCATCACAACATAAGCAGTGGTAAAATTAGATCCTGTTTACATTTCACTGTGAAATTTACTTTCCACCATTTGGGAATTTACAAAGAAAAAAAAAATCTCTTGGTTTAAGAATATTTTTCTATGTTTAATTTTAGTTTTTAATTTTTCATTTTTAGTTTATTATTTTTTTCATTTGAATCTTTAAAGCTGTTAGAAAATGTGGAATAAATTACTGAGGTAATCATCTGCTGTTTTACCATTTCCTTCTGGTGCCAGCTAAAATTAAAATGAGAATATCAGTGTTTGGAGATTTAAATATTAGTCATGACTGAAATAGTATCATTTGAAAAAAAGGCTCCCAGTCAAATCTCTCAACATGTATTGAAAAGGCAGCTGATTTTAATGACTACCCTTCAGGCTCCCCAATTAATCTATTTAATGCATTTTTCCCTTTCCAAAAGTGTAGTTTTAATCAGACTACTGATGAAGTGAAGGAGGATTATTCCTAGAATTAAATGCTGGTCAAAAATACAAAATCTCTGTGAAACGACTATAAAACAAGCCACTTCTCCTTCCAAACCTCACACAAAACAGAATGATATCCATAGAAACTTCCAACCATAAAGGTATCTTAGATTACAAAATTTCTAAATAAAATAAAGGAACTACAGTGTAGAGCTGACAGTTTTTCTTCAGGTTTCACAAACAGGCTACTGAATAGTGTGAAAGGATTTTCCTCCTATGTCTTTGGAGCACAGGATTTAAAACCCTAGATTTCTCACAAGATGATAACTAGCACATAAATATCTATTACAAGTAAACAGCGACTGATGATCTTTTTGTCTTGGGACAATTATAGCCAAGTTAGAAGTTTCTCCAGTAATTTAACACTTGTCAGACACAATGCCACTGAGTGTCATAATTTTATGCACTTAATCTTACATGTGAATTATTACCCTGGATTACTGATCTAGTCTGTTAAAAAAAAAAGGGTAAAAAATAATCCATCCTTTCTATCATTTCCATGATGAGCCTGAGCCTGAAACATACTAAGAGCTGAGTAAATATTTATTGAATAAACAAATGAAAGTTTAATAAGTTTGTTCTAAGGAAACAAAGACATGAACCTTGAGCCATAAGGAAAAGAAAAAACAAAAAATTTCCTGGAGGGGATAACAGTTCTCTGAGGTCTTGGGTAGATGTAAAGTTTAGATGGAATATTGTAAAAGCAGCCAGGTTTTGTTTCTACTAGAGCATATATTGTTTAGTTAAACTGAAAACTAATTATTTCTAATATAAACAGTAAGCCAAAAATGTTGAAGAAATTCTTTAGCTTTAGCCAATTAATCATGAATATCTATATATTATATATATTCATAGTTGTGTTAGTATTTTACATACACATATATAACCAAGCAACTCTAATAAGGCATTGAATTTAATAGGAATTGTTTGCTATAAGCATTTATCATTGAATCCTCTACAGGTTTACTTTGTGTACTTGGCATGTGGATCAATTTAGAGAAGATTGGATAAAAACTGAAAGCAAACAAGCAAACAAGCAGTGAAAATGCTATCACCTTTTAGCTAAGGTTTGATCTCTTCTGATTTGATATTATCAAGATAAAATTTAGGGATACCATTATGAACACATTTTGAGGTCAAGGAAATATGAAGGAAATGGATCATTATTTGTAGAAACAAAGGATGGTACAGAATTATGAAAAATAATGTAATGGCCCGATTCAATGAAAATTCCTTATTAAAGAACCCAATAAGAAATTTTTTCTCCTCAAGAAAGGAACAGTACTTCCTTACCTGATAGGGCAGGTAAGGATCAGGGATGGGCTTTGTTTACCTCCAAGAGTGATAAGTCTTTTGTTTTTGCAATTTTAGACCCTAAAATTGATACTGTACCCTATCTAAGGAGGAGAATAGAGACATGAAGGTCCTTCGACTGAAAGACTTGTCCCTAGCCAGAAAAGTAAGACTAGCTGCAAAGGTGACAATGTAGCCTGGGAAGTGAGTTCAGCCTGGAATTAAGGGAATGAACTTGAAAGGTCATCTTTCAAGTAGGTACCCAAAACAATTCAAGGTACATTTGTAATGGAATGACTATCATGTCATCTCGGTCAATGTTTGGGGTTATGTAAGTCTTGGGTCCTCTATAACTCAGAAAAAATAAGGATACATTAAAATATTTGGCAGTCCCGTGGAACACGCTGAATCAGCACCCTGCAGACAGGCAGGTCTGTGCACACCCTACCGAGGTCCCCAGTCGCATGGAAGACACCAAATCACCCTGCTGCAGACAGGCAGCCACCTGGTTCCACACTACAAAAATGCAGAGGACACCAGACCACCAGACCAAGGTACTGAGTCCCGCTGCTCCTGGGCCAGAGGTAGGGGCTTCCCAGTCACCATCCCTCCTGCTGCTCCCAGCCCAGGGGAAAGGGCTTTTGGGCCACCTTCTGTCCCGCTGCTCCTGGCCCAGAGAAAGGGGCTTCCAGGCCAACATACCCCCAGTGCTCCAGGCCCAGAGGTAGGGGCTTCTGAGCTGCCATTCCATTGCTCCTGGCCCAGAGGAAAGGGCTTTTGGGTCACCATCACTACCGCTGCTCCCGGCCCCTGTCCCACCTCTCCCAGCTCAGAGGAGGTAATCTAACAGCACTAACAGCCCCCCGCCCCGTCAAAGTGAGAAAACACTTAAATAAGTCTCAAAACCAGACTTTCAGATCACCTACAGCAACCCCAAAGGGAAATGAAATGGAACACTCTGATACTCAACCACCTGGACCCACTGAACTAGCAACAAAAGGGGATCTGGAAAAAATGAAATCAGAAATAATTTCTCAGATAACAGGAGAAACTGTGCCGCTAGTGCAAGACATGATTAATAAATCT
>NW_004624732.1:2729480-2754070 GCF_000247695.1 Heterocephalus glaber | reverse complement strand
ATGCAGTTACATCAAAATAAAATATTTGTTCTTGGGTTTATCACTGAAATTGTTTGGAAAGGCTATTGCAAGCCAGTTTTGATTGTAATAAGAAAAAAAGGAAGAAAGGGGATAAAAAGGAAGAGAATGAAGAAGAAAAAAGAGAAGGAAGGAAGGAAAGAGGGAGGAGGGAGGAAGAGGAGAGAAGGAGGGAAAGAAGGAAATCTATACAAAGGTATAGATTATGATTGCCAGATGCAATATTTATTTTCAATAATCCATAAAGTTTTGAAGCATAGCACATTTATGTGACAATGTAAAGCAAGACGAGGAAACATTTTCCAGTGTAAGACACACTGTATAATTTTTTAAAATTTCTTACAGGCATATTATTCTGTGCTGGTACAAATTGGTTAAAGTGGAAATTAGTACACCCAGACAATTATTTAGTAAATATTTAAATTAATTTACACTTTTATCAATTTAACTACTCCTTATATTTGAAAGAATTCAACACGAGTAAATTGAATTCAATTTTTTAATTCAATTTTTAGATAAAGATTATTTCACCCGTGTATTTATTTGTTCAGTAATAATTCTGCATCACTTTAAGGTGTATGACTCAGAGGTTTAATAAGGATAATCACTTAGTTACCTTTAAAAGTAATATGGGGTGAAGTGACGTTAATTACTTCTCTAAATAGTATCTTCTGAGCCATGAACTATTATACTTAATGTGATCAAAAGTAGTGAATCATTTTTGTTTAAAACCTAATTACACCAGAAATGTTTAGTGTTTGGTTGAATAAAAAATAAGCTCAGTTTCAATATTTTATTTCACTCAAGCATCTGCTCAGAAAGATTTTCCCTTTTAAATATATACTTTATTAAACACATGAGTGTAAACTTTTCATACAACCATTTAAAATGTCTCAAGATAGGTATACTAACACAACTTCCTAAGAAAGTCAGCACAGTCTTATTCTTCCACTTATAAATAAAAGATTATTTACAGATAGAATATAAACTAATTATAGTTTATACATCATCCTAGTTGTTTGGCTTAGATTTCTAAATTTATGAAATCTCTAAATATATGAGTATCTTAAATATTTTCTAAGAATCAAATTACATTGAAGTAAAATAATCTTGATTTCAATACTCTAAGGAAAATGAACAGCAAAATTATCTTTTACCATGTGTTTATTAAATACTTGTGTTTACTGAATGTTTGGTAGAATACCAGATATTTATGAAATGCATCTGTGTCTACTTTTTCTTCACCTTCATTTGTGCTTGCATTTACACGAATGCCTTTATCCAAGATTTGACTAGATACCAATTTAAGACCTCTTCAATCCAGGGATTGCTGCTGTTGGGCTAGGAGAGGTTGTGGGCATCTGTGGTGCACATCAAGTGCTTGGGTGGCATACAAACTTCTTTCTTTGGAAATATCCCTCTCCATATTTTTATCTCTTGGTATCAAAGTATCTGCATGCTTACAATCCCAACATAAGCTTGGATTAATGAAAGCTATCTCACATTGTTTTCCAACTAGAACTAAAGGAAGAGAGACTGTCAACAGAACCACAAGAACCTTGTGCCCACAGATATTCAAATAGTCTACTAAGCACTTTAAATATTTTACAGCTATTATGACTCACCAAGTTACAGGATAGTCTGGATATAATCTGCCAAATTGTAACTATTACCTTCTTACCATGGAAAGAAGCCTGTGAGTGTGAAGTGATCACACAGGTGAGTGATTAGGTAAGTGTAGGTGGTGGCTGTTGAGTCCATGAGTCCAGAAGCCAACATGAAGTATTACTCTCTCTGCCTTGCAAGGGCGCAAAGGCCCCTTTCTACCTGCTCCTCTATGACTTCTCTCAATGGTTCCTTTCCCTCCATTACTTTCTTCCTTTCCTTCAACTACTCATCTTACTCTTCATACCTAGAGTTTTTCATTTTTGTACCATTGTGTGTGTGTTTCTATATGTCATGTAACCCTTTTCAAATGGATCAAGAATAATATACATATTTGAATGGGTCCTTACTCCAGCATCTAACTTGAGCACTTGGAAGATCTTGCTGGAGGAGATGGAGTTTAGGGCTGGAGTGGACAGAGGGAATGTGGAGAGGAGAGTTGTCCCTTCTAGAGGAGGGAGGAAAAAGGGTGTGGATTTTACATCTAGTAGCCGATGAGAAATTGAGAAAGATCATTCCTTGCCATAAATTGAGGGTCTTCCTCTCAACACTAGCAATATTGTGTATATCATTCATTTAGAACTTATTTCAAAGGCCCCTGGTATTCATGATTTGAAAATTTGAGCTTCTTTTTTTGGGGGGGGGGGTTGCTGGGGATCAAACTTGAGTCCTTGCACTTGCAGGGCAGGCAACGGAACCACTGAGCTAAATCCCCGGCCCTAGTTTGTCCTTCTTTAAGGGAGAGTATGAATAGGTTGCTGGAGTCATGAGATAAGGGATTTGGTTGTAATACCACTATGTCTCACATTCAGTGTTTATATAATACAATTATACTAGACCCCTGGTCTTTCCACTTTATAAATAAATTGTTATTAGGCATAAAATTTCATTAGTAATGTAAATATACTCAAAACTTTAAATATATGCATAAACATACAAGGTATATTTCTTAAGCTATGTTTTATAAAGAATAAGCAATCAATATATTCCTTGTATCTAAGAAACTATAATTTCAGAATGAGATTTTTAAATTTTGTTTTGTTTTGCTTTGTTACTGGGGATTGAACTCAGGACCTTGTGCTTGCGAGGCGGGCAGCAGAACCACTGAGCTAAATCCCCAGCCCTTCAGAATGGTTTTTAACTTGCCTGGAGAGAAAAGATGAATATTCAGTTGCTAAAAACATTCCTTGTGACATCTTAAAAGTATTTTATTATGTTATGGATGGAACAGAGATGATAGGATCCATCATTGTACTATGACTCTTTCTACTTTCCATTTTTTACATACTGTTCTACATACTGTTCCATTTACTGTTCAGTAACCATGTTTCCATATAGAATCCAAAGGACTCATTCTTTAAACTTCTATAACTTTGCTGAATTTTACAAGTTGACTTTCATAAGAGAATGTATGATCCTTTGAGGCAAGGACCATGGTTCACTGAACACCACTCTGAGTACTCATTAAACACTAAAATATTATTTTTTTGAATCATTTAAAAAATCATCAATGACTGTTTTGGACATGAGTGCATATTATTAACATAGAATTATAAGATTCATTTTGGTATATTGATACAGGCATATAGCATATTTTCATCATTTTCATCCCCATTAACCTTTCTTCCTATTCTTTAAAACAACAAAGTCCTGCATCTGTGTCCACTCTTGTATCAAATACTACTCTGCCTTATTGCCTCCCACTTATTATGCCAAGATACACTTTTCTCATCAAAAACATACATATGCTTAATATGTTACCCATATAGTGTTGTTTCCATTGTGTGAAACTGTAAATTACTACAGGTTACACAATGTGTTACACAGACTGATGTTTAAAAGAATCAGATAAGTTGAAAATATGGCAGAAAATAAGGCAGTTGGAGCTTGGTGCATCATCCGAATGCAAGCATTCTGGCAATGGTAATTTGGCCTAGGTTAAATTGAGCACATGGAGGAGAATTAAATTGAAAAGAAAATGTTTGCTGCAAGAGCTATTGACACTGCTTGAGCTTATTGGTTTACTCATTTGTTCCATGTTTAGTCCTTGCCTACTGTATGTCAACTACTACAATAGTCTTGGATTTAAAACTCAGCTTTTACCATTGTGTAAACTATGTGACAAGTAATGTAATGGATCAATGAAAGCAATTTACTAAAGATACTATAAAAGTGTGTGTGTATGTATGTGTAAAATGTATGTTTGTGAAGGTTCTTATTTCTCTGCTTGAAGTATATATTTTATACTGACAGTATTTGTAAATTTCCTCTCTTGTATTTCTTTCTTCCAAAATATTTGGCTTTTCCCTTATTATATGCTTTACATAAAAATGGGTGAATATTTACCACAATTGTAACTTTTCATTTGAATCTCAAGTCAGAGCCCTGCAGATCAGAAACAGAAAAAGCTGTAGACAGATGTTTGATGTCACTGGAAATTTCATTTTATAAAATCAACAGCCACAAGAATGAGTGAGGCTTTGATTTAGTGGCTAGCATGACCATAAAAATTCAAAGCAGGGTATAGCAATATTTTAGATTAGTATAAGAAGAAAATCATTTCCAAGGGCATATCTCTTCTATATGTAGCTCCCCTTATAAGATTTTACAATTAGTATATTGCATTTACTTTCACAATTAGCTAAATATTGGTATAGTTAATAAAATCAGTATAAACTATCAAGAGTATTCTAAGGTACTATTAGAAACTGCTGGAAATGCAAACTGATACATAAAGTGGTCAAAATAAGCTTATTTTTCCAGTAGAATTATGTGCAGGCATAAATAATCACTGAAGTGATATGAGCACAAGTACAACAGTTAGATCAAAAGTGACAAGGATCAAACAATGTAGACTTAGATATAGATGCCCAAAAAGATTAATTCATGAATTGTTTTCTAAAAATTGAGAACATTTGTTAAAATACCAAATATAAACAAAAAATATCACTAAGTAGATGCAATTTATATCGATATTTTAATATGTCATAAAGCATCCTACATTAAGTTTACACTAGCCAAAATAAATTTACTTGAAACAGGTGAGATAGTTCAGCCAAAATCTTTAGATTAGCTAACATAATTTTTAAAAAATTGTTATACTTGAAGTTGTTACATAAAACCTTATAAACATCAAATAGAGAGAGCTATAAAAAGAAATTCAAAATATATTAAAATGTCACAATGCTGGCATGAATGCTAATGCTAACATTTTTATATAAGTAGGAGAAAGTGAAGGAAAAAGGGAAGGAATATGGAAGGACACTGAATAGAAGACAGGTCCTATTAATACAAGAATTCAACAATAAACTTATTTTTTAGAACAGAAGGTGAAAAAAGGAAAGTAAATCTAAACAGATCTAAATTCATAGTGTAGGAAAAATGGAAATAGAAATAAAATTGTCAAAATTCATTAACAGATAATTGCTTGAGTCATGGTGGGTATATAGTCCAAAAATCTATCAAATATTAAGTACCCATCATATTACTTCTGGCATCGTGTTTTTAAGTGAGAACTATTTTTGTCAAGGACAAATGTGTACATCTTGAATTATGCTTTGTGCTATACTTATCTATTTCTATGAATGGAAAAGTTTTATTTTTTTCATTTCTATGGGCCCTTTAATATCTGGTGTTTCCTTTATTATATGCTTGAGGGTTATCTTCAAAGAGTGAAAGGCACCTATGTCCTATTTTATTGACATCACACTTTTCTTCTTAAGTATAAGTGTTTATAAATATAATGATATTTTTATTGAATTTAGTAGAGGGTGTGATGACTACAAATGTGAACTGCACATAGTTTAACACTTAATAAAATGTGAGGATAAAATAAAAATATAAGAACAAATTTCTCTGCAACCTTGTGCCAGAATTCTCTATCTTTTATATCAAATGTTCACTTTATTTTAATGAAATGTTTTCTGGATCCTATAGTCTATTTTCTTTCCTTTAAAAGTATTTGTATGGAGGGAGAGAAAGAGAGATAAACAGATGGAGAGAGAGAGACAGACAGACAGACACAGAAAAATACGTGAGAATGCTTGCAATTGCCCCTATTCTTTAAGTGCTATCCAATGTTGCTTCACTTTGCAAATGCATCTTGTCTGAGACAAAGATTATGTAAAAGAAAACAAAACTAAGATCCAACTGAGAGAAGAAAATGAATTTGTGAAGGACCTGATAATGAGTAAAAACCATGTCTAATCTAGTACATCATGATGAAATCCTTTTACCTTACCATTCAAGTTTGTCTACTATTCCTTTGTTATAAAGATGTCTTTCAATAAGTCCAAGTATCAGAATTATCAAAAGATCAGTGAGTGGGTAGTGGAGACTTGTTTTCTAAATTTGATTCCCATCTAATTTATTTCAGTTGCAATTTTTATTTTTCACATTTGTTTTGCTTTTTCCTCGTGGTTTTCTGCCCAAACTTTAAACAACTCTGCATAGTAAACAATTATTTTTTAGAATATTTCATGTACATTTACTTTTTGAATGGGTAACAAAAATTTAAAAGAAACCAAAGTTATAAAATGAAGTCTTTTAAAGTCTCCTCCTCACTAGTTACAGAAATAACTTGCTAGTTATGAAGATACTGAGCTACGTGCATTACATCTCTAGAGTCTTTTGATATTTCTAGTTTCTACATCTCTAGAGTCTCTCTATGTCTCTGTGTGTGAGTATTCTTCCAGAGATATTCTAATCAAATTACACACAGACACATACATTCTTATTTATACACAAACATATAATACTGTATACCTTGTTTCCTTGTTATTTAAAAAATTAACAATTGATGATCTTCTGTATTCTATTTGTCAGTATCTTCTTGTGGATTTTTGTATCTATGTTCATTATAGAGCTTGGCCTATAGCTCTCTTTTTCATTTGGGTCATTCTCTGGTTTTGGGATCAAGGTGATGTTTGCTTTCAGGAATGAATTTGGGAGTATTGTTTCCCTTTCAATTTCATTGAAGAGTTCTTTAATGGCAATAGTTCTTCTCTAAATGTCTTGTAGAATTCAGCAGTGAAGGCATCAGGACCCGGGCTTTTCTTTGTTGGTAAGTTTTAATTACATTTTCAATTTCATTGATTGATTTTGGGTTGTTTAGAATTTTTAGGACTTCTTCATTCAACTTTGGTAATTCATATGTATCTAGGAATCTGTCCATTTCTTCTGTGTTTTTCATTTTATTGGCGTATAGGTTCTCAAAGTAGGTATTGATGATCCTCTGGATTTCTTCTGGGTCTGTTGTAATTTCACCCTTTTCATTCCTAATTGCATGGATTTGGGTCTTTTCATTCCTTTTCTTGATAAGGTTGGCTAAAGGCTTGCCAATTTTTATTAACTTACTGGGTTTCTTCCCAAAAGATTTAAAAGAATCATACCACAGCGATATATGTGCACCCATGTTCATAGCAGCACAGTTTGTAATAACTAAAAGCTTGGAAACAGCACAGTTACCCATCACTTGGAGACCGGATAAAGAAAATATGGTGGGTTTTTTTTGTAAAATGCAGTACTACTCAGACATAAAGAATGAGAAATTAGAGAGACTTATAGCTAAATGGATGCACTTTGAGGCAATACTCTTAAGTGAAATAAATAGGACACACATGTGAAAATACTGAATAGTTTCTCTGGTGTGAGAAACTGAAAGTGTAAATAAGGATCAAAAAGACATAATAGATAATGAGACATAGGAAGAAAAGGTCCAAAGGAGAAGGGGAAATTGGAGGGGTAGGGGAAAGGAAAGAAGGGAATGGAATTAATATGAAAAAACAAAAAAATGGAAAGAAGTCTTTGTAAATAGAGAGGGGTGGAGGGGTTGAACGGAGGCCAGGTGAATGGGGAAAAAATAAAAACCAAGACAGATTATGTAAAGGTGCAAATTTCCAATGATGAATGTCATTATATTTTATACCTAAAATGTACCAATAAAATTAATAAAAATAAATTAACAACTGAGCTTTGAGATTATTCTCTGTTAATTTACAAAAACCTTATGAAAAGCTTGCTGCTCCACCTTTCTCTTTATGTCTGTAGCTAATTCTACCATTTGGGTTTGAAAACATAGTAAACCTATATCATATTCATAGGCACAAATGATATTTCTTTGTTGCAATGAATACATATTCTTGTCACTCCTAGGGTGCTTAATTACCTGGAAGGTATATTTCTAGAAGTGAAATTACTCAGCTAAAGAATATGTACTTTTGAAATTTCATAAGCTATACCTGAGTCACCCTCAATAGAAGTTTTACTAATAGATATTCCAACCAGTAATAGATCAGAGTACTTGGTCTCCATACTCTCGTAAACATCACCTATAATCATAATATTTAAACTTAATAAGTGGAAAGTGACTTCTCAGTGCTCTGAAAATGTTTCTTTCATGGCTTTATTGCTACTGTAGTGTCATCATTTATATTTAATTCATTTATTCAGAATTTCTTATGAGTAAATTTTAAAATATACATATATATCCATTTTTTCACAGATAATTACCTAAATGCTGATGTTACTATTACTTAACTCAGTCTTTTCTCACAGACTTGGAAAGCTAATTCTATCATATACTGCAAATGCATAGATAAATTGGCTTCTTTCTGAGTTTTATCTTACCTCTTGCTATTCAGGTCTATTCATGAATATTCATGTATAAATACTTCATAGTTTTATTTATGAAATACTTTGAACATAATAACTGAAAACATGAAATAGAATTATTTTACTTGTGTCACTTTTTAAAATCAATATTTAAATTTTGACAAGGACAAATTTTATAAGGCTTAGCCCCAGTTAGAAAGTGTAATACAAGGTATTGTTGGATCTTAAGCTTTATAAAGGGCCAGACAATAAATTTAAAGATAGAATAGTACCCTGTAACATTTTGTTGCACAGATTAAATATTTCAATGACTTGTAGAATAAATAAGTTTGAGTTACCAAACAGCCATATTTTGTTTAAGAAGATAGTGGAGAATATCCAAACTAAAATATGTTTCATCTTTTAAATTATTGACTTAAAAATGAATATAAGTCCCTGAATTATTGATTTAAAGGCTAATTTGGGAACACAGGAAATTAGTAAATAGAAGGCTGACTACCAAAAGACATATGAAAATGAAGGAAAGATATTGATAGATAAATCAAAATTCAACTTTGCAGGCACATTAAAATTGCTAAAATTTTAATTATTTGGCACAAATTTTCTGAAGTTGGGTCTAATTAGATAAACTATGCCTTTATTTTCTGCCACATAGAGAAAAACACCCAACAGTATCAAACATCTTGCATCATGCATTTATTGCTGAGGTTAAAACTGTACTATCTTTAATCTAATTTAATAGGAACTAGAATCAGTCTCAGGCTTCATCCAGCTGTGCTGCATTTGGTTTGTAGGCATATCTATGGGCTAGAGAGTAAAACAAAAAGGAAAGACAGAGGTGAAAGAGCCATCAGTATTTCGTCAAGTAGTAGAGAGAGGCCACTGATAATTTTTTTAAGGAAAGTAAAGAAAAGTGAGGGGATCAGGTAACCGCTGTTCCATAAATGTTGTCAGGTTCTGTAGCTTCCTCATCAGCTTTGTTGAGGAGCAAGCCTTCCAGCTCTTGTAATGTAAGAATGAAGGCTGCAGTGATACTCTGGTCCTCCACGTGTATCAAATCATCAAGCGCCATTTCTGTCCAAGGGCAGTCTGTGCTGGTGTGCAAGAGGAGGAGGGAGGGGTGAGGAGGAGAGAAGGTGCCTAGTGTTAAAGGGAAAGCTTTTCCACAGTGTTCTATGGTTGCTATAGAAACAGCTCCTTTTGTTTGTACATATTCAGAACAGCTGCTTCCTTTTGGTTTCTGGTGGCAGGAATATTATGGAGGTAGCTAAGAGGGAAAGAAGCACCAGTTTGAGCATGAAAAATAGTTTCCACAGTCAGATTGTTCTTATTTCACTGTGTTTCATGCTATACTGAAGTTCTTGTTGACTTTTGAATGTGAATGAGTAAGCTCTTTTAAAACATGATGAATTCCAACAGGGAAAGACATAGGTATGCTGTGATCTGAAAGATACAGTATTTGTTAACTGGAACAACAGATCCGTACACTCTTGTTTCTTTTTTTTTTTTTTTTTTGGTACCAGGGATTGAACTCGGGTCCTTGCGTGAGGCAGGGGGCAGAACCACTGAGCTAAATCCCCAGCCGCTCTTGTTTCTTTGACTTGAAACACCCTATTTTATTTCTACCTGGTATATATATGCAAACTGTATTGCAAGCTCCCCAGTAGGTATTTTTCTAAAGCTCACAAATTGCTATACAGTATACCTTTCCAAGTTCTAATTAATTCTCTAATTAGAGCTTTTTATAGCTGCAACCATTTACAAAGTTGAGCTGCTGCATTAAAACAAATTTAATGAATATGCAAAAACTAACAATCTTCCCTGAATTAATAGTCCTCTTGCCCATGTATTGCTATTGAAAGCAGTTTATTAGAGCCTTCTATAAATCTTACTAGTGAAGAAAAATATGTTTCAATTAACAGACACAATACCAATTGCATTTTATATACTGTTCTCTTTATATATATATATATTATGTATAGCATAGTAAGTATATATTTATTCAGTTTATATGAATACAGATATATTTATTTAAATAACATGGAATAAAACAGAAACTGAAGGGATTAAAATATTTAATCAAAACATTAAAAACAGCATCTGCAGGAGGAATAGTCAAATTTTGGAAATACACAAACTTAGGATGCAAATAAGCAAAGTAGGAGAAACAGCTGCCCTTATAAACAAATTCATATTGAACATAGGTGTACTATCATGTTTCTAACCCTTTGGGATTTTGGAAAAGTAAAATATGAAAGCAAAGTAATGATCTTGTTTTTAAATCAAAATTTATTCAACCAATTCAGGACTTTTAAACTTTGAAATTTTAATAAAACTAAAGAAACATTTGTTTAATTAATTTGGCAACTACAGATATTCATGGGTGGTGTATTAGTTCATGGCAATTTGATTATATATTTGCCTGAGAATGTTCATAACAATACATTAATTTTATTTTTATCTTATAAAATCCAAACAAATTTTGATTGGTTCAAAAGTTGAAGGGATTTAGAGAACCACAGATATTTTTAGATTATTTAATTAGATATGGAATTTCTGAACATGGCTATTGGATATAATATGTATGCCCATCCATTTTATTTATTAAATAAGAATATTTTAGGATTCAAAAATTTTCTACTGACTTCATTTAAAAATAAGGTAAGACTAAATAAAATATAAAGATGGGGCTTAATAGAAAAACAATTACTAAGGGTCTCATTGCATGAGCAGGTGAATGTTGAACCTCTTTTAACATCAGTTTCAGAAACTATAAAGACAATGATACTAAAACCTTTGGGATATGTTTGTGAGAGTCAGCTGAGACGAGACATACAAAGCATACTGAAACAGTTAATAAAGTAGTGATTCTCTTACAAAAAGATGTGAGAAAGCAATCAGTTATACCTTTCATTTCATGAATCATTTATTTTCACATCTCCCCTATGTTCTTGTGGATCACCAATACAGTTATGACATCTAAATATCTTAATATATTGTTCAATTTTCTTCCAAGCTTCAGACCTGTATTTTTCAAATATTTTCATCTAAAGTCCCATTAGTTATCTTAAAAGCATTGGATGATAATCTGAGCAATTTATAACATCTTCCAAATAATTTCTCTTTATTTTCATATTTCTGGTAAATATATCATCTTTCTTCCTGTTCCTAAGGTCCAAAAAAATCTTCCAACTTCTTAGTAATACTAATTATATTACCTCTTTGGCTCCATGAAAGGAAATAATTTTTGAATCTTGTATCCTTTTGTTCTTTTCCAAATCAAGCGGTTTTGCATACTTCTCCCCTTGGAATATTTTTAAGCTTGTCTTTCCTTCTTTCCCCTCTCAATTGGTTACAAGTGCTGCTGAAATCTAGTGAGCATATAAATTTCCAGACCAGATACAATTGGACATTCATCAATCTATTTTAAACGTAACATTTTGAAAGCCCCGTTTGGATCACACAGAATCAATAATGGAGGGCAATTAGGTTGATAATTAAACTAAATATAACTTTACCTTTTAGGCCTCTTAGCATTTCACGTCCCTATTGTTCTCCCACTTCAACAAATTCAATGCATTAAATATTCATTTAGTGGATACCAAAGTGTATAAGATATCATGACAGTCTGTGAAAAGCTTATACACGAGAAGAAGGAGACATGGTCAACTTGGAGAACAAATGAAAAGAGCATCAGTTTCCACTTTTTCCACAAACAAAAAAAATTGATTGGTGTATATGGCCAGGTTAATTTGTCACCCTGAAGCTTAGCAGCTGTTTTCTCAAGTAAACAACAGCTATGCGGTTTCACCTTAGTTGGTTCAGTTCATCTCATTTATTATAGTGACCTTTTATATAGAATTGTATTTGTTTAATTTTCACACTATATCAGAAGCATGACTATATTCCTTTCAATTAAATAAAAATTTTGCAAAGTCAAATAATGTAGATTGTCCTTCTGTATTAAAAATAGAGAATTCTTGAGTTAATGATATAGACAGCTAAGAAAAGCATTAAAATGTATATGAAATCAATATTTAACATTTCTTACACTGGGAATTCCTGAGATTGTAATGCTCACAAATTGATGAAAATTTCTAAATGATGAAACTAAAAAAATAAACAAATGACATCCTCTTGAGATTTCATTAATTAATTTAATATACTTAAAGATATACCATGCAGAGATACTAAATACCTACCATGAGTATAAATATTATGTGTCATAAACATGAGATAAGAATAATAATAACAAGAACAATGTAAATGCAGAAAGGGAAGGAGTCTGGAGGAAGGAAGGGGATGGGAAGGGGATTAAAAAAGAAACAAGCTGTGTTGTGTACACATGCCTACTCCTCAAAGCGAATGCAATTCCTGTGCACTGTAAACATGCACTAATCAAATAAAAATTAAAAATAATATACATGTAATATACATGTATCAAGGTAGGCATTGTAGTTATAAAGATAAACAATAAATGGTTCTTAGGTTTTCAGGAATTCATAAATTTGTAGAACAAATAATTTGTCTTAAAGATATTGAGGAAAGAGTTCTAAATAAACTCTTAGTAACTACTTTGTCTACTGCATCTTTGGAGCTCAATAATAGTAAGTGACAATGACAAATTTCATCTGATGAACAGTTTTCAAAGGTGAAAACACTGTCTATGTAGTAAAGGAGATTGCATATTAAATATAATTCTTAAAATATCAAACAAAATCCTGCTTTGATAGTGTAGTCATACAAAAAAAGTACCACTTTAAATAAATCCGGTATGTTTTTAAAAGGATCAATAAGGTTTCAGGAAGTTGTATCTTGTCAACCTGAACTAAAATTTTTGTCAGATGAGCATGAAAAAAGGAATAAGAACCATGTTAGAGGTTGGGGATGTAGGTCAGTGGTATAGCACTGGTCTAGCATGTTCAAGGTCCAGAGTTAAATAAAAACAATTATCTGAATGTGTTATTTGGGGTTTTTATTAAAAGTGTGCCTAATTTTAAATTTTACTATACTTTTTATTTCATTGTCTTTGCATTTTACATAATTCATTGAGCTTCGGAGATTCTATTGGACAAAGGGCTTTCCTTTAATTGTCAACTATCATTCCTTTCTACTCACATATTATCCTTTAAAAGGCATAGATAATTTGTGGTTTGCAGCTATAGAATAGGATTTGAGAAAAAGTGGGTTCTATAATAAGAGAAACCATCAGATTTAATAATCAAATGGATGTGGATGAAATAGATAGTCAAAGCAAAAGACAAGGGAAATAAAGAATGAATATAAGATATATAACTGGGAGAGAAAAGGGAGAGGAGGAAATAACTGTTTAGTAATGTAAGTGGATACACTCTTTATCCATTCGCTCTTTATTGTTTGTTTTTTTTTTGAGACAGGGTCTCCTTTTGTAGTGCAGGTTGGCCCTGAATTCACTATGTAGCCCAGGCTGGCCTTGATCTCACAGCAATCCTCCTGCCTCAGCCTCCCAAGTGCTGCGACTACAGGAGTCCACCACCACGCCTGGCTTCATGCGTTCTTTATGCAAGAAAACATTCTGATCTCTTTTGTGTCTACTAAGTTGCTGACATACGATTCCTTCCCTTATTTTTAACAACATCCATAAAAATGCCAAAATATCTGTATTTGTATTTTGCATAAATTAATATAGACTTTTTCTATATCGTCTGTCAGATAATGAAAAGTGAGTGTGTAGCTAGAATCAAAGTGTCTCAGTATACAACCCACCAGTGCTCTTTGCTAGCTCAGTAACCTTGGACAAGTTATTTAATGTCTCTGATTTTCTCATAGGATTATTAGGAGGATTCCACTGTTAAAACATGGAATGTACATTGAACAGTGTTGGACTCATAATAAACAGTCATCGTATATTGGCTGTCAATTATTAGTAAAGCTGATAAAACTGAACAAACCATACATTTACTACAATAAGCTAAGATTTTGTGTGATGTCATTTACTCAGCAGACATTTCTTGAGCACACACTACATTCCAGAATCTGTACAAGGTATTAGGATCATGATGGATTCTTTCCTAGTGAATCTTCTAGGCCTACAGCTTCTGGAGGACAGCCTTAATATAGGTATAAAATGCACACAGCCCTGTGTGTTCATCTTCATAGACAAGGAAGCCAGGCCATTGGATAATATACTCTGGGCCAAGCCAGTTTCTTTCTGGGAATTGTAATTAAAGTAGTGCAAGACTGAAAAAAACTACTCTTGAATGCTGAGCTAAAACGAACTATTGATTTGAAGAAGGCATTTTGGCCCAAGTAAAAGTCAAAAAAAGCTGGTGGAAATAGAGACAGGGGAGGACAAGTGGAGGAGAGAGAAAGAAAATGAGGAGTGAGAGGAAAGAGAAAAGGGACAAAAGAAAAGAACACAGAAGAGAGATTGTCAGGTAATAGATTAGAAGAGAGAAGAGAGAACAGAGGCCAGAATTTGAGACACTGTAGGTTTGAAAGAGGAAGAATAGCCCAGTCTAGAACTTTTAATCTCTAATTTCCTGTTCCAGATTATCCAGAGAGATCCCCAGAGGTATGTTCCAGAACTTCTATATGAGGTTCTAAATTCTTACGATCATTCATTCTGCTATTCATTTAAGAAGCACTACTGATCTACCACTTTTGTCCAGTGGCAATAAAGTTGTTGCAGTAATTATTGAAGTGGAGGAGACTAATATATATTGAGCTTCTCTTGGACAAGCTAAGCACTATATTGACTACATTATCTATAATAACTGCATGATTTTATTCTTGTAATAATCTTGTGAGATTTGCATCAACCTCATTTTACAAAGGAGAAAAATAGACTCAGCAAAGTGAAACAACTTACCAATGGCATTATGGACTATAACAGAACTACAATTTTACTCAGGATTAAGATATGGACCAATAAATTCAAAAAGAAAAGGTATACAACTTTGATTAAATTCATAAGAGAATGAAAAAGGAAGAGGATTACATGTACTTTTAATTTGTCCTTTCTGTGAAACAATGTCAACTAGAGATATAAATTCAATTAAAAGTCATTACATTACAATATTGAAAGAAATGCTAAGTTGAGGAAGAATGTATATTATTTCTTAGGGACTGGTTATTGATTTTTTAAAACCAACTTTGGCTTATATAGTGACAATTTGGGTATATATTTAATAAATGAATTATTAAATATAAACATATTTATACTAAGAAAGATTTTGCATTAATAAAGAGTCCAACAATAAGTTTAAACACACTTTCAGTTGCTTAAAATAAGCCAAAATGCACTAAAAATAGCAATGTACATGTCCGGCAGCCTCAGTGAGCCACTAGAGTGATATCATGCTACAGTTAAATTATGTGTGCCAGAGAAATAATAAATTAATAGCAAAATAAATACCAAAATCAGAATTCAGAACACCAACAGAACCTAAAGCACATGGATATACATGTCAAAGGCAATGTGATAAAGATTAAAAGACAAGATTTTTAGGGACACTATCAAAATAGAGTGAGACAAATACTCATTCTTTTGCTGCAAAATAATAGGGGGCATTTACCCTGCTTTACTTATATTCATAATGCTTACTTTAAATAATTACTGTTCTAAGTTTATGCTATAAGCAATATTTACTCCATCCTGTTGATTTTTCCATGTGTAGGACTTTGCTAGACTATTATCCCCAGCCTTGTCATCCTTCTACTAAGTGGAAAACTTGAGGGTCAAGTTAGTGTGAAATATTTTAAGGTGCTATATGTGCACCTCAGCCAAACTTGCCAAATTTAGATTTTATTGACAATATAATTGATCCCTCTATCTATCAATTAGTACTCAAATCAGGTAGGTATTCACAAATGTATTTTTTTTCTACTGAATGAAAATTCAGCAGCCAAGTCTAATTACAGAGGTTGATATGTGTATGTGAGTGCATGTGTGTGTGTGTGCATGTGTGTGTGAGTATGTGTGGATAATCTAACAAGGGTTTAAATTGTACATTGTGACTATTTATGCACACATAAAATATCTTCATCGACATCTGCATTAAAAAATAGTTGTCCGCTTTATTAAATTTTAAATTTGGTATTTGACTTGTGGGTAATATGTAAAAATTATGTAGAATAGCCAGTGAGAATTAGAATAGCAAAGAGAGGAAAACATTGGAGAAATTTTTCAGTGATAGACTGGTAGCTATGTCAATATAATCATACCTAGGGACATCTCTAGAAAGACAAATAGGGGCAAAGCATTTATTAAGAATAAAAACAAATGTAAAATTGAAATAAGTTTTCAGAAGAGAGTAATCTGGTCACATTCTATAATATTATTAAAATTATACTAATTACAACAAATATTTATGTAATGATAATTAATCATTTTAATTTATTCTTCAATGCCAAGAAAATTTCCTACTTAGGCATGAACATGACAAGTTATCTTTCTACTAAGGAAATATAAATGATGACTGAGTAATAAAATTAATAGCTAAAGCTTCACGTTTGACACAAATGAAAACTAAATATACCTCAAATGTAATGTAATACTTGTAATGATACCTTACTTGCATTTCAAACGTTGCTATTTGAAATATAACAATGTTTTTGTGTCACTAGGGATTGAACCCAAGGGCCTTTGCACTAATTACATCACCAACCCTTTTTTATTTTTTGTTTTGAGACAATGTCATGCTAGGTCACTAAGTTGTACAGGCTGGGCTCCTGTTTATGGTCTTCCTGCTCTAGGCTCCCAGACTGCTGGGACTACAAGCATCTGCCACCACTCTTGGCTGAAATACACCAGTTAATAATTGGTACAGTTACCTAACATGTCCCTAGGATGGTGTTCAATAGTATCTTATTTTGATGTCACCAAGATGCTTTTTTTTGGGGGGGGGGGTACCGGGGATCAAACTCAGGACCTTGCACTTGTAAGGCAGGCGCAGGAACCACTAAGCTAAATCCCCGGCCCTGTCACCGAGATGTTTGAAAGTGATGATTATTCTGTTTTATAGATAAGGAAACAGTGGCTAGGAAAAGTAATTGTCTCTATGTGACACATCTACAAATTGGACAAGCTGGGACACAAACCCACCAGGTCTCTAGGATCTGAAGTCAACATTCTTTCCATTGTGTCACATTTGATGCATTGTGCACTTCTGAAATAAAATGTTCTACCTTCCCCTACAACGTCATCATCTTCTGACTTCCCCATTTCTGCTCAGCTTCACCCAGGCTCTCTGAGGCAGGCTTTGACCTCCCTGAACTGTCACATTCTACCAGCTCCCAGAGCCACCTCCAAGCTTTGCTAGCTCCTCTCATCTTGGCAGTTTTCTGCTACATCTTTCAAGAAATAGTGCTTCCATGCTTCTCCTCCTTTCTTTCTCAGCTTTACTTGTATGGTTGTTTTCTAAATTGTAAATCTGAGTTCCTATCATCTTGTATTGAAATCCTTCAGAGTTATTCACTACCTACATAGCAGAGCTCAGATGCTAGCTTAGTCAGATATGGGTGTCCCTCAACTGACCTTCGAGTGCTCTTTTCTATCACATCTCAAAATAAAAGCTCAATAAATTTTATTGAGTTCCTACTTTGTATACAAATGTGGAAAAGACAGAGATCTTCCCTTCTTACAAAAATATATTTTATAGAAAAATTATATAAAGAAAACACAAATCAAAGGAGAAGAAAATTTCTGTTATTGGGAGCCAGTTTGTTTGCTAGAACTGATCTTAGGATTCTATAGAATTTGTATTCCATCCTTATTGAAATGGGATTGAAATTATACTGTTTATCACTTGAAGACACTGCCATGTAAATTTCTCCAAATTAGTGATTTTTCTGCTTTATTCACTCCTATTTGCCTAGCACCTTAAATTTAGTAAGCACATGAGAGACAATTTATAAATATTTTGAATGAACGGATAATTAAAGAAGCTAATTAACTTGTCAGAGTAACATGATCCGCAAGCAGCATCTTGGAGTTTTCATCGTGTCTAAAGTCAAATCCATCACTTCGTCATTATCTTATACCAGGATATGTGGGACTATGCATATTTCTTATCTTATCATCAGTACAAGCACAGAAATTAGAACAGCATAGATAACCAGGAAATAGTCTTGATAAATAACATCTCAGTGGCCTTCACAAAACACAATATATATCAAAAGATGTATTTTATCATGTGATTCAAAATTTTTCAAAAGTACTCAGTCATGTAAAAGAAGTCGATAGAGAGTAAATGGGTAGAATGTACATTTACATAAATGGCATTTTAGATATTCAAGATTCAAACTGAACTACAGTCCATGTGATAGTACTCCCTAACATGGTGTTTTCAGATCGACCCTGCCTTTGTAAATTCATCCACAGGGTTCCATGGGTTTACAGTTCACTCAAATATTGAATCACTGAGCCTACACATCTCCATGTAGAGAAGCTAAATATTGCTTAGGGGTTTGGCTTCCCACCTAAATTTGAGTCAAACTCAAAAAGGTTACTGCCTTTTTCTTTACTTACATTAATTCCTTTTTAATATTCAATTTGATTTTTTGTTTTTGTTTTGTTTGCTGACAAAATGTAAGGAAAAAGTTCAAATTGGTGATGTGAATTTTAATATGAAGAACATTAGCATTTAAGGAAGTCTTTTAAAAGTTCAACAATCATGCACAAAATATAGTTAACCCTTTTTCTGAGAAGTACTATCAATATAAGAACTAATTTTGTATGTGTGACTTTGCCATAGTAACTTTTGTGCGTACTGCTTACTGCTATCTAATCCAAAAGCCTTTTCATTTTTACCCTCCCTCCACTACCCCACTTCTTTTTTATATATATATTAAATTCTTTTATTGGTACATTGTAGGTATACAACACAATTACATTTCTCATTGGGAATTGTACCTTTACATAATGCATCTTGGTTCTTATTTTTTCCCATTCCTAGCCCTCCCTTCACGCCCTCCACCCTTCCCTATTTACAAAGACTTTATTTCCATTTTTTCCATTTCTCATCATTTTTCCTTTCCCTTCTTTCCTTTCCGCTGCCCCTCCCACTACCCCTACCCCTTTGGACCTTTTCTTCCTATTTTACATTATCAATTATTCATTCTAATCATTGGTACATTTTAGGTATACAATATAATGACATTCATCACTGGAAATTTGCACCTTTACATAGTCTCTCTTGGTTCTTATTTTTCACCCTTGCCCAGCCCTCCCTTCAACCCCTCCAGTCCTCCCTATTTACAAAGATTTTGTTCCTATTTTTCCATTTTCTCATATTAATCCCATTCCCTTCTATCCTTTCCCCTAGCCCTCCCACTTCCCCTTCCCCTTTGCCCCTTTTCTTCCTATTTCACATTACCTATTATACTACAAAGCTATTGTGCTACAAACAGCATGGTACTGGCAAAGAAACAGACCCGAGGACCAGTGGAACAGATTTGAAGATGCAGAAACAACGCCAGACACACTCAGCCATCTCATCTTTGATAAAGGAGCTAAACACCCTCAGTGGAGGAAAGATAGCCTCTTTAATAAATGGTGCTGGAAAAATTGGGCTTCAACTTGCCAAAGATTAAAACTAGACCTATATTTCTCACCATGCACTAAACTAAAATCAAAATGGATTAAAGATCTAAATATTAAAATAGAAACTCTGAACCAGTTGGAACAGAGGTTAGGTAGAACCCTTGAAGACATCGGTGTAGGAAAAGATTTTATGAACATTACCCCACTTCTAATAGCATCCAAACTGTTTTGGGTTGATGATGCCACCTGGTGCCTGAATACTGTATGAAGAACATGGCCTTTTTCTTTTGATACTGATGATAGGACCTACAGAAGTCCTTCCCACAGAGTCACCTCCCCAGCCCTTTTATAGTGTTTATTTTTTTAAATTTTGAGGGAATGTACCACTGAATTGCCAAGACTGGGCTCGAAATTGTGATCCTCCTTCCTCAGCCTCCCAGAGTGCCAGGATTACAGGCATGTGCCACTGTTACCATTTGTATCTAGATGTAGCCTCGAAGCCTCATGCTCTTATAAGTGGGGCTTTTTGGAGGTGGTTGGATCTAGGGTATGTGGATGCAGATTAAGGTTGTGATTCTGGGGTTAGGGTTGTGTGGTAGTCCACTTATTGGAGTAGTCCACTTATTGGTTTAGCATAGTTCTGGGTGTGGATAATGGGAAGGCCCACCCTGCATGTGGTGTAGCCTGGATGGCATACAAAGGGTGGCTTGGTGCTGCTGCTTGCTGCTCACTGCTCTTTTGCCTGTCCTGCCATGCCATGAACTGTTTCTCCTCTGTGATGCCCCTCTGCGATGCCACCCTGCCTTGGAGCCAGCTGACTATGGACTGAAACCTCAACAAACTGTGAGCTTCCTTTAACTTTGGGTGCCAGGTATTTTTGTCTCAGCGACAAGAAAAGTAATTAAGATGCACCACCATGATAACGATCCTTCATGGTCTTTTCATCCTTCGCAGAGAATTTTGTGCTCAGTCCAGTGTCTGTTCTACAACCTATTTAACTTTGTTTTAAATTATCTCTTTCTCCAAATTCTCATCCTCTTACTTTTCATTTGCTTTAATTTTCTCTACATGCCTATTTATTTTCTCCTTAATTATGTTGCAATTTCAACTTGAAAAAAGACCTTCCAATATATAATCAGTTGGTATATTGAGTGGTATAAATGTATTCCAGGAGCTGGAAAACACAAAGTAAAATAATTTTCTTATGAGCTCATTTGATAAACAACAACAAAAACTCAGTCTCCTTATCTCCCTTCCTGTTTTCCAGAAAAGCAATGCCCTATACAGAAGTAAAAATAGTTAATAGTCTATAAACTTGTGCACTGGGATATTATTGTTGCTAATAAAATTATACTTTATGCATTTCTACATATAATTCCCATGATAATATATCTTAATATATGACTGGCTTTGGACCAGGCAACTATGGACTGAAATCTCTCCAAACTGTAAGCCAAATAAACCTTTCCTCTAACTTTCAGTGTCAGATATGTTGTCTCAGCAATGAGAAAAGTAACTAAGACAACAGAGATAGACATTTTATAGCTAGATAAATTCAGTAACTATGTGTTTCTATTTCAAGTCTCTTAATCAGTGAGAGCAAAGTCAGAATAAAAAACTGACTGGAGCACTCATATCACAAAACCCAGTCACAATTTTAATGGATATATCAAAAAATTTAGTGACTATTTCATATTTATGGGGTTACTGTTACCTTGTCCACTCATCATGCACCAGGCAGAGCAGGAAATAAAAAAGATAAAAATTCGTTCCCTTAATGGACTTATATTATAATGTGCAAGTAAAACATGGACACTAAACACACACACACACACACACACACACATCAATTTTATAATGAAATGAATGTTGGAGAAAAAATAAGTCATGAAAGGGGAATAGGAAGCAGTTAGGGGGGGACAGGTTTGCATAGTCTCAAAAGACTTTTCTGAGAAGTTGATTTTTGAAGAAAGACCAGAAAGAGATGACAGATTGATTTAGTCATGTGGTTCTTTTGGAGAAAAGTATTCTAGGAACAACACGTTCAAGGCATTAATGCAAAACATATCTAACATTTAAAAAAAAAAAAAAAAAAAAACTTGGCCAGGGACAGTGTAACTAGAGCTGGGGGGATGGGGGAGGGAGGTTGAAAAAGAAGATCAGAGACAAAATAAGGAAACTAGTCTTCAAAGCCTTGTAGATCACTGTGAGAACTTTAGTTTTGTTATTGAGGAAAACTTTAGAAGGCAATTGGGGGGATTGAATGAAAAAAGAGAAAACATCCAAGTAGTAAGGAAAGCAATTATTCTGAGTGCTTTTACTGTGTTGTTCTGAGAATGTACTAAAGTTAAATTGCTTCTAACAGACCATCACCAAGACCTGCCATGGTATAGGCATCAGTAACATCTGTTGGGGAGCATGTGGTGGTCTGCCTCATGTTTTTGGTAAAACTGAATGTTATGTTTCCTCAAATCACATTCCTTGTGTGAGTGCCAGATTTGACCAAAAGAGGAACATGTAAGAGATTTGAGAATTCAAAATAGAGTGATAAAGTCTACATTAGTCCCTGAGGGTTCATGGACAGTTACAAAAGCATGGGGGTGAGGGGGTGTTTTAGCCTATACTTAACCGTACTATGAATGGAGCACCTTCCTTTGAACTAATCCTATTATCCAGTAGTGGCCGGTGACACCATGGAATATTTCACTGGGAACCACAGTAGTTATAACCTATCAGAGACAAGTTTCTTATACATTCCCACATGAGCTTTTCTTGGCACCTCCATCTAGTAACTGGAAGTATTTGATTTCTCAAATCACTTTTAATGATTTCACCATCACTTCTGGTCTTCACTTACACAGCTCTTTACAAAATATGTAAGGCCTAATTTTAAAATAAATTCCTTATCCCATAATACTCATTAGTTACTCCCCTGTCTGAATATGCCTGAAACAGTACATTTTCAGCAAGGGTTTCATTTGTTTCAACATTTGATATAATGGCAAATATTGGTAAGTTTTGGAATAATTTAAAAATTAATCTTTATCTTTTGTAGGATATGTTGGCTCAGGTCAACGTTTTGAGATTTTGTCAATGAGGATGTCGTGTAGCAGATGAATATGATTTTATACCATGATCCAAGGTTTAAGAATAACACTTAATCTTAACTTCAGCTTCTAAATGCTGTCAATTTGGAAAATGAGAGCAGATGTTGACAGAAACATATTTGCTAGTCTGATGCCTCAGCAAACACTTTCTGAAGGAAAGACAATGTGAGGCTAGACAGAATAAATATCCTCTTTTACATTTATTTTGCCAGTTCCTCAGCTAAAGATGGCATCTGTAAGATGATGAATACAAAGAGATGTTGTCTTAAAATTTAACAAAGTTTTTGTACTTTAATGGCCCAGTTTTGAATGTAAGAAATCCACATTAAAGAGAATATTTCTGCATGTTTCAGTTTGAAATGCAAATGAATATCTGCTTTATTTATTAGTGATTCCTGGCTTCAGGATTTCACCTTCCTCAGTGTATGGAGTGTATTTAAGTTGCAGTTTAAGGAGCTAACAAGTGATATGTCTGAGTAAAAAGAGTTCCCTCTTAAAAACAAATTTGAGGAATTTCCTTTTTTTCTTATTTAAGTAAAATTCGAATTCAATCAAAATTTATATTGTTGTCTATAAACTATCGTTTGGATTTTTGTGAAATAAAATTTGCTTGTAGAAAAGCAGTAGAAGGCTTCAGCAAATTAAAGACAATAATAAAGATTTAATTTACTCGATACCTTTCCAAAGTCAGCAGTGATTTATTGACCTCATATGTTAGTGATCCCTGTTGATTTGCTTTATTAATCCTCCTGATGGTCCTGTGGGTTGGCTCTACAGAAAACATAGATTCCAAATGATTAAATAATTTGTTCACTTTTCCAGAGCCAATACATGGCAGAGTGACTGTGTAGGTTCTGGTTTGTGGATTACTAAAAATGGCAACTTCTGCAATGTTAGGTAAGGAAATAATATTAACCTCCATATTTTATTCATCTTTCATTTACTCTATATTAGAGAGATACTAATTCTCCTAACATCAATGAGATAGCCAGTGACAAGGGCCTTGGAAATTTAACATCTTGTTAAATTGTTTAACATAATCTTATAAAAAATGTTTCATTCTAATTCCATCAATACACAGAAAGAGCTTAAGCCGTGCGACTCTAAATTCACCCCTTACAGATGTTGCAACTCTGAACACTTATTCTGAGCTTTAGTGTCATCATCCACAAAAGATAGTAGGATATCCTTTACTCTCCAGAATGCAGTGAGGATTAAATATGGCAAGATGTTAAATAAATTTTAGATTCCTTTCCTCTCCTAAAATTCTGAGAAGGTAGTTTTACTTTGGATGTACAATTATTCGCATAATTTCAGTAAGTACTTAAGGTTGAACGTAATATTTGATAAAATCACCCCATGTTACCCAACTATGCTTCAGAAGCTTTTAATTTACAATGAAGTCAGTACCCGTGGGAGTTATAATGCTTTTTAACTGCTGAAATCTCCACAGCAATTATGACCAGCCCATAGGCAGAGGAGACTTGAGGCAAAGGAGTGGTGAGTGTATTTGGAGAGTCATGATCTCTTAGCTCTCTTACAACTGAAACTCTCAGACAACCGGTAGCAGCTGTACCAGTAAGGTGGAGCCCTATTACCCAGATAGATCTGTCCTACTTCCTAATTTCATTTTTAAAATCCAACTAAAATGTTATCATATATAT
>NW_004624732.1:2711914-2729380 GCF_000247695.1 Heterocephalus glaber | reverse complement strand
GTGGTTTCACCGCCAGCTGCGCAAGCGCAAGAACCTGAGTTCAATCCCTGGTACCAAAAAAAAAAAAAAAAGAAAGAAAAAAGGAAATATGAGGCTATCATGAAACTGAAGATATTTCAAGAAATACTGTTTTGTTTGAGTGCTATGGATCACATAAAGCTGCATACACGTACATTAGTTAGCCATGTCTGTTCTTAACACTGATAGACTTAAATACAAAGCTCTTACTTTTCTATTCTCTTCTTCATAGTCTATTATTACAGCTCTTAGTGCTATGTTAGTATTTTGTAAATAGTAACTACATTAGATTTTATATCATATGTGTTTCAACATTTCCCTGACTTTACTAATTTATGATCATAATAGATTATTGTTTAGATGTCCTGATTTTCTTCATTGGTTATTTTTTTCCAATCACTCAAATCTTATTTGCTTAAATATTCAAATGAGTGAATTAAAAATGAAAGCTTTCTCTGATTTTCATTTCAGTTTTTTTCTGACTTGCATTACTTCTCTGTATTCAGAGTACATGTAGAATTTTTGTAGGTGACAGCTGACTTTTGTTTTGCTGTTGTCCTTCCCACTTATTAGCTATTTGGATTGTGTGTGTGTGTGAGTGTATGTGCGTGCACGTGCATGCCTGTATGCTCACTTGTCTGTTTTGGGGAAACTGTCTTGGGAAAAAGTTTGAAACTTTATTATTAGAATCTCAGAAGAATTAAGCTAAGTGTGGCTGTGCATACAGCCAACCAGCAGATTAGCTACTGCAGTAGACCAGCCAAATCACCCACAGACTTGCAGTCCTAGCTGGTAGGGAGGCTGAGAGAGGAGGATCAGAAATTCATGATCCATGTGGGAAACTTAAGAAGACACCATCTCAAAATTTAAAAAAAGTTTTTAAAAGGGTTGGAGATGTAGCTTAGCATTCCTTGGCCTCAATCCCAGGACAAACAAACAATCAAAAAACAAAGGTAAGAAGTAAAATCTCCTGAGCACTGAGTTGTGTTTGCACCTCTCCTAATTAATTTTTCTAGTTACTTCATAAACTGCTCCTTTTAATGGTTCTGACAATGGTACACATATGAACCAACATTCATGAGGCACTTACTACATGCCAGGCACTGTTCTGTAAGTTTTCATATATCAACTCCTTCTTACTCCATTATACAGATATCTGTTGCACTCATTCTATACACAAGCAAAGAGATGCTTTTCCAATGCTATACAATAAATAAGCAGGAAATTGAACCATTGCAGTGTGTCTTTTAAAGCTTGTGCTTCTATTAAAACAAAACAAAATAAAAACGTATGGTTTTATTGATTATTTTGGCATAAATATTAGTATAAAATCATTGAAAATTTTTGCAGAGTTTAACAGTTTTTAAAAATAAACTACTTTGGAATTATGTTTTCAACTTAATTACACATCCTAAATACAAGCCACTTTCCAAGATGAGCACACATGTGTTTACCAAACATGACCTTTGCTAATTTTGGAAATTATTTAGCTATTCAACTTTATAAAGTCAATGATTTAAAAATAAATAAAAAGGGAGTACTATTAACAAGATAATGGATCAGGACTTGTTTCTTCACAAAACTTCAATTTGAACAGTCATCCACACTCAGATATATCTTCATGAGAGTTAAGAAACCCAAGGGAGGGTTTACAATAGTGTAGTGAAACACAGAAAGAAAACAAGATGCATTGAAGAAAGTAGAAAGAACATATTCATATTATCTGAATTAAACTCCCAATCTCATACAACACAATATGAAGAGAGATAACTTTTGTGGGGAAAACAGAGTAAGGTACATATCAACATCATGGTGAACCCCACCAGCAGGCCTGTCCCAGTGATCCCTAGTGTCAGACCAGCTCCTGTGGCACCAAACACTAGAACAATATCCGTGGTTCCAGATTGTAGACTGGCACCCATAGACCCTGTGCCCATATGCACCCCCATGAAAGCAAACTCTAGGGCATTCCTGTGGATCTAGATTTCAAGAATACTTCTGCAGACCACAGTGTCAGGCAATTCCCCATGGATTGAAGACCAAACCCATCCCATGAACACAGGCACCAGGCTCACCTCTGTACCAGCCAAGTCCCCACAGACTCAAGACTCAAGACTCAGTCAAAACATTGTCAAATGATTCAGACCCAGGATCCAAGACTACTCCGGTGGGCTGAGGCTCCAGACCCACCTGCCTACTAAGCCAGACAACAGATCATCTCACCTGAGTGCAGCAGTAAGCCCACTTGCAGATTCTACAACTGGCCTTCCCAGAATCTCTCTCTCTCGTTCCAAATCTCCCTCCTTTTTTAACTTCATCTCAATGATGCAAGTAGTTTTCCTTGTGTAAAATTCTGAGTTAAGTGCCAAAAGGACACATAGATATTTAAGAGGAAGGTCCACCTAGTAGGATTGGAATCTAGCTGAAGGATAGTGGGGGCAGCCCAACAAGTACACAACTCCCATCATTCATGTGATGGCACACAGTTTCAGTGTATCATGTACCTCTTATCTGTGTATGCAAAACCATTTCCTAGTCTTGTTCAGGAGCAATAGACATGCAGATACTCAGAAAACACAACTCCTTTCAGTGCTAGGCTAGAAAAGATGCTAAGAACCCATTCAATGTGGAGGAATCATTAGAGCTGTGGCTTTTTTGCATGCACTGCATCACACATACATTGACTGCCAGAATATCCTCTAGGCATATTTAACAATTGCTATCCTTATAATATTTAGTCTTTCTCTCTTGTGTACAAGTTCTTCAATACAATATACTTAAGCATGTCCTGTTTCTCATATGAAAAGTCTCAGAAAGCTTTCAATTGATTAAATTGCTTGAAGTGGTCTTATTTATTAGACATACTAAACCAATTTTTATTGTACTAGTTATGTGTTCCTATTATTAATATACAGTAATGCCTAACTTCAAACTATAATAGAGCATGGGTGCTAGAAGAACTTGACATGAAAAATGACTTTGTTAATATGTATACAAACGTCAATTTTTCTTGATATCCCCTAATTTTAATAGTTTTAAAAGTTCCAATTCATGTCCTTGACTAAATATATCAGAGCTAATGAAATTATATTATGATATATTTCTTTTAGCTATTCATTTTACTCTTAACTATACTGTCTAGCTGGCCAGTAATTAAGAAGAGGCTTTACCTTTAATATCTAAAGGATATTAAATGAATGAATACTAAAATGAATAAGTAATCACAAAATCTGTGTTCTCAGATGTTTAACTCACTTTAAAGATACAAAGGGACTCATGAATTAGTTATAGATTAAGCTTTGCCTTGCATATTAACAATGGTTTAATGTTTATGTTTCAGTTACTAGGTAATGAAATTAATTTCTAATAATATCTTTCATATCATTGTAAAATTCAGTGGATAGATTAGAATAAACTTATTTCAAACATATTTCATGAGAGTTTGACAGTAAAAGAAAAGAGAAATATAAGAAAGGAGAGATCAGTAAGTGAAGACTAGACATCATATGTCATGATTCACATTTCTTACTCTGTTTCAGGGCATTCCTCTTTTTTTAAGCATATCCAATTCCACTGGAGCTCCCCTCGTTAAAGTAAGATTTGGCTTCCCTGCTGTCACCTTCAATTGGTTTCCAGTATTTTCACACTCTGATATTTATTGGCTATCAGCTTTAAAATTGTGCATTTCCATATCTAGCAGAAGAGGAGAATATTGAATGAACTACAAAGGATGTACTTGCCTTCTTTCACATTTAGACCCTGGGAATTTCTCTGATCATACTGAAATCCATCATGAAACCTTCTCTGGAAATCAAGGACCATTTCTTTTTATCTTATCTTGAGCTACACCAGAATAGGAGAGTACATGTACAGGATTCAATACACAATTTAAGACAATTTTGAACTCCTTTCTCTGCCTGGTTCCACAAAAAAAGAGAAAGCATCTTATGTCTTTTCTATAAGCAAGTCTAAGAAAACTGGGTTATGGAAAGGCTCTGTGCACGGAATCACAGGCAAATGTTGAATGTTTTATTCCTGTAAAATGAAAGGAAGATGAGTAGAAAAAAGAAAACAAACAAAGAAACAAAAAAGCCAGCACAGAATAAGAATGCTACCTAAAATTATATCTGAATATACATAAAGTGAGGCCCAAATAATGAACAAACAGGAAAGCTTTATTCTGGAATAAATTTATCCATTAGAATAATATCTGTGTGTTGCTTAAATGAAAGATTGTTTACATGCACCACAAATAATCCCAAAGAAAGAACACGGGTACTAGAATCAGAGAGTCCTGGGTTTGATCTCATATCTATTGTAGAGTAGATGCATGGCATTGAAAACATTTAGTTTTTCTCCCAATTTTTCTAATTTGTAAAATAAGTATAATAATCTGTATAATAATCTTTATTGAGAGTATTGTGATAATGTGTGTAAGGTTCAGAATAAAACCTAGTATATAAATAGTGGCAAGCCAACACTGTTGGAATAGGAGAGCTGCTCACAAAAATGGAGGGAAGCAGTGTCTAATGGGACTATAACAGCTATGCAGAGGGATGCTCCGCTCTCTGCTTCACGGAAGTTTAGTAGGCTCTGGAACCTCACTGATGACAGCAAGTTTAGAAATTTTCTGTTCCTGAAATACGATCGATGTTGTAGTTCTGTGGTTGTGCACTACTCACCTGTCTTAGACAACACAAAATACGTGACACATACTTTATTAAGAAAATACTTCAGAGGACAGGTACTATATGTAATTCCTTATCAGCAGCAGCTGTGTACAACAAATTACTGCATTATTCTTAGTATGGTGCCTATGTGAACATTTGATAAATAACAGTTCTAACTAGCAAATCCAGGATATTTGTAAGAGAGCTGAGGAAACAATAAAGTATGCTGTATTCATGTTTGCTGAACTGCCATCATTTGAGCTTTTAAAAGAACTGTTCTGATTAAAATTTTTTTTTTTTAATTCTGAATTCCTCTGTGTAACACTGAAGCAGTAGAGAAGGGCTCTGAATAAATCTGTGATCTGATTTAACTTAATCGCAGTGATTCAGGTAAGCTGAACTTGTGCAGTGCTGTGAGATAATTGCACAAGGATGGCAGTTAAGATCAAGGTCAATTGAGAGGGACTGCAACCTAGTTGAAGGATAGTGGGCAGGAAAACAATTACACAATTTTCTCTTTTGCAAGGTATAATGTGATAAATTCCTCATTTCCTGAGACTACAGAAGTTTGTGCCAGCATCAGTAATTGCTGCAGTCTTTTGCTTGAACTTGAGTTTGATCACAGAAATCTTCCCAGTATGGTGCTCTGTCAAGTCAACAGTGTATGACTGGAGTCAGTAATGTATTTAGTTTCCCTGGATTATGATGTTGATGATTCTTGCCAGAAAATACGCTAGTTACCTAGGAGAACAGATCCACTCATTAGCATCTACTAGGGTATAATTTCAGCAGAGAAATCTGATGTTACTCAGCAGAAAGCCAAATGTCATAGGGATGAAGAAGCCCCCTATCTACAGGGACCAAGTGGTTATTATAAATGCTTGTAATGGACTGGATGTGAGAACAAGAATTGGCTGGACTGGGGTTATGGCAGAACACAGGCATTAAAATTATAAAATGAATAAAATATAACCACAGCCAATGAATCTCGACTACTTTTGGCCTACATTAAATCATGGTTTGGAAATCCTTAAATTGTGATATAAATGTGAAAGGTGCAGGAATGAAGTTGTTATTCAGATCTTTAAACTCAGTAGCATAATGGCAGTAGTGACCCACCAAATGTCTTTGAAGAGCTATAAGCATCAGTAACAAGTTCTTCATTTAGCCCAGTGCAGGCCTGACCTAAATAGAGGTACTGTACAGGTCAAGAAACATCTTTAGTAATAAGGAGATAAAACGGATTCCCACAAATTAGTCAAGTACAAAATATTAAGCAACTAGAATTTTGAATTGCTGCATTTGCTGTGTATGGTGATCCATTTCAGAATTAGAAAGAAGACTATTTCTGATCTCATTTCACATTTGATAAAACTAAGAAAAGTGTAATGATGAGAATAATTGCACCTGTGGTATGAATTCAAGTCCTCTTTAAAGAAATAAATTTATCTGCTTTCTGTAAATGAAAAACAAAGGTATAAAGCTATATCCCTCTGTGTTCTTTATAATCACTATACAATTATAGATCATTTGTAGCACTTTGCTATTTTCATCAGCAGAAGTCTTCTTAGAAGCAGTTTTCTTGAAGAAGAAAATGAAGAGTTAGCCCTAAGGCATTTTAAAATTTATATTTTTTCCTTCTGAGTCTTTTGTTCCAGAGATTTCCTGAAAGACATATTATAGAGCTAGTATTTTTGAAAAAACTTCAAAGAAGCAAAATTTGGCCAATTTCTTGAACAGTATTATAATCAGTATTATTACGGTAGAACACATATGAATTTTAGAAGATTTTACACAAATATTTCGCAACCTTCATTATATGTTCTATGTATTGTGTGACAAAATTTTGGACAAACTTCTGTGATTTATTTGCCAGGAATTGTTCTCCTAGTCCAAGAATGTGACAGAACTACTCCAAATGCATTAGAAATGAAATTTTTTCTCAAACCAAAATAGTCAGCAATATGTATGGAGCTTGTATGTCAGTGTTTGAGTCTGTCACTTCCTAAAATAGTGGACAACATGAATCAATTTATGCTTCAAGTTAGTTGTTCTCTAAAGTCTTGCCTTAGAAATCACATCATTTTTAAGATTCAGAAATAGAAAGACATTCATAGAATGGGCTGAGATGAGATCAATAAGAGACAACATTTATACTGGTTTTTTTTTTATCAACAATCTAATATATGCCAGGCACTCCACTATGAGTGAAATTGAGCCCTGTTTACATGGAGCTCCCAATTCAATAAGGTAGATAGATATATAAGCAGTAATTATGCTGTTATCAAAAGTCTGAAATGCTATTTCATGTAACAGACCATATACCTTGGATTTGTTAGTTATGATGAAATTTTGACTGACCATTTAGAATTAATACTGATATATTCTCAGTTTACTTTACTTACTTAAAAAAAAAAAAAACCAACTGGTTCCCCATCAACAAAAGCAGATTCTTATGTCTCAAACTTTGGCCAGTAAAGAATATTCACCTGTTTCTAATTCAGCAAAAATACAACTGTAAAAAATAGGAAACGTAAAAGATATTTGGAAAGATGTTCTTGCTAGAAATTCTCAATTTTATCCTTAAAATATAACAATAAGTTAATTTTTAAAAATGTTTTATTGTTGGTTTTCATTGACAGGCCCTGTAAGAAATGAGTTTACTCTTCAAGTTTGCTGTTGGGTAGTTTGCTACTGGTAACTGAGTAGTCGGTTATATGTCTATCACCAATAACCTGCTGTGTGAATCCCCACTTGAGAAATATCCTTTATTTTTTAAGTACTGAAGGAATCCTTACTTCCTCTGAAAAACAGATGTTTTCTCCCTTTTTAACTGGCACTTTCTGCATTTTGTTTAAGCTGTCAAAAACTTCAGTGCCAAATTCAGTGCTCAAATATAGCAATAGAGGGTATTGAATCATCTATATATTGTCTAATTTTTCCTCTCTAAATTTGTTATTTAATTTATATTTCTTCCTATTTTAACTTTTGGAGGAAATTTTTACTATTGTATTGCATTTATCTTTGGTAAGTCAGTTATATATGCTTTGTTTAGTTACATACATAGGAGGTTATAGGCAATAAATTAGTATTTTAAAACATGAGATCAATGTTGATTTACATTACTCAAATGGAAGTGTTTAGAATACTGTTTAGTGTGTCAATGTAAATAGTTAAAAGTAACTTTTACTTTATCACATAGTTTTGTTCAAAATGTTATATTCATAGAATTTGTTCATCTAAAATAAGATTTAATTGTATATAAATGATTAAGTCTCAATTTTCATTTTCTACAACATTTTAAGACTAAACTATTCTGAGGGCAAAAATGCAACCAATTTGATACTAATCGCAAGGCCCAGGTAAAACTGGAACTAACTTTTTTCATGCAAGAGGATATTTTCATTTTTAGTAAAACAATTTGCATGTCTCATTCTCTTTTCAAAGCTTTAAAATGTCTAGAGCTGCAACAATTATTTATTTGTTTTTTTGCTGTTTCTGCCCTATGATGGCTTATTTAAATATAAAAAGAAATGGTCTCTGCATTATATATATGAATTTTTCTACATACATACACACAAAGTGAATTGCTACTCTAAAGGTATAGAAATCATTCAAAGACTGAATACAAGAAAATGTAAATATGCATACTTTGCCTTTTCTAAGAAACAGGACTTTTGCTAATACTGCAGTCAACAATGGCTATCCCATGGCTACCACAGTTGACAGTGGCTGTGCTGCTGGCAGAGTTTGGGGGCATCCACTGAGCCTAACAATTGATGGTGAGGGAACTTACACCAGTTTAGAAAAATAACCAGGTACAAAAGTGAAAGTAAATAGCTTGTTTAGAGCCATTAGCCAGATAACTTATAGAACATCATGTACAATATTAGTATTATTAAAATTTTTGAGCATAGTATTATTAATGTTTATTTATCCATCATCTCCAACTTAAAATCCTTGATGAAGAAAGTTTATTTCCAGGATACCTCAAGCCCTAATTCCAAATTCTTCATTAGGTGGCCTTTGAAGCATTACCTTACTGTCAGAATAAAGAATATTATCTCTCTATTACTCAATCCTAATGGAATAGTGTATTGTTTGGTGACATTGCTAAGTAAATCACTTAATTAGAAGACTGAACTAGTCATGCAGCTGAATAAGAATATCACTTCTTAACATTAAGGAAGAGAAAGTCTATGGCTTTTATAAAGATGGGATACCTTGTACAGATTCTAAAACACAATAATCACCAGTGTTGACACAGATGCTAATTGCCAAAGTACTTGGCTTTTGATAGCTCCACAGTGTTTATATTTCCTTGAATATCCTCTATTTTTTGAGTACTAAAAGTAATCCTGCATTTTTGTATGTTTGTCCTGTTATTTTGTGTGTTTCTGTGTGTGTGTGTGTGTGTGTGTGTGTGTGTGTGAGAGAGAGAGAGAGAGAGAGAAAGAGAGAGAGAGAGATGGGTAATGTTTCTAGAGACAGATTTTAAAATTAAAATACTTAGCAGCAGTCACTTGCTGGCTCTTCTCTCCTTGAAGGGAAAATAAAATGTACTCAAATGCTACATGCAGATTTTGTCTTTTTTATTTCACACTTTAAAGTAAAATTCATGTTTTATTTTTTTAAATCCATATTTACATTTAGAAAAGGATAGAGAAATAAGTTGTCCATTTTTTAAAAGAAGAAAACTTCATTTCAATATAATTGGAACTAATTTGAATGGGGTAGGAATATTTACAGGGTAAGTTCATAATATTGTATAAAATGGAGTAAAACTATTCTAAAAATAAATGGATATCAAGAAAAATATTTTAATGGGAATTAAAATATGAAAAGGACAAACTTTCCTTTGTAAATGTAAATGTTTCCATTTTTATCTTAAACATTTATACTTAAATATTTAGGGTGCTAAAGTTAACAGCAAGGATAACAATTCTCAAACATTATTGTCTTTTTATTTTTAATTTGCACAAGCAAAATCTAGAATAAAAACATTAGTAGAATTCTGCTGTAACTTCTTGAAACACTTTTTTCCTTACTAAGAATGTCATATCTAAAATAATTCAGTACCATAAAATGTTACATAATCATTCTGACATTCTCAAAAGGCAACATAATCATTTTTCATCACAAATGGATGAAGCATAGTGGGATGCTTTAAGCTAACATATTATCTCATTCAGCAATCCTTCCATGCACATTATAAAAATTAAAAGCACTTGATGGATTAAATTTTCTGGTATCGCATAAAACAGAAGTTGATTGAAAATGATAAGCAATAAACACCACTAAGAAGTCAATTAATAATTAAACCCTAAACAAGGAAAACCCCTACCCAGAGTTCTTCCTGAGTACTAATGATTTAATGTAAGTGATTAGAGGATGGAGACATTCATGTAATTTAAAAAATTCCTTACAGCCTCAGTACTTCACTACGCCTCACAGTTACTCATTAAATATATATTGACTTACTGAAACCACAGCCTACTTATTAGACTACATTTTATTCTTCCAGTGAGTGTGTTTGGTCCCTTTGTCAAAGATAAGGTGGCTGAGTGTGTTTGGGGTTCTTTCTGCATCTTCTAATCCGTTCCATTAATCCTTGGATTTGTTTTGTTGTTGTTGCTGTGGTTGTTGTTGTTGTTGTTTGTCAGTACCATCCTGTTTTTATCAAAGTAGCTTTGTAGTATACTTTCAAGTAGGGGACTGTGATGCCCCTTGCCTTGCCTTGCCTTTATCCCCCCGAATTGTTTTTGTTATCTTAGGTCTCTTCTGGTTCCAAATGAATTTTAGGGATGGTTTCTCTAGTTTTATGAGGTATGCTAAAGGTATTTTGATTGATATTGCATTAAATCTATATAACAATTTTGGAAGTGTGGCCATTTTTACTATGTTGGTTCTTACTACCTAAGAGCAAGGAACCTTTTTCCATTTTCTGACTTCTCTTCAATCTCCTTTTTCATAGTACTGTAATTTTCAATGTAAAAATCTTTTACTTCCTTTGTCAGATTTATTCCTAAGCATTTCATTTTTTTCGATGCTATGGTGAAAGGTGTTGTTTCCCTAATTTCCCTCTCATTGAGTCTGTTATATGTGTACAGGAATGCTATTGATTTTTGAGTGTTCATTTTGTATCCAGCTACATTACTGAATTTGTTTATTAAATCTAGTAGTCCTTTGGTGGACTTTTTGGTGTCTTCTATGTAGTGTATCATGTCATCTGCAAATAATCTGATAATTTAACCTTTTTTTTCGTATCTTTATTCCTTTATTTCTTTATTTTTCTTGTCTAATTGCTCTGGCTAATGTTTCTAGAACTATATTGAATAAGAGTGGTGATAGTGGACATCCTTGTCTTGTTCCTGACTTTAGAGTGAAAGCTTTCACTTTTTGACCATTTAGTATGATATTGGCTGTTGGTTTGTCAAATATGGCTTTTAAACATTCATTGAAGATAGCCTCTTAAAAAAGTGGTGCTGGAAAAATTGGCTTTCTACATGCAGAAGACTAAACCTAGCCCTAAATCTCTCACCATGAACTAAGCTAAAATCAAAGTGAATCAAAGATCTAAATATTAAAACAGAAACACTAAATATTCTCTAAGAGAGAATAGATAAAAGTTTTAAAGATATAGGTGTAGGCAAAGACTTCATGAACAAAACCTGATCACATGGAAAATACTACAAAGAATCAACAACTGGCATCTCATCTTATTAAAAACTTTTTGCACACCAAAAGAAATCATCAACAGAGCTAAGAGACAACCCACAGAGTGGGAAAAATTTTAGCCAGTTGCTCCTCAGACAAAGAACTAATATCTAGAACATATAAAGAATTGAATAAAATCAGGCCCCCCAAATTTAAAGAGCCAATCCAAAAATAGGCATCTGAGATGAATACACAATTCTTAAATGAAGTACAAACTAAATAAATACATAAAAATTTTTCAACATCACTGATAATTTAAGAGATACAAATTAAAACAATGCTGAGATTCCATCTCACTCCAAGGAGAATGGCTATAATCAAGAAATCAACCAACAACAAATGCTGATGGGGCTGTGGAGAAAAAAAGAACCCTTCTCCACTGTTGGTGGGAGTGTAGACTGCTGCAACCATTGTGTAAATCAGTGTGGAGATTCATCAAAAAGCTAGGATTAGAGGTCCCATTTAACCCAGCTATTCCTCTTCTGGGTGTCCTTCCAAAAGAATTAAAAGCATCATATCAGAGTGATATGCACATACCCATGTTTATGGCAGCACAGTTTGTAATAGCTAAATCTTGGAAACAGTTCAAATGTCCATCAACTGAGGAATGGATAAAAGAATGTAGTTTTTTATATATAATGGAGTACTTCTCAGCCATAAAGAAGGATAAACTTGAGACACTTTTAGGTTAATGGATGCACCTTGAGACCATACTTTTAAGTGAAATAAATTGAACACACATGTGTAAATATTTCATTGTCTCTCTGGCGTGAGAAACTGAAAATATAAATAAGGACAAAAATGTATAATAGATATTGTGAAATAGGAAAAAAATTGTTCAAAATAATATTGAGTGTCAGACACTTTGTTAATAACTAAAATGTTTTATGCAAAAAAGGTATAATTTTCTTAGGAGATGAGCTGAGAGATAGTTTAGCAACTGAAAATACATTCTTTTAAGACCATGATACCCAGTGTGTTTACCATTGTTACTTTCTAATTATTTTGTAATGAAATTTTATTGTTTCATTTAAAAAGTATAAATTTTATTCATCACTTAGCAAGAATGCTTTAATAGTGATTTGCAAACTTCACTGTACTTAAGCCACAGATTTCTGGACCCTATGCCCAAGTGTCTGATTCAGTAGGTCTGATGCACAGCAAAGAACTTTCATTTTAGTGAGTTTAAAGGGTGATGCTGATCCTGGTGGTTCAGGAACTACTTTGAGAACTGTTCCTATATTTTAATACCTTTCTAGTTTTTTTTTTAAGAATAAAAAAGACCATATCAGCAGAGTTTCCCATTAGTCAAGAAGATTGGGAAAACCTCAGCTATTACTGGCTATGTAAGGGTGTTGGAGGTACTAGTGAAGGACAGTTTTATGTACAAGTTGCTATGTCCAAATTCAACAGGACTATGAGAATCTTTAAGAATAGATAACTTTTTCTCCCTTCTGCTACAAGGTACCCTTTTACTCTGTAGTTATAGTTTAAGCCTCACTTAATTTACCTGAGGCCTGTAACTAATTCTCAGTGGAGCATGTTAACCTAAAGCTGAGTAGTTTCACTGCAGTTATCTCTCTATACCAATGTTATCCAGTGAATATGGAATGTATGCGACAAGCATAATTGTAATTTTCTGGTAGCTACAACAAAAAAATAGTAAAAAGGAACAGATAAGACAAAATTTAAGTCAAGATGTAACAAAACACAAAAATTGTTAAGGAGACAATTGACATTTTTGTACTAAATCTTTAAAATTCAATATATAGCATAAATAAAGTGTACCTCAATTGAGATGCTAAATTTTTAACATTTCAAATTACAATGTGTGACAAAACAATAAATTTCCTTTAACAGACAAATTATTTTATAATTTTTCAAGATTTTAATTGTTTCTCAGTAATATTATTGCATATTTATTTCAAGTGTCTCATAGCTATACATGAGTAAGCAGATAACATGAAGGACAGAACAATTCCACACTTTATCAAGAGCATTAATCCAATTACCTTGGCAGGAAAGGCCAGGGGAAGGTCTACTGTGGGGATTGTATCAGGGAAATTTGTGAGCCAACAAAGTAACTCAAGTTCCACAGAAGAGGAGGAACTGCACAGTGGAATAAAGGACAAAGCTCAGGGATGTCAGTAGGACTGGAGAGGAAAAGTCCCCTATCCTCGCTGAAAATCACATTTGTTCAAGTAACTAAGCGCAGCTGAAAGCATGCAATTCAGTGATCCCAGAGAAATTATTCTATTGTATTATCTTACTTTACCCCAAATTTCTAATTTGAGAATTAATTGTTATTCTTATAATACTATAATGAAGGAAAGAATGAGAATTTTAAAATAATTTTAGAATAGATGACACTGATAAACCAATAATGTTTACATTAAACTTCCAGGCACATTTGTTGATCTGCATCTATAAGATATTTTAATTGTGTTGTACCATTGGATTTAACAGTCCCCTCAAAGAGGGTTATTATCTCTGCTTTCCAGATGAGGAAAGTGAGAGTATAAAACGTTCACAAGGTCAAGTGGCTAGTAAATGATCCAATTTATTACACTAATCCTTTTGTTGTAAAGTACACACCAAAGTGAAGTATTCTGTTCATGCACTGAGATTCCAGAGGTGGTGCTAGGATTAAAATAAAATATGGCAATAATTGTTATTGCCAGATCAGGTCCATGAACAATGGTCTTTGCAAAGTAAAATCCATAGTACTGGAGTATTACCGAGAATAATAAAGGAACAGGAGAAATGGCTGAAACCTGGAGCTCTGCAGAGCCGCACTTCAGTTGACTGGTGCTCTCATCCCTCTTTTTGCACTCCTCAGTTCCTGGACCCCTGGACAATGACATGTGCAGTGTACTAGCTCTGATCATCCTACATGCCTCTAATGATCTCAAAAACTCACAAGGAATTTTCCTGTGAGAACTTTTTAATATGAAAGGAATTTTATTTCAATTTTTAAAAATAAAAGTGCATTTGGATTCACAAACACAAAGTGCTCTAGTATCACTCCTTTAAAGACCAATACAGATTTCTAAAATCATTCTAAAGTAATCTTAAGTTTAGCTAACTCAGTTTCTGGAATAATAGCTCATCTCTCCATACATCATCCAGAATAGAGGGATTTAGGAATGAAGACAGAGAAAATCCACTTATAAAAACTACTCACTGAGTTCTTACTATATGTTCTGTTCTGTGATACCAGAAAATAGTAAATGCCTTTTAATTGTAACTGACACAAATTGTTACCATAGTTCATAAATTTCCTTATCTTGGTAATTCACGGTAGAGTGCATGCAATTACCAATAGCTGTCATCACTGTTAATAAAAAAAGAAAAGATTTAGCCTTCCAGCCCTCAAATTCTGCTATCCAGTGTTGTAATTTGCATTGTGCTTGAGGACATTCTCTTAAAGACAGTGATGGGAGAAATACTAGTAGTGGGAGACAATAAAAGATGACCTAAGAAAGAAACAATAACTTGGTATTACCTTAGGCATTCACACCAATGGCAATACTGGAAGTTTAAATGAAATTTGTGGTTTTGGTAAAACTGAAGTTGTAGGAGTAAGATTTGTTCACTTGTTCTGCCATTAAGCTGCACCCCTGGCCCCATTTAATTTTTTTTTTTTAAGACAAGTACTGTCATGTCAAAAGAAAAAGACAGACACTAAAAAATGAACTTCTAGAAACATTTAATTCTATTGGCTAACTGTAACAAGAAGTGGAATTTTTGAAAAGAAATTAATGAGTTATTTGTATTTGTAATACTCAAAGCTGAATAAACCTCTGCACTGAGAAAAATTAACAAAGAATAGGATGTGGAAAGTGATTTTGTTCAATACTTCATGTACAATGGACCTTTAAACCATGTATTTTTATTACTTTCACTCATTGATTTATTATGTTTCTTGTCAAATATTTAGTGAATGCCTAGAATAAGCCAATCACTGTGCATGGCTCGAATCTATGGTGAAAATCTTTACTCCACAGAGCTGTTTTGTATGGAGAGATGTCACCAAGCATTGACTAAATGGTATTAATCTCTAGGTTTTCCCAGGATATAAGGAAGAATTTATTTTTACTTTATCTTATCTAGTATTTTTGGAATATTTTATTCAATTTTTAAGTGAATTATTGAATCATATATTGTTTTAAATTTAGAAACAGCCAATTCTCGTGCAAATGGGGTAAAAAAATCTAACAATATAATATATATTTTATCAGATTTTGAAAATGTGATTCATCACCTTGATACTCCATTTCTCCAGTTTAGATCTAGTGTGGAATGGACACCACATGCATACATACATGCATGTGCATACTAATATGTGTGTATGTATATCTATACAATTTTATATGCAATGTACACATCGATATAATAAAAATTTTAATTATATTTTTCATAAAGTATTTTGGAATTAGTTTCAGGTGCCAACACCAAATAGTGATACAATAAAATGCAATGGGAATAAGTGTTCTAAGAAATGAAATACAGGCAGCTGTTTGTTGGATTTTGCCTGGGGTAAATCATCATATTTGTCCTAACTTGGATAACACACTGTTTCCTCTGCAAGGCTCAGCATTTGGAAGGTGAAAGGTGTCTTGTATACAGTAGTGATTAGCCAGTATCTCCTGACAGATATTCTAACCCATTACCAAACAGAAACCTGAGCCGGGATTTCAATGGCTTCCTTTTTGAGATCCATCAAGTGAGAGTTGGTTTAACTTAAAGTAACTATTGTCACTGAATATATAGCAATATGGATGAAACCATTAGCAAGGCCCATGCTATAGGAAAAACTGAAGAAAAAATCCATGTGGTGACTGTCCCCATTCTTTTCCTGAGATAATGTGAATAGAAAATGTAAACTTTTATTTTGGTTTAAGTAATAGGTCTTTTTCACATTCTCCAGCTTCTTATTTCTTGTGATATAAATTAAGGACCAGTTGTTTTTTATGTTATTACTTTAACTTGCAACATTAAGAAATATTGGAATGAGATTTTAGAGATTCTCAATTTTCTTTTCCTAGTATAAGAAGGTCAAAGCTTTATTGATACGAGGTAATTTAACCTCACTGAAGATAAAGCTTAATTCACTATTTATGACTCTTGTAATGAGCACTATTGATCATTTTAGTAAGAAACAAATGTCAGATTTATTCAGATGCAAATTTTGGTAAAAATATTTTGGGAATAACAGTAAAATCATTGAATCTTGTAAGAATTAATGCTTTCAAGAAATAACTTTTGTTTTTAAGATAAGGATGGTTCAGGTCTAGCTTTGTCATTTCACAAAATTATTTCTAGACATTCTGAATGTAGTAAATATACAAACAAAAATAATTTTTATATTTTCCATGTTAATGAGAGTAGAGGAAATGTGATACTACAGTGGTATTAACTAATTTAGTCTACTAAAGTTGTAATTTTTATTGATAGATTTATATATTTCAGAATTCTTTTGTAGATCATTGTCATATAGTATACACTTATGTTCTAATAAGATGTACAAGATATCTATATTATAATATTTTTGTCATAATTTAATGAACTGGAACTGAAAGAGATAACACTTTTAACATACAAAATATGTTTATTATGCAGAGAATATACTTCCGAAATGGGTTAAAAAAGAAGTAAGCCAAGATTTGGAGTAAGTAGAAAGTCTATCAGAAATTTTCATCACAAGGTACTTACCTACCACACATAATAAAAACCAAGTAAAACAGGAAAGAGAAATATTTTATGCTTCATTTGTAAGACAGTAGATGTAAACTAATACTAATAGGGTAGTAATGTTTATATTCATGTTTGATTTTCTCACCCATCTTTAGGCTTCATAACTGCTATCATTGCCCATGAAATGATCATGGTATTCTATCATACCATCTAAATGATGCTAGAAAATTTATGCCACCAAGTACCACTCTTGGGAGAGTTGGTGAGTGGAAAACTATTTTTTTTTTTTTTTGGTACCGAGGATTGAACTCGGGTCCTTGCACTTGCGAAGCAGGCGGCGAAACCACTGAGCTAAATCCCCGGC
>NW_004624732.1:2672231-2711814 GCF_000247695.1 Heterocephalus glaber | reverse complement strand
TGAATAACAGTATGCACTTGGCAAGGCCAGAGTTTGAAAAAAACAATGTCAAATTTAAATCACGGTTCTTGAAACTCTCTTAAATATAAACTGAAAGAAACTTTTTTTTTTTTTGGTACCGAGGATTGAACTCGGGTCCTTGCACTTGCGAAGCAGGCGGCGAAACCACTGAGCTAAATCCCCGGCCCCGGAAAACTATTTTTTATATTTAAAATGCTTAACAGACATGATTTTATGTGTGTCACTTTCTTTTTAATCTGCATATATCACAGCGCAGAACGTTGAAGATGAATTTAAATTTAGTTCTAAAATCTGATGCAATATGTGCCTCTAAAACTTAGTGTCCTAGTTTATCTTAAAATACAAAACCTTCCTCTAACAAATTTAAAAAAAGAGAATAGCACATTATAATTGGTCATCAAACTTGTTATGTTATCGGTCATCCCCTACTCCTAAAATGAGGTAGGTGTTAGCTCAAAACATTTTTATTAATTTTAGAAACCTCCTTTTGATTTTCAAGTAAGTATTTAAAAAATCAATTTAATTTGCTATACTAAATTATCAGAGTCAGTGGAAGCCAATCTTATAATAAATGACTTCTACAAAAATTTATGGACATTAGTCTTACATCTCTTTGCTCTCCAGAAGATTATTCATGAACTGAGTATTACAAGGTGAGACAGGAACCTGAAGACATGCATACTTTTCCCATTTATTTTTCACTAGACTAGGTTTCAGATATGAATTTTTTAAATGTATCTACAAATCTAACATAATCAGAAAAGTATTAAGATTAAAGAAAGTTGTTTGAAAATACTATAAACAAATATAAAAAAATGAAGTAAGGTTATAAAGCTGTTATGTGCCAGGGACAGCATATTTAACAAGCATTCACCCGTGTCAAGTATATGCCAGGAGTTTTCACAAGCCTTTGAGTTTCATCATTTTGCCTATGTTCTGAGGCAGTTTCTAGGGGTCCATTTCACAGTTGAGATTGAAATGTTGAAGATTTTACCCAAGATGAAAATCCTGGTAAATAGCAGAGCTAGGACTTCTATCTAAGACTGAGAAACTAAATTCTTTGCATAGCATCATATAAATCTTGCAGTTTGAAGAATGAATTAATTACCTTGGCCTATTAATGAAAAAAGAGCTTATATCTTTGTTTTGAGCATATAAAATGCTATAAGGAATACAGTATTATTCTCAATGAGTTTTCAAACTAGATAGTCAGAACAAACAAAATTTAGTGTCATAAAGCTATTACAAATCAGCAGAGGTTTATGGGCATCTTGTGTGAAACAATTTAGAAATGTTCTTCAGAGAAATTCTGGATTTTTGAGTTAAAATTGGTAAGGCAGCCATCATGATTTGAGACTTGAATTGGAAAAGCATGAATGAAAATATGGAAACGTGTGTGTGTGTTTGTGTGTGTGTGTGTGTGTGTGTGTGTGTAGAACAGAGATTAGATAGTTCTGAATACAGTGGGGAGACAGAATATGATGAAATAATAAAACAAAATCTAAGCCACTTCAAACTATGAGATTATCAAAGGCAATCACTTCATACAGCAAAGGACATGTAGCAAAGCAGAATTAAAAATTAGAGTAATTTGCATGTACTAAATGTAAATATTATTTGAGAAATCTTGTTTTAGTATGTGAGTGTATAGAATAGAGGGGATGTGTCTGCTTGTGTATATCCACACACAGATACTAAACTTCAACATAAATATAAATTTTCTGTTTTTGACTAAAAATGTTTGAAAAACATCAGGATGGAGAGTGGAGGTAGTTTATGGGATAATTTAACAAAAGAGCAGAGGCATAAGATAGTAAGTAGAAAGAAATGGAGTTCCTTTAATTGTTTTGAGAAAAGGGAACACTGAGTAAAAACAGCCAATGTGTGAAACACATAACTTCAAAAATGAAGAGATTTGCCTGAGCAAGAACAACTAGATTATTGTGGTAATCTACTGAGGTGTTGGGAATCTAGAACAACGTATTGGCCGTGGATACAAAGAAAACAAAAGGAGGGAGTGATGTTTCAGAGAACAAGCATACAAAATGACTGTAAGTAAAGGAAGAAGGTAAGAAATAAATGAGAAAGAATCAGGATTTTCATTTGGTATGTCAAGAATGGTGCTTTTAAGACATCAGTTTAAGATTATTTCGAGGAGAAAATAAATATAATTTTCACCAAGTTAATCTTGCACTAAAGTTGAAACAGTCATTAGACAATTATGAACCATGATACTTGACTATGGGCAAAGAAAGAGTTGTACAGGCAAGTTTTGGGAAGTCAAACTATAGCTTAGAAATCAATAATATTAATAATAATAAAGGTGTAGGATCAAAGGCAGCAAGAGATGAGAATCAAAGAAGCAAGTGGATACAAAGAACACTACAATGTTAAGAAAGCCTAGAAAGATGAATTGACCAGACAATATTTTGAGGAAGGGAAAGATGATCTGGTAGTGAAGATGGCCTTGGAAACTTTTGAGAGCGCACCTTCATTAGAACAGTTAGGATTGGAAGAGTTCTGGGACTTGAAAATGGAAAAAAGTGGTGAAGAAATGCAGCAAGAAGGTCAAAGGAAGCCTAGGAAGTTTTAGAAAAGAGGAGACAGAAAGTGGAGAGTAACCAACAAGAAGATAATAGATCTCCCCCCACACACACAAAATTCAGGATGTTCAAATTCAGCAGGGCAAAGACTATGGAGATAAGGTATTGAAATGTTGCAGGTTGGAGGAGAAGTCTGAAATCTTTCTGGTGGGTACATTTAACAGTATACTGCTTTTGTGCTCACACAACAGGTCCAGGAATAATTGACACACAGTAATCTTTAATTAAAAGAAAGGTAATACAGTTGTGGATAAAAATTAAATCCGGATTTGTCCTGCCTTGCCAGAACAGTATGCTTCTATCAGGTACATTCCTCTTCTTTTGTATAAACTATGATGAGGTCCTTGAACTCTAAGGAAGAAAATTTTGTTAGAGGGGCTATAAAATATTAGGCTGCCATCAGGGTTGATTGGTGAGGCTTATTAAAACTTGGAGGAACTTCTAAATCCTTTACATCAGCACTATTCATCCATCATTCATTCTTTCCAATTGTTTGTGAAAAAAATATAAAAGCACTGAGGGACTTAATTATTTACTACTATCTACCATAAACCGCAGCTCAAATACCTTACAAATTTAACGTTTCGCCTGAATTTCTTGTACGTTTATCAGAAGGAAAATTTAATTTTAATATTTGTCTTCTATTTTACTTCTTTACACACTAAATATAACAGAAATATTTAATAGGCCTTGCACTAGCATTAATTAGAATTGGAGAAATTCAAGGTTTTAGTTAGTTACCTTATCAGTGACAACATTACTGTCTTTTTAAGACTTCTAATAAATTCCACATTTCGCTAAATAAGAAGCCTTTAAGCAAATATCATAGAATGATTTATGAAATAATTGATGTAAATTCAGATGTGCCCTAACAATTCAGCAATAAAAAACTATGAATCATTTCATCAATATATTGTTGAGAAAAAAACTTGAAATACAAATCCATGTCATTTCATGTGTGAGTGCTACTATTTCCTATAATTCCTCTTAATAAGTAACACCAGTTCACCCACATAACTCAGGTGCTACCAGGCTTTTCATTCAAGAATGAAAATCACGTAACACTGTATGGCCTCTAGTAGTTTCCATTTCAAAGAGTCTTGAAAACTACATGTGACACCAGATTTCTAATGAATATTAGGAGTTAAAATTGCATTTAGCTAAATAATATGCACTTTCCTCTCTAAAATTAAGCCAATAGGCACCCTAGTTATAACATTGACAATAAAAATCCTTATGTGTAATAAAATAGTATATAATAATAAGGCATATGTGATATATGCACATGATATAAACATATGTAACAATTTGGTCATTATATGCAGCATAAACTTCCCTACTAATAACTGTTTATTTTATAAATGGCATTCATCACAGCCCGCTGAGTACTGCTCACCCTAGTGTAGTTGCACCAGATACCATGAACCACCAAAACCCCCAGCTACTTCAGGTTTATTTCTGACAATCAGGGGCCTTCAGGAACCTGTACCAGCCTGTTCTAGGAAGAGCCCTACATTTATGGATAATATTCAGTTGTGGTTGGTGAGCTGTTTGGTGCAAACCCATGTCTTATAAGCTGATTAATATTTGTCCCCTCTTCTACAACCAGTCAGACCGTTATTATGATTACCAAATGTAAATTCCTTAAGATTCTTAACATGTACTTTAGTTGCAGTTATACCCAGTGAGTTTTAATGGCTTTCTAGTGAAAATGGGTAATATAATTTGCATTTAAAACTACTTTGATTATGTTTCCCCTTCATGTCTAGGTTTCTCAAATACCTTGTGTTACAATAGTATAGCGGTATGAGAATAGACTATATTACTGAAATATTGATAACGTTTTTTACTCTAATTTGACCATCCACTAACAATTAGAAATTAAGGTAAAATGCTTTGGAAAAAACAAGCCATAAACTTCTAAGTATTTAAATAAAAAAAAAAACATATCTCTTAGTTCTACTATTTTTTATTTTAAATTGAGGCATAAATACTTTGACAATGCATATAAGTAATTAAATTGTAAAATTAACAAAGACATCTACTAAATGATGGTAGCAGCAAATGGAATGGTATGCTTTCAAGACTTAGAGCAAATACACCTTTTCAAGCTATGGAAGTTTTAAAAATTGAAATTTTAATTATTTCCAAAATTGAGCAAATTAAAAATATAATCAACAGAGTGGAGTAGGAAGGAATGAAATGTCTTTCCTGGGATTCTATAATTGAACTTCCATGTGTATCCTCTTAAACACGACTGAGAACCAAAGGGCATTGGAAGAGATCATGGTTTGGAGGATGATGCTGCTTTGGGTAGGAAGTAATCTCGAAGGGTTGTATTAAAAAGTCAGTTTCTTAAATTATACCCAGGAAAATATAAACAGACACACAAAGTCGAAGTACAGATGTAATGAAAATGTATGGTGCTCATTTAATTTTTTTTTCTCCAAGGCAAACATGAATTGTCTTCATGGCATTAGTGAGTCTGGACAATATTAGCTTTTCTTAGGGACACAAACATAAATGTTTTCCAATACCATCTACAAGATCTCATTCCTAAAATCACCTGCATGAGTTCATAAAGCCAAATAAATCAAGTTTAGCAACTTAAACAGATCTGTATTCCATTTTTAATGCTCCTGTAGGTGCTACATGAGATATGAGCTTCTCTTTTAGACTACTGCAACATAATTTTATAGCAAATGGTGATGCCTTACTATTTTAATATACAGTAGAAATAGCACCATTGCTTCTCAAGAGGTTTAAATCAATTTATAGATTCATACAGCTCATGCATTATATTGGTAAAAAATTGTGTCATGAAGGGTGGTTTTAAAAGTACCCACTAGAGCAAATGAAATGTTCAATGAGGAAAACAAAAGTTGTGTCATTGCCTCGAACTCAGTGAGGATTGCTGATCTCAAATTCAGACAAGATGTTCCCATTTTTACAGACAAGAAACAAAATCCTTATTGATTCTTGTAAGAATATTGCTTGCTTGCAAAAACGAGCAAAATTACAATGTTTTCACATATAATGGAAAATGTTACATTGTGATAGAAATGGGAATCTATGGGCTTTGGTTCACATGCCAAGTGACCTTCAGCAAGTCATTTAACCTTGGTTTCTACCTCTGTAAAATGAAAGCCACTGAAACCAAAAAGGAAAGTAAGGAGGCAGGGAGGGAGGGAGAAAAAGGAGGAGGCAGGAAGTTGTCTAGGGAGATAGCATTTGGGGAGCATCTATTCCAGAGCAGAAACCACTGCACACTCCCTAGAAAGCATATTAGGTGATCCTGGCTCCTTGGCGTCTTAAAATTTTATGGTTCTGCGTCAATCCAACACTAGGTAATATTTTTTTAAATCGACTCAAGGATAGAAATGCCCTTCTGTTATGATCTTGTTTTCATGAGGCTTAATTTAGTTACTTTACCAGAGAAACAAGGTGGAAGGCAAAGCAACCCTCAAGTACCAGCTTTTACTTCTGGCAAAGTAAATCTGTTGTTTGGAACAAAGACCTGTTATCTAGAGACCGGGAGTGCTTTCATCTGTGTAACTGTCAATATATGGTTCTCACACAATAAGATGTGATGAATTCCAGTGCTTCCGCCTTTGTAGTAGGGACAATCAGGGTGTCCTGCTATCCATTATTCATCACTCTTGCCTCAGCTCCAAGTAAAACAGTAAACAGATCTAAGGAATAAATACTCTTCATGATTAAGAATTGATCGTTCTTCTAGGATCAGGGTGTCTGGTCTGAGATAACCGTCTTGAACTCAGCCTGTCAGAGATTTCATTGGCAAGCTTTCTTTTGAAAGGAGAAAACAGCAGTCTTTTTTTTTTTTTTCTTTTATAGTGTGTTTATATGCTCTATTAATCATTCCTTGCCATGAAGCCATTTTCCTACCCTACTCTCTGTCCACCACAGGACTAAATATTTATTTTCTCTGCACATCACCAGTGTGTTTTCTTGCATTTGAACATTCCCTCCCTTCTCTCTGTCTTTCTCTCTCCCCCTCTCTCCCACCCCTCCTCTCTGCTCCTCTCCCTGCTATTCTACCACCAATAACTAAATAGCAAACAGGAACTTTGCTTCTGAAATTCATATACGTGACTTTCCAAATATTTCAAATTTAAAGACAATAGGTACTAGTGTAATATTTATAACAATTAAAGGAGAAGATATATCTTACCTTGCAACTTACTTTAAATGTGCAGCTTAAGTTTATAATCAGAGGAACAATTAATAAGATGAAGTCTTGCATTTACACTAGTGAAATTTTAAAGATTCTAAATAGCCAAAAGTAATCAGAATGATAATATTTAAAATATGAGACAAATTAATTTTGCCAAAGAAGATAAAAATATGTGTTTTATAAGTTTTGGTGGTTTATTACTTAAAGAAAATAATCAGTATGCAACTCAAATTTTCATTGTAGTGTGAATAAATATCATTAGAAAAAATATTAAGAATAATACAACTATATGTACATTATGTTTTAGATGTGGTTTTGAATTGATTTTGTAGGTATTAAAGAATGAAAGACAGAAACACAACACATGGGTCAGTGCTTTGATGGGTTATGCACAGTGGAACTCAAAGCAGTATCTAGGGACTGGCACCAAGGAAAATGGGTTGACCTTAATGTCAGTTTCAAAAGTCAATAAAATGTTAAGTTTGCATCTCAAACATGCCTCTCTCCACTCTAGCAGCCAAAAATAAACTTTTGTTTTAGACATGTTTGTAGGTTCCATCCATACCGCCTTCTGGGAATAACTGCACATTAATTCCAATTTAACTATACATTCAACAAGCTTTCACTCAATCTTTAAAGAGAATTCTGTCATTCTTGGTTTTAGGATTTTAGTAAACATGCAAGTAGCAAGTTTGTATCTTCTGAATTACACAGTCAAGCTTCTTCAAAACCTTGTTCTCCAGATTTAAAAATCCTACTTAGAAATTTGTCTTACATTCCTGGTTTTCTTTCTTCACTAACCATACTTTGCTTTAATAGAACTCAATCTGCATCACAGAAAAATTGACTTTTATTAAAATGGTCATTCTTTCCCTTTCTTAGAACAGCATCTTGAAAACTACAAGCAGAAATCAATACAAAGTACCCAGCCCTGAAGGACTCACAGTTTATTGAAGATCTATTTGCCATTTGAGAATAAATTAATTCCCTCAAATGAAATTGAGATATTATTTATTGACATAGAAAAGAATTAAATACAATTGGTTTAGATATTTTTAGGTTAATGAAATATTGGATTTAAAATTAACATTCACTGCAGGTATAAAGGATAGATTGGATAGTAAATATGTCAATATATAATAAAACAATATAGTTCCCTTTGAAACATTACTAAAATCTGCAATTGAACCAAGGAAAGTAAACAAAATTAGTCATTTATCAATATGTGTATTCCTGATTTCCTAAATTATGAAAATAAATCCTGATCGGTGTATCATAGTCCTTCTAATATTTTTCAAAATTAAAAATAATTTATAAAATGTGGAAAATGAGTTATGGACTGATTGCTATGATGAAAATGCAGTCAACAGAATTTTAAATATAAATTAATTTCTTATACATGAAAGTGAACACCTAGAATTTAAAGAACGTATTTTCAGGACCGGGTATTTAGCTCAGTGGTTTCGCTGCCTCCTGCTCAAGCGCAAGGACCGGAGTTCGATCCCCGGTACAAAAAAAAAGAACGTTATTTTCTTTGATGCATTTAAAGTCTTACTGAAGTATTTATAAAGGTTGTGTTTTTACAGATAAAAAGAGTCTGATTCTGAAAGAAACAGTCTATTAAATAGAGGTAAAGCTTACCTACAAAGTTTACCTACAATGAAGAAATGAAGAGCAAATTTAAGAATACAATTTGAATTTGGACCAATGTACAGACTCAAATAGTCAACACTGCTGGGAAGATAAAGAACATACCTATAACTCTTCAAAGTACTTGTATGTTCCTTTCCAGTCACTCCTTATATTTTCTACCCTATTGCCAACTGCCATTGTGTTGCTATCACCATAGTTCAGTTTTTGCAAATCTTGAGCTCTAAATAATTGGTATGTAATCAGAGCTGTGCAGAGTGTCATCTCTTGTTTCTGGCTTTCTGTTTAACATGTTTTTGGGAATCATTCTTTTTGAAATAACAATAGTTTATTATTTTTTATTGCCAATTAATAAACCCATGTGTAGTTATACCACAAATTTATTCACCTGTTGATAAGTTTTTCACTCTCTGGTTTTGACTAAAAAACTGCTATGATAAATTTGTATAAATCATTTCACAGACATGTATTTTCAGTTTTCTTAGATATGGACTTGGAAGAAGAATTGAAAGATCACAGGTTGGTGCATATTTAAATTTTTTTTAATTTGTTTTTGTTTTGTTTTATTTTGAGGTACTAGAAATTGTGCCCGAAGCCTTCACACTGAGCTACATTCCCAGCTCAGTTTTCATTTTTAAGTTTGAGACAGGATATTACTAAGTTATCTGGGCTGGATTTTAAATTGTGATACTCATGCCTGTGATTCCTAGAGTGCTGGGATCACAGGCCTGGCTATATTTAACTTTAATAGTAAAAAGCTAATTGGTTTTTCAATTGTTTATAACACTTTGTAATCTCACTGGCAAATCAGAGTACATCTGTTGCTCCACATCTTCAATAATATTTGATGTTGTCAGTCTTTAATTCTAACTATTCTACTGGATTTTGAGTGGCATCTTACTTTGGTTTTAAATTGCATTTCTATTTTCATGCGCTTATTGGCCATAGTGCATTATTCTTTTATAGTGTCTGTTGAAGTCTCTTTTTATTTGGGTTGTTTGTGTTTGCATTTTTAATTGTAGATACACATAAAAAGATATTTTTAAGTAGACAAATATATATTTTATATATATTTGCACACATGGTAATCCCTTGTCAAATAAATGTACTGAATATTTTATTTGTGCGTCAGTGTTCATTTTGGGCAAGAAGTTTTAGGAGTGCATATGCCTTTCATTTTGATGATTTCCAAAATATTAGTGCATTTGCTATCTTTTCTTAGAAATCTATCTATAATCCACTCTAATCTATAGAGATTTTTAAAAAAATTTATTTCTAGAAATTTCTTCATTTTAGCTTTTGTGTTTAGGTTTATAATTCCAGTAAAATTAATTTTGTGCATAACATAATGTATTTTTTCTGATATGTTTTTCCAATTATTCTAGCTCATATGCTCATTGTACTTCTCATTTAATTATTATGATACCTTTATGAAAAACTCAAATCAAAGTAAATATGAGGATCAACTTACGGCTTGTTCTGTACCATTTATCTCTTTATCCACATTGATGAACATACCACATTGTCATGATTACTGTAGCTTTATTGCAGTTCTTAAAATGAGGTGATTTCAGTCCTCTCGCTTTGTTCTTTACGGTTATTGTAGCTGTCCAATGTTCATTACAATATTTTGCAACCTTTCTGTAGGTCTAAATATTTTGCAAACACATTTAAATAAAGTGACAATAGCAAAATTAGCTACAGAGAACATTCCATTTTGTAATTTCATGATAACCACAGCTGCACTAATCAGATTATCTGAAAGATAGTAGTAAATTTTGTTTTAGAGCTGCTAATGACTTCTATATCTGTTTTTTAATTTGAATTTTTCAATTGTCTTGCCAATCAGTTTGCCAATCCTAACTCCAATGTGTTATCATTATATTTAATTTTCTATTAATTTTTTTTTAATTTATTCAATTTGGAAGGGCCTGACAAGTGTACCATATTGGGAGTTTTGATTCATAAACAGGATATCTCTCCTTTTTCTTATCTACTCCTTGCCTTCTCATAGCAATTTTGATTATTGCTTCATTGTAGAAGGCTTAGATAGTTCTGTTGAATTTACTCTACTGATTTTATTTAAATAGTTCTTTGAAATTTCATTTTCCATTGTTTTTGTTAATACATAAAAAATGCTTGATAGGTGATCAAAGTTAACATCACCAATAATGAGAGAAACTGACATCAGGTGCTTCCGGTAATGTTCAATGAACGCTAACACCTCTTGTATACTAAACATGGCAAAAATTTACAACTAATCAAGTCATGAGAATTCATCAAATAAATCCAAATTGAGTATTCTACAAAACACTGAGCTCATTCCTAAGAATATCAATATCATAGAAGACAGGAAAGACTGAGGAAGCCACTCTAATCAAAGGAGGCTAAAGGAACATGGTAATAAGGTATGCTGTGTGATACTAGTTTAAATCCTGAATTGTTAGTACTCTACAGGTAATCGTGTTATCTCAATATAAAATTTCATGAATAATTAAACTGTAGTCACATAAATGCATTTCTTTATTATTGGGAAATAAAATACTGATGTATTTAAGCATGAAGGGTCAGCATATTTGCAAATAAATTCACATGGCTCCACAAAATAAATGAGTAGATACAAAACACTGGATACAAAATACCAATATTGAGAGATAAAGCAAATGTGGAAACTTGTAAACAATAGCTGAGTCTATGTGAAGCTTATAAGAGTGTTCATTGTAATATTTTTGCAAATATTCATTCTTCTGTAGGTCTGAACATTTTTCAATATAGTATTAAAATAAAGGAAAGCTAATCACATAGATCATTCTTTCTTTTATTTTCACAGCTATCACAGCCATAATAATCAGATTATCATTTAAAAGACAGTAATAAATTTGGGTTGAGCTGCCAAAGTTTCTGTCATGTTTTTCTTTATAGTAGGCAAAACAGTTTCTCTCCGCGTTATGGAGTTGAGAAGAACTACAGGGTGGCAGGAAGGTGCCAGGAAGAAATAACTCCCAAATCAAGACTATCATGCGCTGTTCTTTTCTGTAACAAACTTTTTACAAAAAATAAATTGCAAATAAACCAGACTGAAAGTCTGTTGCTTTTTAGTTTTTACTGTTTTTATGTTTTTGTTTGCAGTTCTATTTCCTGTTTCTTGGTTCATTAAAACGGGAAACATTTTTTAGCCGAAAATATGACCACTCACAATAATGTAACTTTGTCTCCCACATCATATAAATTCTGTAATGTGTTTATGTAGGCATTTCTTTATTACAATGAACTTTATTTAGCAAATACAGAGTCAGAGGGACACCATAAATTAACAGAAAATCAGGCAGATAAGTATGTGGAGGGTATAATTTCTCAGACCTCCATTAATTTTGCTCACATTCTTTTGGTAATAGTTCCTCATATGCAATGACCTGAAGGACCAGGAGTAATTTAAAAGGCAAACTTACTTGTGTCTAGAAGATAGCCAAGAGATTTATAGCCATTATAACTCATGTCTTTTTTTTGTTTTTGAATTATACCTCTGCAAAAACTAAATTTGTTTACAACTCAAATTTTCACAGATGATTTCCTTTTTATTTATCTTAAGTCTACAAAAATACAAACAATATGAGAATATGAGCTGTACCACATTGACTTAACTTTCCTCTAAAAAACAATTTCTTTTTCTATAGTGCTAGGCACTGAACCCAGGGCCTGTGTATACTAGGTAAGCACTCCAGAGCTGGGCTATACCCTGAGTCCCAATTTAATATTCTTTAATTTTCATTCTTAATATCTGTACTTTGCTTTTGAAATTTGATGAGATTTATTTTATATAAAAACTTAGAACAAATAAATTGATTTTTCATTCCAAACTCTGAATTAATTCATATTTTGTTGTTTTTTTTTAAATCTTGATAATTTTCTCCTTAAATTCTATCAGCTGCATCATTTCCAGGGGTATCCCTCCTTCTTAACCCACATCCTTCATACAACAAATTTCACACAAGATACAAGGATAATTTTATCATAGATTAAAATAGACTAATTCAAATAACCAAGGCCTGATGGAAAAACCGGGGGGAAAAATGACAGTGCGCATGGTTTGTGCTTACTCATGTTTAATAGAGTCCCAGATAAAGATTGTTTTGAAGTCAAATATAAGTTCTAACAGAGTGTTGGCATTCAACAATGAACTCACACTTTTTACCTCTAGTCCATTACTGCTTTCTCCTCACTCACAATGGTTCACAAAAAGGGTAAGGTTAATCCCATTTCCTAAGAACCAAAAACATGGTATTTATAGAGGTATTCATTTGTAGTCTTATATCAAAGAGGTCAACAGGTGAAACGAATTCTTTAGAGGAATTTAAAACATTTTTCCAGGTTGCAAGATAATGTCTTTGTCCCCACACTAAGCGTGCTAGGCATTGCAAGAATGAATGGCTGCATTTATAAACTCACCAGTTTAGAAGATCTAAAAAATGTTTGTCAAAAGTCTATGTTATAGAATGGTATATACTTTTGGAAAATCTGATACACAATGCCAGACCCAGGTATTATGTAGAGTGTCCATACCTTCAATTTGTCTGGCACAATCCTAGATTTTTTTCCTGATCTCATGGTATAATTATTAATAACTTCTCATCACTTTTAAAATAATTCTGTTTTGGCTGCTAAATTATATGAATAACAGCTATGATACTTACATTTGTGTATTTACATCTACATATTTTGTTCAAAAAACAGGTTTCAATTATTTCCATTTGTTTGCTGTCAATAAAATTTATCTTAATTCTTATTAAGTCTTGGGTGGAAGAGGGATGAATACAGCTTATATCTCACTCACTGTGTAAACTGAGGAATTTTCGCTTCCAAGCACACTGCTTTGGAGAACACCACAGTTGGAATTGGTTGCAGTACAGCTGATAGAGAGTTATGCACTGAAAAAACATGAGTCCAAGTTGGCCCAGACTGTTGACATTTACAGGGTGACCATACCTAAAAATGAGTCTCGGAATTTCAAAACAGAACAAGAATTAAATTAAATTATCCAGAATTTGATTGAGACCATAATCTCTTGGATGAAGCCCCTAGAAGCTAACATTTTAAATTTATGAGAAATGTTGTTGATTTCCTGTTACTTCCTAATGTCAAAATTTGGTTCACACTTTTTTACTCAGCGGGGTATGTTGTTGCAAATTTCCTTTTTAACAAAACACTCAATAAGCATGTCAACTTAATATAAATTTTAATCCAGTTATTTTTCACATTAGCTTTTCTTTCCATATTATTTTATCTATTCATATATATTGTGCTAACCAGGTACCAAGAATCATAAGTATTCTTAGAAGGATGAGCACTTATATGCCTGTAAAACACTATGAGATGAATTCACTGTAATCTTAGTCCCCATTTCACTGATGAGGAACTTCAAACAGGGTAGCTAGTTATTTTGTGAAAAATCACATGATGCACATAGTTTCGGGGTTTGGACATAGCTAGGCCACCTACTCCAGTGTCCATGATCTAGGCCATTATGCTATGCCCTAGTGTTTCATCCTTTTCGAATAAACAAGAAAATACATCTACTTTATCAAAGAAAAAACTCACAGATTAAATTCTCTCTTAATGAAGAGTTTGCCTCATATTTTAACTTTTGGCTGGTTTGTAGAAATAATTTTTGAACTGCTATACTATATAATCTTATATTGTTGGAAGTAGAGGTCAATTTAAATAACTTGTAAAAACCTTTAGAGTTCATATGCAATCAAATCATTGCATAACAATAGTTTTCAAACCTTGCTGTGAGTGAGAAACACAAGAATTTTGATGTCTGTTTCTTCCAAAGAATATGATTGAGGTACCAAAGACCCAGCTGTCCTGCACAAGAGGCAAGTGTTTGTCTAACCTTAAGTAGGAAAGAGGAATAAAAGCCACCAATTTTTAAACATTTAAATGCATAAAATCCAGAGAGGATTCATATTTCTCAGTCACCACAGGACTTGACTCCACAATGTGCGTTTCGTGCATGTCACTGTACCTATGGGGCCAAGACCGAGCAGTTTGCCAGGACCATTGGCTTAGGAAAGGGAGAAGCTGTACTCAGATGATAGCAGTTCTACACCATATGTGCTGCTGCTTTAAAGAAGTTACAGAACTTCATCTTTTCAATCTGCAAAATGGGAACAATAAAGTATCTACCCCTTAATATTGTAAGAATTGAAAAAAATGAAAATTTAAGAACTATATTGGTGTATCACTAGTGCTCAATAAGTCAGTTATTACTATTGGAAGGCCTCAAACCATACTTTATTACTTAATTCAGACCCAATCATAAAATCACATAAAATTTGCCACATGTAAATTAACAAGTCAAATTTTTAACTCATTAGCAAGATATCAGTATACATTAATGTGAATAGAGAAACTAAAATGAAGAAAAAGAACAAAACTCCAGGAACTGACTTTAAATTTGATGTATGTTTAAACAATATTGACATGTCTAGAAGGTGATGGTTTTAATTCTGTATCAGTGGGATAAGTAGAAAGGAGGTCTTTCCTGGTTATATTATGAAGTTATTAATATTAAAAAATTGTTTCAGGTCTTTCTGAATCCATTATTCTTAGGGTCTTTTTTCTTTTTGGTACTAGGGTGCGAACCTAGAACTTTATGAATGGTTGGCAAGCACTCTAACACTGAGGTACATCTCCAGAGTTTTTTTATTTTGAGATAATCTTTTTCTAAGTTTCTCCAACTGGACTCTAACTTGAGAACCTTCTGCCTCAGCCTATTTAATAGCTGTGATTAAAAGTGTGTGACACCACACCCACCTTTTTGGAATCTTTAATAGAAGATAGCATAAGTCTCCTAGAATGGGAATGAATATGTGTGATTTCTTTCGTTTGTCTTTTTCAGATTCTGTATTTCCCATGCATCTAAAGCAGTTCAAAGATCAGGCTTCACCTTCATTCATTATATTTTAAATATATGTTACCATCAATTCTTCAAATGTCATAGAAGTACTTATAAAAGTACTTTTACCTATTTTATATCTGAGATTAGTTGTTATTTCTGTATAGAGCTATATCTGTACCCTATATTTAACTATCTTCTAATATTGTAAAAATGATATAAAATTCTTAGTAAAGATTTAGAAAATGCAATCAGCATTGCTCACATTTTCCAAAAAGCATGACAGTTACAACTCATTGATATAAAGTATTTTGTAAAGAGATATTCATCACTGAAGTTATCGGCACACTAAAGTGAGCCAATAATTAAAATAAAATGTTTTGTAATACAAACTAACACACTGTAATGAATATATTTAAAATAATCAATGTTGGTGGGTGTGGAATTTCAGTCGGACACCTGTTCACTCTAGAAACATGAACTGCAAAGAAACAAGTCCTGCAATGAGAACTGAATCAATGCCAGCTAATAGAGAGGTTGAAGTTGTGCATCATGGGTGGCATTTTTGTGTAGTTCTTCATTCAGGGAACAAATTCTGAGAATAGGAGTGTGGAAATCCATAAACCCTACTGAGCCTTGGTTAAGTGACATTAATTATAAAGAACACCTGAGGGGAAGACCTGAGAATTGAGTCACAGCTAGAAAGATCCGATTACCTAAGCCCTGCCTGTCATGGTTAAGTAAGGCATCCTGGGAAGAGAATGATCTTTTCCTGCAGTCATTTCAATAGTATTATATTAAGATATTGGAATAAAGTTAGTGGTTTGTCTAATATAGTATTGAGCTTCTGCTTCTTATATATTTCCTCACATTGTATAAAGTTGAAGCTTTGATGCCATTTAAAGTTTTAAAGTACCTTTTACTTCTTCTACATGTTATTCTGGAAGAAACTGCATTCTCTGTGAGTTTGCTACCTTTTGAGGTGAGCATACTGCATCTGAACAGAAACTACTGAATAGACTTTATACTACTCGTTTTTCATCAGAGTTTATATTATATAATCAGAAATACTTAAAAACAACAAAATCTAACTGATTTCATATACAACAGAGAAAAAGTTCAACATATGCTAAAGTAAAATAAATTATTTAAATAGTAAGAAATTGGTATCAATTTCCATACTTGTGACTTGGAATGCTGCCAAAAAAATCACTGACATGAAAGCAAGAATCTGAAGAGTAGTTTTTGCAGGAGTGAGCTGGTGTGGGCTGAGGCATTCAGCCAGATCAATCAGCTGCTGAAGAGATTTTCATCACTCCCCAGTGATAAGAATACTCGGCAATAGTTTATTTAAAGAAGAAAATAAATTGACTTTCATACTTTCAATGTATGTTTTTTAATGAAGATTTTTGGCTAAGTGAAGAAATAATAAAGTATAATTTATATTGGGCCAACAAAATTGACAAGAGTGTCAAGTTTTCTTATACACATAAAATGTACAATTAAAGACATTCTCTTTTGGAGTGTACAATTTGATGGGAAGTACCAAAGATACACGTACTGTTTTAAGGTACATTTTAAAAATGTGCATTATTTAACTAGCCATTATATTTTAATATACATGTAGAAGATTAAAAATAATTCAAGAAGGTAAGGTAGATGCACATATTTTAGTATTTTTACAATAATAAAATGTTGGAAATGTTAAAAGTGTTATTAACACAGAACTTTTGGTAATGTACTATTTCATTCGATGCAATAATTTATGATTATTAAAATAACCTATAGTCAGTCTATGTCAAAATATTATGTAACTATCAAAACTTACGCAAGTTCAGTACAAATTACTCATTGAAAAAAACAAGCTTGAGCTGGGGATTTAGCTCAGTGGTTTCGCCACCCGCTATGCAAGCGCAAGGACCTGAGTTCGATCCCTGGTACCAACCCCCCCCCCCAAAAAAAACAAGCTATACATGAGTATAGGCAGAACAGTGTTGCTCTGATCTTTTCTCAAAATATCCACATACATGCACACACACATATGTGTGTGTATTTGTATATAAAAATTATAGATTGAACACATGCCTTCATTTTAACCATTGATATCTCTTAGTTGCAAGGTTCTGTAGGCTTTTGCTTTTTATGTTCTCTGTAGTTTCTAATTTTCAACAATGGAATTAAATCATTTTGACAAGAGCAAAAGTAGAAGTATGAAGGTCTTTCTGAGGTGCTGAAGTCTTGTATCAGGCTGTGAATGATGAAGTGTCATCTGATATCATACAGGCTTTACAATCTCAGTCTGTGACTCAGGGTTTGGGAAAAAGAATTCACCATGTTAGGAGACAAGTATGATGAGACTAATTGCAGTGTGTGAAGAAGAATGATAGTAGAAACAGACATCAGGATAATTGCCAGGTTTTTATCATAGGCATTTAACGTAGGAGATTCAGAGAGGCTGGAATGGCTTGCAAACTTGTATATGTTAGTGTAAGCAAATTCTTTCTTTTACTGACCTGTGAATGCACCATCCAAATCAGCAGATGGTGTAGGCATTCAGGATCTACCAGTATTATTTTCTCCATTAATGTTTCTCCTTCCAGACTAACTAGAAAGGTGATTAGATATGTCTTTTTGGAGAGATATAAGGTTTTAAATACTAGAATAAACTACTTTAAAATATATAAACTATGTGGCAGCACATTGCTGCTTCTCAGTTAGTAAACATAAGTTGCTAATTTTTAAAGTTCTCTTCCCTAGTAAATAATTGGCACAAGATACTAAAGGAGTGAATGAATAAATCAATCAATGGGACTTTTTTCAGACACTTCAACTTACAAAAAATTTCATCTTAAATAAGTCTGTTCTTGGCTATTTTAAATCTATTTCTTGCTCTTCTGTCATTTTCTCCAGTTTTTATTAAATGGCTTAAGAAGTCATTTCAAAATTCACAACATTGAGTGGAAGAGACAGAAACAAATTATATGTAATCTCAAAAGTGTCTTAACAGAGACAAGGAAAATGGGAAATGTGGGAAATATGACCTTAAAAAGGTGCTGAGATTGAAGCTACACCTAAGTTTGCTTAAACGAGGGAGCTGTTGGAGAAGCATACAGGGAAGACCACAAAAAGCTATAGAAAAGACCCCAGTGAACATAAAAGAGTGGTCCTAACGGGGAGGAACATAAGACACAAAGAATTAGGTACTAAGTTTGACATTTGGCCCAGGATGAAGAAAAGTAGAGGTGTTTTAAATAAACCATGGACTCCCTACACTAGTAAATTTATACTTTCTTTTTAAAATACTGGTGGTGAATTTTTCAAATCACATAATCCAAAAAAGAAATAAAACTTTGTTGTGAGAAGGAACAAGGGCAGGTACACCAAGATTTCAATATGTGATCTTTTCTAACATAAGTACCTTTTATATATAAATACAGTACTTTAGTTAGTTCTAGATTTTTGTCCTTTACTGGTTCTTTGAAAAATTAGCTATAAACTACCACTAATTTGATGTTTAATTTTTTGTCAGCTTGACCATCATCTTGGGTCATTAGTGCAGATTTCATCGGTAAGAATTAGAAAGATGTTTTGAAAATAGATTTCAGTGGTCAACATGAGAGGTGACAGACATTCTAAATTGTCTTCAACCTAAAAAATTATTACATGTTTCTCAAACCCAGAGTTTCAAATATGCAAGTATTAATGTCTTATCAAAACCAAGAAACAATTGCAAATAAAAACATTACTAATGATTCGAAGAAAAGAAAAAATAGGGCAAAGTGATCAAACTTACAAAAGGGAATTTCTACCTGCTGTAATAATATCTTCTGACAAATCATTTTGTAAGAAAGTGTAGATAAACAAAAGCACTGGGGCTAGAGGAGGCTGACATCCCCACAGGGCACAGCCTAGACTGAGATTATCGATAAATTGAGCTAACCAGCCAAGAGCAGTGACCCATGCCTGTAATTCCAGCTTTTTTGAGGAACTCTGAACAGTCAAGTATGATTGGAATATAGGCTTTATAGGTGAAGCAAAATTGGGAATATGTTCAACTAATCATTATATTTTGAGCATATTATAAGTAAGAAACCATGTCACCAATAATGCTATTTCTTTTATCATATCAGTATTTAATTGGGCCAACAAGTAGATAGAATTCTCCAAATATTTTTCAGAAAAGTAGATTAAGGCACTTAGAAAACATACTTGGTCAAGTCCTTTTAGTTTTTTTCCAGAGCTACAAATCTAACTTGGATCCTCTAAACATGTCCTACTTAAAACACAAACAAATATGACTCTGAAGACCACCAAGTGTCCTATGAAAGAGTCTAGAAGTTTATCATGAGAGCTTTCATGAGTTAAAATAGGTTTGTAAACCATAAGCTATTTTTGATTAAATAAGTTTTTATACCTAAGTATGGCACAAATGCATAGAGCATCAGTAAGGCAAAATAGTAAAGGATTCAGTCTTTACCATGTATAAGCTATGTGTGATTTAACAAATTATTAAATCCCTCTGTGTCTCGAGGTTGTTTTCATAAAATTTTGATAGGAAGAATATTTTATGAGATAGTTGTACCATTATTTAATACTTGAAATTCATTTACAAAGATTCTTGGCTCTAAAACGCCATGAGTGTGATTCATGTTTCAGGAAGATCTCTGATGACATGGAGAGGGACAGAAATGGAGCATTGCAATACTTAAGAAGAAGGACTAAGTACTTTAGTCAGAGTACTTGACAGTGGCTGGAGAAACAGAGGTAGCACTGTGAGGTATTTTACATTTAAATATTGAAAATATTCAGTGACCACCTGAACTTAAGGAGACCATGGAGAGAGGGGGAAAAAAAGAAGGTGACCCCAAGAAGGCCAAGTGAATGGTGATGCTTCAATATTTTGTATACCAACTGCTGCTTCCCTATGGCACAACTATCCAAAGACTCTCCTGACAGGCTAGCTGCCAACAATTGATTCAGTGGCTATTTACAGCACAGAACAAAAAATGAAAACCCTCACAAAGTCAGTAGAAGCAAATTTCTCCTATGAAACTTATCCTGTGCTGATAGCCTTAAATGACCCTGTTCGCAAGCCCTTTTAATATAAGATTAACTAAGCAGTTATCCATCTCTCAAGCCAGCAGAAAACATCACTTCTTTCTAACAACATGAGTACTGCTTCCAGGTATGGCATCAGTGAGTGGTGCAAATGATCTGATGAACAGAATTTACTTCCATTTTCAGAACATTTTGGTTTCACTTGGGACAATCGTGAAATAAAGTTTTCACTTTGTGGGTAGAGGTGTTTCCTCAGGATGGATATTTTACCAACAAATGCAGTTGGTCAGGAATGACACACACTGTGCACAAGATGTTGTGAAATTTAGGTATGTTAAAAGCATGAATATCATGATTGCTATTGTTAAACTAGCCTATTTAATAGAACATGAAAAAAGTATAGGCAGAGAGTTAAATGACACTAAAACAAATTCTTGGGAACATACTCCAAGGAAAACTTTCTTATTGCTTGAATTACCCACACAAAAAATTTATTTCTATTCTTGTCTTAGAAGCCACCATCTGTATCTCTACTACACAATCCAAAAATTAGGAGAGTTGAATATATTATGTATCAGCTTATATAATGCTATTATAATACTTATGTTTGTAGTATTAAATTTTTAAGTGCATTGCTTCTTTGACAAGTTACACATGCAGAAGTTGAAAAGAAGTATACATTCGCAAGTTTACGTTAAAGTTGGAGAAAAGAGGAAAAGTGATAATTAATCCTAAATTTTGTAGGTTCTCCACATATATTTAAGAACTTTTCATGTTATAGTCCATATATTATTGTTTCTTTAAAAAGAATTTCATGAAGACATTAAGAGTTTAGAAGATAGAAATGAACATTAGTGATTCTATAACACAAATGTCCTGAAATCACAGATCAGGATTTGTCTTTCTTTGCATTTCCTGTCACTATACTTCTCATGCTTAATATATTATTTAGGGAGAGGTGGCACTCAATATGAATCTTCATTCTTCTCAAAAACAGCACTTGTTAGACAGTATTTCCTACCAACTCACAGAGATGGTAGTGTTATCAAATCAAGACATCTTCTGAGCTTAGAAGAATCAAATATTGCCTCTAGAACTTTCTGCTGATCTCGTCTGGATCGGATTCCCTTCAGATCCTCTCATCCTTCAATTCTTTAAAAGCAGCACACAGAAAAGGAGAGTAGCAATATGCATTTTTAATTTGTTAACAACATTGCCTTGTACTGCATCTAGACGCATAGTAGCAACAATACAGGATGACTCTATCCTCTAAAATTAGTACATTTTAGGTACTGTTTTCCTTCTGAGTAAAGACCTTTATTTTTCCTGGAGAAATTAACTTTGATTTTCTAAATGTTTAAAGTTGTTTGATAATTTATAGTCACATACCTAAATCTGTCTGAAGGAATTCAGCACTTCAGATAACTACCTCTATTCCAGGATGCCAGGCAAAGCAGAAGAACAATAAACTAAGGGATGGCCAACTATTTTCTTTTCTGTTTTTTCCCCTATTCCCTTTATCTACAAACCAAACTAGTTAATCACTTAAGTGTTTGTTATTTTTCAACCCTTATGCCAAAAAAACCTTGTTTTTAAAGTGAATCTATTATGCTAATAAAATATACGCCTATCCTTATATAATCCTCAGCATAATTATAGTTTTGTATAATTAAAGTTATATGTCAAAAGATTTACAGCTTTATCACCTCAAGGAATATTTCACAGCTGCCAAGAATGATTTATGCAATAATGACTTAAACTGTAAAATAGAATACTCAAAGGAAGAGCTGTCAAATATTCCTCCTGAAAATAACCAAGATTTAAAAAACTGATATTCTGGTAAACAGTAAGTTCAATTGTGTCTAGCATGCTCATAAAAAGGAGAATGGTAGGAAGAATTGCTTCACAATGGCTTATGCAGCTCACAGTACACTGCATCGTTGTGGTGTCATTCCATAAATCAGTTTTAAACTGCTTATAAATCCTCTAGGTGACTTTGGGAGACAAGCTTTCAGAAATAATGCTTTGCTCATATTTTTTTACTCCAATATGAATGAAGAGAACAAGTGGAAACAAAAATACCTCAACTTTCTGTTACTTTGGTCACTGTGCTCATTACATGACTTTTTAGATTCTTGGGAAATGCTAAATTAAAAATAAGGAAGCATTTACTATATAGAGTTAAGAAACCAAGAAAACCAAAAATAAATGCCACCAATAGTAATAAATTAGGAATATTTGAAGAAAAGACTGATGAAAATGTCTTTTTCTCTCCTTCTGCTTCTATTAATGTAGAGTGGCTGGTAGGTCTATAACAGGCAAGACTATCAAAGCATTCAAACTTCAGAAGCTCTGATTGATTTCACAGTTGCCATGTGAATGAAACCATTATGCTCTGAAGATTCTATTCAAGGTATCTGAACTGGCAACAAAAACACAAGAATATTACCTTCAAATCAAATAAGTATGACTGTATCTTTACAATCTAAAAAGGTCATTCAGATTAATTAATCATTGTTTTTCTTTGGAAAAGCATAAAAAGCTTGGCCACTCCTCTCATGGTTCCCAAGTCAATTAAAGCTAGATGGTCAAAGTTTATTGTTAGTGCTAAAAGTCCTTTAAGACCGAGTCACATCTCAGTAAAAAAAACAACAGAAACTAAAATATCACCAAAGGCTGGAATTTCTCTACCTAAACAAGCTTCCAAATAAAGATTCTTTGTATGAATTTAATTTATATAACCAAGCAAATCATTCAGATATGGATTTACATTAGTGAACATACTAACATTTTCTCTGCAGAAATTTTTACAATCATCCTTGAGTTTCTATGTGAAACTGGTTCTTTAAGGTGTTTTGAGATCATTCTATACAGTCACACTGTATTAAATAACTAGATTTCAAAACATTCCCATTTCAGTTGCAGCGTAATAGGTAACGATTTTTACTGGAAAACACTGTTAAAACTATACTTAAGATCTAAGCGATTTGGACAGACCAGATTTATTTTGTAATTAAATTCTGAAATAGCCCAGAATCCATAGTGACTAAAGATGGATCAACACCCTTCAGAGCCCCAATATAGACTGTGTCAACATCATAATAAGCACTCTGGTGGAGAATGCTGTCAGATGTTTACATGATTTTAAAGGTTCAGTTTCTTGACTTCAGATACACAAAAGAGATAAGTTGCATTTGGACAGTGAAAGCCTCAGTCCAATAAATACTTTCAGGATTGTAAAGCAATTAGTTTATTTTTAGCATGCCTACACTATTGAGTGAAAATTGAAAGAAAATGGGAAGAACATTCAAAACAATTTCTATGGTGCTTAATAATCATATAATTGCATTTTCCAGATTAATACAATGTTATGCAAACTTATTTTTCCCATAACACTTGGTTGTGCCTATCCACTCACATACATGTAATGGAAAATCCAATAATTAATAATTGTACTTTTCCTATCATGAAAAATTTTACTGTAAGGAAATAAGTGGAAGAGTTAATTACTTTCCTCGATATTTTTATGTAGTTTACTAGATGATGAGTCATTATATTATATACGCTTTAGCACATTACACATTTAATTTTCTAAAAGTCTGAACAGATACTCCTCTACCTCATTAATTTCTATAAATGGAACTGAAAAAAAATAGACGACAATGCAATATTGAGAAAATTAAGTACAATATGCATATTTCTAAAATTATTTTGCCTTTAAATTAAGTTATTAAATATATATATATATATATATATATATATATATATGGATTACATGCCATGCCATGGAATGCCTGAAAGAGGTGTGTCTTTGAAGTTGAGGTATGATCTTAAGTTTGTAATGTCAGTTTGCTGCAGCTATAAAAGTGAGCACTAATAACTTCATAGAGTCATAGTTCCTTTTATATACTTCCTAATTTAAGAAAAGTCTTGAACCCATTAATATTTGAATATACCTGGGTTTACTGGGTCAGTTTTAGAAGTTCATATATATCTCCTTTAATCTTGTATTAAAATAAGTAGAGGAAAAAGAGGTACTTCCTATCAAAACCTAAAGAGCCAAATAACACTTACAAGTTGAAAAGTTTTATTTTCAGAGTATTCTGTTTTCAATAAGGTTTTTAAAAGTGTTTTCAAGTTCAAGCAAATGGCTGTTTCTTCTTCCCAACAAAATATATATTAAAGCAAGCAGTAAATTATTGATTTTTACATTATACTTTAGTGCAAGGAGTGTGCAAGACTAATTTGTGTCATTTTATCCTTAATGATATTAAGCTACTACACTTTTGAAGAGTTTAAACAGAGGACTCCTAATCAAAGAAGAAATGTTTTTGTAGTCCACTAATGAGAATGTCCATATTTCTTGGATAATAAAGCAAATCTTATTTCTACAATTAAATATCTGGGGTTTTTCTGCACATAAACTTTTAGCAATTGAAATTTCTTTTCAGTGGAATCAAACACAAAGTATCCTAAGTGGAAAAACGTTACCATTTTTGTGATAGTAGGTGACTTCCACTTTCCTCTCCTCGGAACCCAGCAATGCCTGGGCAATCTGGGCAACATCATGCCTCTTGGTCTCGGGTCCATGAAGAAAGTCGCAGGTGCACGGCTTCTGCATGACATCTGGCCTGGAGAAACCAGTCATCTCACAGAATCCATCATTGCAGTAGATGATGGCACAGTTCTGCACTCTGGCATTGGCAATGATAAATTTTTTATCTGTAACACGAAGATGATAAAGGACCTTTTAAAAAGCTTCTATAAAATTCTTGTAAACACTGAAGCCATTTGTTGTATGAGGGCTGAATGTAAGTTCTTAAACAAAATGCAAATTTCCCACATCTTTTCACACAGAAAAAGAAATTACACAGGAAAAGACTCTATAAACTTAAAATGTGAGATTAACAGTTCTATGGAACAGGAGGTATTAAGAAATCAGTACTCAAATGGCAAGAATAGAATTCCCCAAGCAGTTTAGTTTTCAAGTGCTGTAACATCCAGGGGTCCTAGTGGCCATTCATACAAGAGCTGGCCCGTTGGTATTTTCAGAATGGCACTTAATTGTAAGGGTTAAAAAAAAAAATTCTAAGCCAAAACAGTGAAACATCCTTTAACTGTCAAATTTATCACTTCCACTCGGACTCTTCAAATGCAACTTTCACAAAGTATTTATTTTTCTTGGATTTGGCTTTTCTCTGTCCCTTTAAAGTATACTAGACATTACTTTTTTTTAAAGACAAGTTTAGCAATGAAATTATTCCACATATATTAGAAAGTAAGTACTGCAAAGGTTTACCTTTTCAAAATGTACATTTTTCCAAAAATCAAAATATCTATACACTTGCAGTGTCAAGTAAACACTTTTTTACTTTTACATTGAGAGAACCTTGAATTTTTATACACTAGCAGAAATTTTAATCCAAATAACTCATTCATTTTAGTAAGACTACAATTACTATTTCCAGATTGAAAGTGAAACAGGAAATATAAGTTTATTTTGCACATAAGGTACTAGACCTCACATTACGAAATGTAGTGATGAAAAAGTGCAAAGTATACAATGAAAATGTGTATTAATATAGACTAAAGAAAACAGAATATAAGTACAAGTATAAGCTTTTAAGTTACTATTTTTATATGAGATCATTCTTGACGGTCCACATGAGTGCATTAAATTTCCTTATATTTAATCCATGTGGGATTTACTTATTTCAGTTCAAGTTTTAAAATTCTAGATGGAAAATTTAAAGAGGAAATGAGGACATAAATGTTCTTTTGAATAATGAGCTATTTTCTTTAGGAACCAGCGCAGATGGGATAATGCTTTCCAAATGAACAGATCTGGCATACATTTGCATTGATTCAATAGAAAGTTTAGCTTGTATAAGCTACTAGCAGGTAAGCATCCCTGTCATTCCAGAACCCTGCAGTTTACCAGCGTAAAATATAGTTTGCATAGCCATTTACATGACTACTACATCTACAGTCTTTTGTTCCAATAATATGGTTTGCTCTGCTCCTGACTTTTAAAAGTGTGCAATAAAACAGACTCAAAATATGAGCCTATGTCCTACTAGCACGTTCCCTTTAAGATAGTAGAATAAATAGTAGGACCTTAAGTAGCAAGGCAGATAATGGAGCAGTGGGAGAAGGGGATCGAATTGCTTCGATGATGGAGACTATAATCTAAAATGTAAATCAAAATTAGTATTAGAGGGAGAGCACTCCCGCTACTGTTCGAACCTCCTGGCTCTATTTCACAGCCTCGGAACTTGACAGAGCCCGGAGTTGCCATCTCCCCAGCTAGTAAGCGTGCACTATCAAAGCGGAAAGCGAGGGAGAGAGGAGAACAAACGAACTTACTTTGCCCTTCAAATTTCCGTATGATGGTCCCCAAAAATGTGTTTTGTGGTGCCACATGCCCCCTGCGAACAGGCATGTTGACCGGGTCTTCCGAGGAGCGCTCCCAGCTCCGGAGTTCTCCCGGGATCTCCGCTGGGCTAGAGCCCAGGCCACCGCGCCAGCTGCTCTTTGTGGCAGAGCATCCTCTTTGGAAGCCAGAAATCGCTTCCCATTAGCACCACTTCCAGACACCCGCTCTCCCCACCGGAGTCCAGTCCATTCCCCTCACCTTCTGGAGGGGGCCTCGTACCGGACTTCCGCGGGTGAGAGGCTTGGGGCTGGGGATGGGGAAGGAGGCGGGGTGAGGGGAGGTGGCGGGGGAGGGAAGAGGGAGGGAGCGATGGGGGTGGGGTGGGAAGGGGGGTTGGGAGTCACAAGGGCAATCGATCTGTTTCTCTTCTCCCAAACAGCGCCAATTTCCCAGTGCAAATGGGCTTAACCTGGCTGTTGCCCAGAGCCCTGAGGAGGGCTGGTGGGGAACGGGCAGGCGGGGGATGGAACACTTGTGTGGCTTTTGCTGGAAGGGGAAAAAGAAAAGAAGGCTGGGGTGGGGGGCTGACGTGTCTATCCCCGCCTCTCTCTCTCTCTCTCTCTCTCTCTCTCTCTCTCTCTCTCTCTCTCTGGAGACCTTGGGCGCTGCCACAGCTCGGATTACTCGAGCGTGCTTTAGCGGAAGGCGGCCAAGAAATCTCCGAAACTCAGTGACAAACAGCTACAATGGGAAGGTGATCTCCAGGGCTACCAGCCACAGGGCTCCATCCCTGAGCTACTCACGCTGCAGTAGCTGTAACAAACACCCTTAGCTGCAAAGAAAAGACGAGTGGGAAGGCAGTCCCTCAGTGAAGAATATTTCTAAGCTCTCTTGTCACTCAGGAGGCTGGAGATTGAGGATGAGCCACTTAAAAGTGCGGTTTAGCCTCGGGGTGCAACTCGGACACCCGAGCTCTTCAGGGGTGGGCGCTGAAGCCCAGGGGCGGAGCTGGCACGCGGGTCCCTGTCCAGGGCTGTGGCGCGCCTGGGAAACACTGAGGCTGCTCTCGCCTCTGAATATGCCCTGTTTCATTGTTGGAGTCCCTGCAGAGTTGCAAGGTTGAGGGGTGATTGGGTTTCCAGGCGCAAGAGGTTGCAAGAAAGATAAGAAAGCCAAAGGCCGAGTGAGCAACCGGTGCAAAACAAGGAAGGGGTTTGAAACAGGAGAGGCTGGGCACCAGGGGGAAGGAACAAAAGGTGGGTGGGGCTAAGAGTTACCAGCCTGGCTGTGACCTCCCCCATGCCATTCAGGTCCTGAAAGCACAGACTACACCATTCTGCCCTCCTCCAGCAGCCTAAGGGATCCTCTCCTGCAGAACAGGAAAAGGTTCAAAGAGCAGCCCAGAGAGTCCTTTTCGTTCTAGTTTGTCAGAGAACGCCAAAGCGTCCAAACAGTAGTGGTGACTTGGGAAATAAAATGACAACCTATGCTAGGGAAGTGTGTTTTTAAAATGTTTTCTTAGTTTTTTTTTTTAAACTTCATTGTCTTCTATTATGTTATTGCCTCCTTTAATCCAACAGCCCTGCCCACATCTCTCCCTCCTCAGAATACACAAAAGACAAGTTTCGCCAATGTGCAGCTTTGTTTTTCCCCCTTTTCTTTATGAAGTAGCTCATTCTGTCATTTTGTTTGCTCGCTGCAGCTAGGCTTGTAGGTCGGCAGAGTTCCTCTTCCTGGTGTTGAATTGTGGAGCTATCCACGGTGCTGACTAGGTCATTGCTGCTCTGGCAACTGCTCTCTGCCTCCAATCAACCACAGACAATAGAACCACAAACTCAGGCAAGTGGCCCTCTATGTTCACATAAATCAGTCGATTCTCCAAATGCCCATAGAAACACAAAACAAGGTTTTCATTCCATTTCTAAAACACCTTTTTTCTACTTAGCTTCTTAACTAAACCCAAGCTCACCCTCCTCTTAAAGCACATCAAGTTCTCCAGGGGAATCTGAACAAACTGTGGATTGTAATTAAGGTCTCTTGTATGAATTTTCATTGTAGCTAAGTTCTCACAGCATAGTACAGCAGTAAGTTATGGTAATGTCATATGGCTAATAATTACTTTAGACAACATGTAAACAGTGAATAAATGTTTTAAGATAATAGCAATGCCCAAATACATTTTTAAAGACAATATTTTTGTCATATCACAAGATGTATTGATACACAGAAATTAATTGAATTATATTTTGATTTATGATTCTGATACTAACTTTTATAGGCTATTGAGTCTGGAAAGCCTTGGATTCTATTTTCTTTCTTCAAGAGTAAAAGTGACTTCCTGTTCTCTGAAATATTCTTTTCCTACAACTTCAGAGTGGTCTTTTTTTTGGATTGGTTAACAAATCACATGCTAGTTAATGTTCCATTGTCTATGTTACATATGACTGGGCATCTCATTTTTTCCCAGCCTCATTTATCTCTAAGATTAGTTCTATTAATGATTTAGTGTAAAATCATAGAACATTCTATAACCTATGTATTGTAATTGATTGATATGAGCAGAAGATTAAAGGCATCCTGTTTCTAAATTACCCCAGTGATCGTGTTCATGCATTACATATTGGTACAGTGAAGACAGTACATTAGTCTATATTCATCCAATAATAGTATTAAACCAGAGGATGGTAATCATCACCTCTTGTTCTCTGGAAAGTTATCCTTCTATCCCGATCCTTTGTAAAAGCTAAATTCAGTTTGTATTTTTTTAATGTTTTATATTTTTTAGTATTTTTGTACTTTTTTGGAGGTCCAAATATTGAACAAAGTACATTAGTTGAACTGTGGTACTCTTATTAAGTGAACAGCATAATACTACAAAATAACTATGGGCAAAAATACAGAATAGATTCAGATATGTTTTTAAAATTAATTATCCATGTAACTTTAAAATTATGTTATATAGAATTTATAAATGTAAATATTTTATCTACATACCATATAATAAGTGCTCAAATTTAATATGTACAAAAGTCTACATACATGTTCACAGAATTAATGGAACTTTGCATAAGAAATACAAGTTAGGAATTATTTAAACATAATATATCATTGCTCACATTTTCAAGAAAATAGTGGTAATCAGAATAGGATATTAAATGGCATTCTTATACTGATAGATAATAGAAACTTTTAAGGAAAAAATAAGTGATATGATTTGTTTTACATTTTTAAAGTGATGTAGAGTATACATTGATGTAACCTTTTCTCAGTTTAGCAAAACTAGTTTACTCTTCTGATGATGACAATGCACCATGTTCATGGTTTATTTAATGAAACCTTCTATGGAAATGATTATCCTACTAGGTGGATAGTCATTTATTTGACTATGAGGGTTAGGTAACTTTTAGCTTGCATTATCTTATGTAACTCTACAATCTCAGAAGAGCCAGCCATGTTGAGGTCATCAATTAAAACAACAAATATTTCTGTGTGGAAAGGGCAAGGGAAAAACTGAGTTCTACCTTGAATTGTACTTTCATAACCCAAACTAATAAAAATACTTATGCTATTTTGTTCATAGCTTTTTTACTAAAATGAGTAGAACAAATCCTATCAGTTTTGTTTGAAGATAAGTAGAAGAGATGCACGATGGTTGGCACAAAATCTGGCATATAGTGAATGTCTAGCACATGTCCTATAATATATAGATTATACTTAAAACTAATAAATTAATACTATTGCCATATAGCACTGAGCTAATTTTGATTAAATTTGTTAGTAGTGAGGCTGTGTGTGTGTGTGTGTGTGTGTGTGTGTGTGTTTGGGAAAACAAGGGAGACAGAGCAAGAGCTAGAGAGAGCGAGAGATAGTAGTGGGGTGTAAGAAAGAACAGAATGGAATAGGTAAATCATCTCCCTCCAAGAAATTTGGAAGAAAACTGGGGACTCTTCATAATATGTTAATTAGAAAATTTAATGTCCTTTCAGAAACTATTTAGATAAATCTCTGATAACATACTGCATACGTTGGTTTTAATTGAAAAGGTTATTATTTACTTTACCTCAGAAACATTTGTGGCAATATATTCCACATGTTGATTTTAACTCAAATCATTAACTTTTGGAACATCTCATTGATAATACGTGAAACTTCTGATAAGAGCAAAGCCACTTCTGTGAAGAATGAGATATTGATAATTGTTTTCCTAAAATAAGTCTTCTATCCTTGCAGAAAATAATTTATTCATGTGTCTGTTAACACATTCATCAATAATTAACATATGAAGTAGTTAGTGACCTAAGTGAACTGTTATACTTTACAAAAATACACATCTAGTAACTTAAGTTTGTTAAAGTAAAAGTAAAATCTTAAGGAAGATTTGATAGAGTCCATTGGTAAAATTGTTTAGAAGTTGATTTACTTACTCAATTTAGAGAATAATTTGGTAGATGAATCAAAAAATGAGAAAATTGTTGTGGTTTATGAAACTTCCTGTATACCAAATAGAACTTAAAACTGTTTTAGTTGGCATATACACTTTTATAGTTGTTTAACTTAATGTGTTGTATTCTTGCTTGGTAAGAGCATGCACAAGAAACTTAACAAAGATCATCTAGCTAGCATATATCAGAGCTATTATAAGGTCCATGAAGTCATAGATATTATTTTGTAATAATTTCTTAATTTCTGCAGTTCCTAGTACAATGTTAGCATTAAATAAGCACTCAATAAAGAGATTTTGTGTTGACTGTGTAGAGGTTATTAAATTTATCTTTTATTTTGAGGATGTATTCTGGTTTATATTTAACTACTTTTGCCCTGTATTTCAATACTTCTGGCAAAACAATGGGGCCAGGCTATGAAAATCTATTTTTGGAAGAAATTGGAGCTGAGGCAAGAGCCAGTTCTAAAGATAGCTCCTTCTTGGGAAAGGGTAGGATTTGAGAAACACAGGGCAGGTAGTTTCTGGTGCCTGACAGGCTAAAATACCTTCAGAAGGAATTTTTATGACAATATGATGGGCTATTATTGAAAGAATTGAGATTTTTCAGATATAGCGATTATTAATAGCTGTGATAACATCAAACACAGCATATTAGAGTGTGTACGGAGGAATTATTCCCTGTATTACATACCTATCAGTAGTCTCTGAAAGTTAGAATGGAGGATAGAAATAAAAGATTGAGAATAAACCTCATTTTCTTAACTATATGTCTTTCTCCATTGTTTTCTTATGATTTTACTATCAAGATTTAGATTTTTCTTACCTCTTTTTAGACACATTTTCAGTTTCTTGGAGACCATGCGTTATTTATTTTAGAATTCCAAATATTGAGCATGCCATCTGGTACAAGTGGTATCCAATAAGCACTGTTATAAGAAAGAAGAAAGGCAAGCATACAGAATGGATGAGTGCATGGAAAGGAAGAAGGTGTGATAAGAAGCAGGAAGGCCATTAGGACATATCCAAGAGAAGAAGAAAAGAGAAAAAAGGCAGATGAAGGGAAAAGAGATGAAAAGATGAGGAAGAGAGGGGGAAGGAAGGAAGGAAAGAAAGAAGGGAGGAAAAGAATAGAGGTGGAAAGAAGTAGAGGGAGAAAGAGAGAATAAAGAAAATGAAAAAAAAGGGTTAAAAGGAAAACAGAATAGTGGTAAGAAAGAAAGAAGAGGGAAACAGAAATGAAGGAATTAAAGTAACCGTTAGTCTACCATGACTTCTTTCTGAACAAGATCATTCTTACTGCTACACAAAAAAATTTACTATTTACAAAAACACTGCCCAATATTCATACCAACCTTCCAACCCACACAACATGAAAGATTTATCTAATTTCCAAAGACCAATAAGAACCTAAGTAAACATAGATGTGTGTTTCATCCAGGCTGATACACAATTACAGCATATACTTGGTGTTTTAAATCTGTCTATAAATAATTTACTACAAAATGGCATCCATTTTAATAACAGTATAAATAAGTATAAACATTTAAATCCAGTAAAGTAATATATTTATTAGGGATATAAAATCAGTTCTACTCTGAAATTGTTAAATGGAATATATATTTCCAATTAAGTACCTTATGCTTCACCATAAATCAAAGATAATCACTCTTGCAAATGATGTCAACAGCAAAAGTAAAACCTAGGGCTTATACATGCAATTGCATGTACATTAATATTTGTTCGTAGTGACCTTTTCTCTTGAACATTTTCTGCATAGACTTCCACGGGAACTTCCTGATCAATGCAAGGCAGGTGAGTGAATATGTACTGTCATTTGTCTCTTGCTCAGTTTTGCAGAAAAGGAAATTGAATTGGAAAAAAAGATATTCTTTAGGTCATAAAATGAATTCAGTTCAGTTCATTTTCCAGCCTTGTTACTAATATGTGAATCTCATGCCCTTCCCAAATGTTAAAACATACTCCTTCTTCCAAATCTGTTAAATTTCTAAATTTGATAGCTAATTTGAATGTTTCTTTTTAACCAACACTGCATATCCAAAGCATACTGCACATTCAAGCACATTTTAGTAATGCTTTGCAGCACTGTGGATCATGAAATTCTTTCAGATGCCTTTACCCACGGTGGACATATTTAATCTTTTCTAAGATAAATTTCCACATCTCTGTCTTCAATTTGTCCTACCTGAATATTCTCTCATTTTGGACAAAGTATAATTAGGAAACCATATCACAGTAATATTTTACTTCAATCCTTCTCCATTATATTCTTTTGCTGAATACTGTTAATGTATTTTATAAAGGAAGTTAGCCTGAATAACAAAATTGGTGTCTGCCCTCCATTGAATTAGTCATTAACATTGTTAGCTTTAGATAGACTCAAGCATTGAGAATAATTCTCATTGACTACATGCATTCTTTCTGCTCCATGTGTAAAAGTTCATTTTTCTTATCATTTTTTTCTGAATTGTTATTTTATAGCATAATGTCACAGAGCAGCAAATAATTCTGGGTCATTTTCTCTGTCAGATCACTTTCTAGTGTTATCTCTAATTATTTCATGTATAATCTGAGGAATGAATTCAGGTAAGAAATTCCTCTTTCAAATCTTTTCACTTTTTTTCATAATATTTTGTCATGCACCATTATGGGCCAAACTGAGGTTTCTTCTACTTTTTCCTGGTAGTCATAACATTGTGAGACATGCTAAAAATAGGACTGGAAAAAAGACGCACTACACAGATGGAAATCCTTTGTTCTAAAAAATTAGGCCATGAAAGAAACCATTCTGGGCATTATTTTGTTTATGTGTAAAATTTTCTTTGGTAAGTTTCTGTAGTAATTATTCAGGATAGTTCTTGAATCTGGCATTTTACAAAGACTTTCTAAATTGATGTTTTTATTAGGACAGGAGAATATCAATGTTATATTGTACTGATATTCTCCGGGAAAGTCCAGTTTATCTCATTGGCTTTGGTGCTGAAACAAGATTAGTAAGAGGTAGAGAAGGCAGATCCCTTTCTGGTGTGATTAGAAGTGTATCTAGCTGTTGACTGGAAGCAATGGAAAACTCTAAATTATCACATTTGATTCAGAGGTCTGTCAGTCTTTTTCCATAAGCAAATTTTAAGGGAAACCTGGGAAGACAGATTTAACGTTTGCCATTTGAGACACAGGATTTTTCTCTCTTCCACTTTACTCATTTTCTCATGTTTGTTTCTTCTGGCTGCAAAATAACTAGAGTACCTTCAGTTTTCCAAGATAAAGATTTCAGGTTACATGAATCATAGGAAGAAGAAAGAAGAGGAAAGAAAAGGATATGTAATCTGAATCTGTCCCCTTTTTTATAAAACCAGAAAAAATCCTTAGAAGTAACTAGAGAGATATTTTAACAAACTTGTTTAATACCTGAAATTTTTTCATAGCTTTCTTATTCTGTCAGGTACAAAGGCTGTAAAAAATATATACATGCTCAAGTTATAAATTATTTTCATTAGCTATACTTTCTCACATAATTTCCAGAAGAAAATTATTAATAGAAATATTTAGATTAACGTATTTAGTGACCCATTATTCTAAGCACTTATATTTCCAACTGTATTTAAATCAGAAACACAGTTACTAATAGCAAATTAGAAAGGACATAACAGATGTCATCTGAAGAAAATATCTTTTAATATCCCTCAAATCACATTACCTATCCTGCACAAACACAAACAGATACATCTCACCATGACTTTGTTTCTAAACAGTTTAATAATGCTTTCATTCTTTCTAAGCCTTACTAGTACGGCATAGTGATTTCCATTAAAACTCAATGTTAAAATGTAATCATTCAAGATCCTATAAATCATGGCTCAATAAAGATCAATATGTTTGCTAATTTTTCCATCATTTTATGAACTAAACATGATTGTATATAGCCTTTCACTATCTAATTTGAAAATGCTGTGTAACTACAACTTGGAGAAAATAGAATATAATGTATATACCAGTGAAAATTATTTGATCACCTATAATTTGAAATAAACTTTTGTTATCAAGCTGTGTAGATTTGGGGCACTACTTATTCAGTGAGTTGAACATTGATCTAGTTAAAGTTATAAAATATTTGACAGTACCTGTAGCAAGTTATTGGAAGAAAGTAATAGGGTAACATATTGCTACAATTTTAGTTAATTTAAGTTATAATTTTTAAAAAACTGTTTAAAAACCTAGTTTTCTATCAAATAGTTTTATTTACTTCTACCTCTTTGTTTTTATAACTTTATAAGCACAATTATAATTCTTAACTACATTATCAGGGAAAGAGTATAAATATGTGGAATGTATTCAAGGAAAGATATTCTTATATTAGGACATTAGACATGCACCGGTATATTTAAAAATATAAATAATTTATAACCCATATTTTCTTAATTCTTAGAGAAAAGGCTCCATTAAATATAAAGTAAACATATTAAGATAAATGCAACATATAAGTCCACCTTAAAAACTTTATATGTAACAAATATGCAACAAAATGATAGAAGAAATATCTGTGCATAATGGTGTGTGCTTGCAATACCAGCTAGTTGAGATGCTGAAGAATGAAGATCAAAGGTTTGAGGCCACTCTGTTCAATTTAATGAGGAAGAGGAAAAACAGATGGGAAGGGGACTTAAAAAACTATTAGGATGTTTCATGTACATATACCAAACACCCATGCTGAAAATAGTCATTATGTATTGCAAACATATACTAATAAAAACTTTTAAATATAAAAATAATTTTAAAAGGATTAGGATATAGTTCATTGGTAGAGTTCTTGTATTATGTGTATGAAGCTATGGATTAATACTGGCCCTGCAAAAAAAAAAAAGAGAGAGAGAGAAAGAAAGAAAGAAAGAAAGAAAGAGGGAGAAAGAGAGAAAGAAATAGATTATTTAGTATTCAAGTAAATGTAATTCATATTGTTAATCAGTAAAATTCACTCTAGGTGAGCATGGTAGAGCAGACCTGTAATCTCTGCACTGGGGTGACTGAAACAAGAGGATTAGCATGAGTTAGAGACCAGCCTAGGCTACATAGTAAGTTCAAGGCCAGTCTGAAGTACACAATAAGATCCTGACTCAAAAAAGAAAAGAAATTTCACTTTATGCTTCTGAGCACTGAAAATAAAAAGGGAAATGTAAACTGTTATATGATTTCAATTGTTTAAAGCATTATTCAATATTACAAAGGAAACGAATATTAATTATATATTAAATTCTAAAATTAATATATTGTTTGGTTATTCGTCCCAGAAACATAGAATAGATATAGAGTTAAAAAGTAAGAAGAGAGCAATTCTGGGACAGGGAGGTAAGTCCTTGAAAGGTTAATAGAATTTTGATAAGTGCAGAAAATCAAAGGTATTGTAATTTGTTAAATAGATCTTCTTTCCTTTTTGTAGTATCTTCATAGATTGCATTCCTTTCAAATAATTAAACTGGTATCTAAGAAACAACTAAATTTAATTATATTAATTATATTTTAATTCTAATTAATTAAACTGATTTTAATTAATTATATTTTAATTATATTTTGTGAAAAATAAATATTTGCAGTAGGAAGAAATTGATCTGAGAAATTTTTGTCTTAGTATCTTTCTAATGAATAAAACCAAATATTTGCACATGCAAAACACTTGGTGATGAAGTGCTCCCATGCATTCTATAATCAGATTTTCTATTGTCAGTTTCTTTTCCTGAAATGCTGTCTTTTCCCATCTTAGACAAACAAAAATAAACAAACCTCATTCTGTAGGGATCAGCTCAAATATTTGCTTTCTTACCTATGAACAGTTTCTATCTTCCTTAATACCAGTGTGTAGGTACCTCCAAATGTTCTTTCCTCCATGTTCCATCCTGATCTAGATTTGAAGCATCTTAACATTCTCTACCTGCACACCCCCAAAGTGTCTAATATTGTGCTTTGTACATAGTTAATCCTCAATAGTAGTAGTATGACCAAAAGTAATTGATAATGACTATCTATACCTAATACAGTGTACATTAAGATTCATTTTAGGTCCTTAAGTATCTATTTATTCTACATGTTGGACATTTTAAATAATTATTATTCACCAGCTTTGACTATGTAGATGAAGAAGGTTGGGGAAACTTAGAGGAAAATGGAGAGTTAATCAGGCTTGATAAAAAGAGCTAACATACTCATGAGAGCATCAAAATTTTGTGCTTTGAAATAAACATGAAATTGATAAATTTCTCATATTTAACATTTGAAAATCTTTACAACTTCTGTTAGTTTTTGATCTACCATACAACTATGTAAAATAACTATTTCGATTATTAAAATTGAATTAGTATTTAATTTTCCTGGCAAAAAGTTCTTCATCAAAGAAGTAGTTCATGGGGCTAACCTGGGCTGGCAGTTCCCTGAATACTTGGCTGTTCTGCATCTGTAGAATTAATTGGCTTCAAAGTGTGATCACAGTCATCTTAGATTTAAGATTGAGTTCCTTAATCCATATATACAAACCTGTATATGTTCACTTAGCATTAAGCAAACATAGTGGGACTTTATACAAACAAGTAATAATCTTTTAAAATAAATACTTTACTACATTTATTTTTACACTACATTTTTATACCTCATGTATAAATTTTAAGAAAATGTCTCAATTACATGTTTTTTTCTCATATATGACCTAAAAAAATCAATGACCTATTTATGTATCTTTTTTGTTTTATTAGGCCTATCTTACTGTTACCCATGATAGTCTCAAATTCCTGGGTTCAAGCAATCCTCTTTGCAGTTTTCCAATATATGAACTATTTAGGTGGAAGATTTAACTAGGAGATTTGAAATCTATTTGAATTAGTCTTTAGAAAATAGCAAAATTATTATATTATTCTGCAATATACATTTAATATATGAAGTGTAAACTTCATGAGGCAGATTTTTGCAGATAAAAATTATAAATATTTTTGGGGTACAGAGTGATGTTTTGGCACATTTGTATACACATCATCTGCCAATCAACTAAGGACACTTAGATTATCCATCTTTCCAAATATTTAACATTTCTTTGTGGTGAAACCATCCAAATCCTCTCTTTTAGATATTTTGAATTACATGAAATAATACAGTTAACTATAATCACCATTCTGTCCAACATAACACTAGAATTTATTCCTCATGATTGTGACTTTGTACCCATTTACAAATCTCTTCCTATTTTATTTCCCTTCCACTTCCTTGACCAGCCTCTACTAACCACTATTTAGGTTACAACTTTTATGAAATTAGCTTTTTTAGATTCATATATGAATGAAATCATTCATGAAATCATGCAGCATTTGTTTTCTTACATCTTCCTTACTTCATATATAATATATAGCCCCATCCACTTTACTCCAAATGGAAAGATTTCATCCATTTTCATGGCTGGATAGTATTCAAATATGTACATGTATCAGATTTACTTTATCTATTCATCCATTGAGGGACACTGTGAATTCTATTGTGAATGGTTTTGTAGTAATAAATATTTGAGTGTAAGTATCTCTTTAGTATGCTGATTTCATTTCCTATAGATATATGCTGAGCAGTGGGATTGCTGGATCACATAATAGCTTTATTTTTAATATTTTGGGGACAATCCATATTATTTTCTACAGTTGCTATATTAAGTTACATCCCCACCAACAATGTATTAAAATCCCACTTTTTACAGTTACAGAATTGTAACTTTGTGTCCATTTCTTTTTTGATTTATTGTAATAGTGGTGTGATTATATCTCATTGTGGTTTTGATTTGCAATCTTTTGATGATTAGAATGTGAATTTTTAAATATATTTGACCATCTGTATTCTTCTTTTGATCTATTCAGAAGATTATTCCATTTATTAATTGGTTATTTATTTTTGTAGTAATTTTTCAGTTACTCATATACTTTGAAATACATATTTCAGATATATATATTTTTTCCCTTAAATTCTTTTATTGGTACATTTCAGGTATACAATACCTTTACATTTATCATTGGGAACATGTATCTTTACATGATGTATCTTGGTTCTTATTTTTTCCCCATTCCCTGCCCTCCCTTCACTCCCTCCACCCTTCCCTATTTATAAAGACTTTGTTTCCTTTATTTCCATTTCTCATAATTTTTCCTTTCCCTTCTTTCCTTTTCCCTACCCCTCCCACTTCCTCTACCCCTGTGGACCTTTTCTTCCTGTTTTGCATTATCAATTATTCATTTTAATCATTGGTACATTTTAGGTATACAATATAATGACATTCATCATTGGAAATTTGCACCTTTACATA
>NW_004624732.1:2654343-2668406 GCF_000247695.1 Heterocephalus glaber | reverse complement strand
TCTTCTTTGCATCATCTAGCAGCTGCTGGATTGATTTCTCATGATCCCTTACAATTTTGAGGTAATTTTTCTTTTCCTGGTTACTAATTGCAATATTATCTTCTTTATCTGAAATTCTATCCTCACACTGGCTCATTCTTCTGTGTAAGCTTTCAATGGAGTTTTTGATCTCCTGGAAATCTGTTTGCATCTGTTTTATGGATTCCATTTGTTTCCTATGTTGAGATTCCATCATGTTCCTCAGCTCCTCTCTAGATTTATTAATCATGTCTTGCACTATGGGCACAATCTCTGCTGTTGTCTGAGAAATTATTTCTGATTTCATTTTTTCCAGATCCTCTTTTGTTGCTAGTTCAGGGAGTCCAGGTGGTTGAGTATCAGTGTTCCATCTCATTTTCCTTTGGGGTTGTTTTAGGTGATCTGGAAGTCTGGTTTTGAGACTTGTTTATGTGTCCTCTCATTTTGACCCAGGTGGTGGGGGTGTGCTATTGGCGCCTGCATTGCTCACCTCCTCTGAGCTGGGAGTGGTGAGATAGCAGCTCAGAAGCCCCTTCCTCTGGGCTGGGAGTGGTGGGAAGATGGCTTTGTATATTATATATAGTATACATCTTATATATTCTGAAATATATATTCAGTTACTTATATATTACTTATATATTCTACTTATACATACTTTCTTATATGAATAATTTTCTAACATTTTCTCCTGTTATGCAGGTTATTTCTTCACCTTGTGTATTGTTTCCTTTGCTGTGCAGAAGCTTTTTGGTTTAGCAATCATTTGCTATTCTTTATTTTGTTGCTTGTAGTACCTTTATGTTCCTTATCAAAAGAACAGCAAGGATTTTTTTTTCCATCTTGTTTACCACTATATCCTCAGAACTTGAAGAATGTTAATCACATTCAGGATAGCAATACATTTTTAAATAATGAATATAATCACATAACTTCTTTTTCTTATGTTGAACTAAATATAATTAACTAGTACTTTTTTAGTATATATTTATATAGTATTCATATAGTCCCATAATACCTATAAGTCCTCTGAATAATATTAAAGTCCATTTCTGTTTATCCTTGTGAATCAATAATCCAGTATTATCTACTCCAATATTTAGTTTAGAAGACTAAGCCCCATAGCCTCCTTCAACAGGACCCCTTTGTCCTATGGTTCTGAGTTTGCTAGTAAGAGAACAAGAAATTGAAGTTATTTTTCATTTTACACATCTTCCATGACTGACTATATCCCTCCATCAGTGGTCACTGCTCCTCTTAATGTGCTTGAATATAAATTACTGTCTCTCCTGTTTGATTTTTCTTCTTATATTTTCCCTCCCATAAGTTTTATTCCTGTTATGGTTTAGGCCTAGATATCACCCCTGAGTTTCATGCAGTCATAGATGACTTTTTCAGAGGTGGCTGGATCTAGAGTGTGTGAGGCTGGAATTGATTCATAGTGCAATGCTAGGCTCAAGGGCTCTAGGATTGAGAGTATGAGTGCTACCTTCCCTAAGTAGTCTGGATAAGATATAGGATATGGAAAGACACTAAGTTTCCTTGTTGTTTTTGCTACTATGTAGACACCATAAACTGTGCTCCTCTGCCATGCCCCTCTACCATGTGTCACTCTGCCTTGGAGCCAGCTGACTATGGACTTTATGAACTATAAATAAACCCTTTCCCTTTAACTTTGGGTGTTGGGCATTTTATCTCAGCAATGAGAGAAAAGTAACTAAGAAAGAATTTGGTACCAGGAGTGGAGTTGTTGTTGTGACATTACCTGGCCATGTGGCTCAAGAGCCTTTGGACCTGGCTTGTGGGAAGGGGAAAAGTTAGAAAAGATTCAAAGAGGCAGGCTGAAAAAGTAGAGCTGGGATGACTTAGGCTGTGCTGTATGGGAGATTCTGGTCAGAGCTCAGAAGACTAGAAAGAAAATAAAGACCAGGCTCAGGTTTCTTCTGGGAAGAAGGATGCGCATTGGGTGCTGGACTCCAGACAATGTATGCTATGCCTTGGCAGAAAGTTTGTCTGCATTTTGCTCATGTCCAGAGACTGCCTGAGACTGAAATTAAGAACAGTGGATTAATCTGGCAGAAGAAATTTCAAGGCAGTATAATGTTGAGGTGATAGCATAGTTACTGTTTGGGACTTTTAGCTAGATTTATGTTGAGAATTAAGAGCATAGAGCCCAGAAGAAGGATTTAAAATGATTTAAGTTTTGCCAGAAAGGAAGCTCCAGTAAAGTTGTAGCCTTCAAAGATAGAGCAGAGGAGATTTTGTTTAGTAAGAAGGAACAAAAGAATAGAAATGATGGCCTAGGGCATCACAAGAATCAGCAAGACTCCACCCTTTATAACCTCAAAATTGCAAAAGTGAAAGGCTTTGCTTTGAGAAGAAAGCCCCAGAGCACCATATTCCAGAATGGCAGTGGCCTAGAGAAATTGTTCCTGGAGATTTGGTTCATAGTCACTGGACCCCTATAGTCAAGAAAGAAGGACTCTTGGCTACTGCTCTAGCTAGGAGCACCCCTTAGTGTCAATCCACATGGTGCTGGTTTTAGGCGCATGCAAAATGCAATAGTTGTGGGGTCAGGAAGTCTCCCACCCAGATTTAAGAAGAAAGCCTGGGAACCCAGCAGTGTGCCCCTGAAAGGGCAGTGTGTAAAGCTGTGAATGTGAAGTCAAATGTGCAGTGCAGACCCCAGAACTTGGAAAAGCCAGGAAAATGGATTGTCTAAGAAAAACTGCAAGGAGGGAGCAGAGCAGGCCTAAGAGAGAAGCCATGGGAGCTACAACCACTGGAAATCCCATACCGGCAGAGCCACCCAAGTTATTTGGAATTCACAACTTGCCACAGACTGCAAGGGATGCTAGAAGTGGAACTGTGGGACTTAATGTCTGCCCTACTGGATTTTCATCTTATTTCACTCCCATTTCTTGCCATCCTCCTGTTTGTAGCCTTTGGAATGGAAAAGTCTATCTTGTGTCATTGAATGCTGAAAGTGTTTAACTTTCTTTTCATTTATACAGAGGCTGCAGCTAAGAATTTGCCTTAAACATCAGAGGAGACTCTTGACTTGGACTTTTCAGCAATGCTAAAACTTTTAGGAGTTTGGCAATTCTTACAGATGGACTAAATGCCTTTTGCATAAAGAAATATACATGAGTCTTTGAGGGTCCAGGGGTGGAATGTTATGGTTTGCATCTAGGTGCACCCCCTAAGCCTCATGCAGTCATAGGTGGCTTTTTCAGAGGTGGCTGAATCTAGAGTGTGTAATACTGAGATTAAGGATGTATGATTACTAAACCAGTACACTGATTGGTTTGGCACTGCCCTAATCCTGGTAGTCTGGATAAAGATAAAAGGGGCAGAAAGACATTGTTAAGGTTCTCTTATTGCTTTTGATACCTTGTGAGAGCAATGAACTGTTGTTCTCCTCTGAAATGCCCGTCTGCCATGTGCCACTCTGCCTTGGATTCAGCCCACTATGAACTAAAACCTCTTTGAACTGTACGCTAAATAAACCTTTTCTACTTTAACTTTGGTTGTCAGCAACCAGAGAAAAGTAAGACAATTCCCTAAGGATAGTAATATGGTAACTTGCTGATCAAAGCTGCAGGTTATTCTGCAATCTTCCAAAGTCACCTATATTCACATCTTTATATATATTCTTTGCAAAATGAAGGGTATTTAAATTATACTCCTTTCTTTTTGTCATGTATTTTTTGTTGGGCTTGGATTGATTGAACTTGGTACCTACCTGAAGAACATACTAATCAAGAGCATACAATACAAAATAAACACATGGTGTCCGAGAATGTGATATAAGCTATTAGTATTATAGAAATATTGAGAAAAGAATGTTTGGCAAGGATAGACTTCCCAGGAAAGGGTTTTTTGGAGGAGGATGGCCTTAAGTTTTATTTGAATAGATAACAATTGAACAAAGTAACCTGAGCAACCTCCAATATAGGTCTAACAGGAGGAAAGGTATAGAAGTGAAGTGTAAAATTAATAGTCATTGAAAAATGTCAAAAACCACTAGGCTAAAATCAAGTTATTGAGAGAACTGGCTTCTTTCTCAAAACTCTATGTAATTAATTTATTGGTCTGCACTAGTTTCTAGAAGCAATCTCTGTTCTTTTGCCCATGGCCCCATTCCTCTACCTTCAAAGCTAGGATAATCAGGCTATTCCTCATCAGGCTGCTATGTTTGCTCACTCTTCTGCTGTCCTTTTCATATATTTTATGTATAGATATTTATTATGGTAAAATATAACATAAATATACCATTTTGACTATTTGCAAGTATGGTAGTATTAACTGTATACATACTTCAGTATATTTGTAAGCGGAAATATTTGCCTAATTTTATTTTAGAATTAATCATCATGAATGAAACTGACATTTTTGTGCTGATTTTGTATTCTATGACTTAACTATATTTATTTATTAATTTTAACAGTTTGTGTGTGTTTGTGTGCATAAAGTTGTGACAGTTAAACTGGATTATCATGTTGATCAACTTCAGAGTTGCCTACAGGATTATTAAAGCATAATCTGGGTACATCTAGGTGGGACATGGAGATATGTGGATACTGTATCTAGTCCTTGGTCCTTTTCTGTCTGGCATTGTCTTCCTGTTCTAGTTTGACTGTCATGAAATGAGCAGTTTTGCTTCACAATGCCTTTCTGCCATGTTGTTTTTCCCTTGAAGCTAGACAACCATAGAGAGAACACTCTGGAAACACGAAGTAAATTACAGCTCTCCTTCTTTAAGTTTTGGTTGTCAAATATTGTGCCCAGAGACCACAAGCTGACTAATCTAGGAAATTGGTCCTAGAAGTGGGGTTGTTGTTGTGACTATATCTGACAGTGTGGTTCAGAAGTCTTTGGAACTCATTTGCTGGAATAATTAGGCAAGATTTGGATAACAAGGCTAGAGAAGCCTATAAATGGTATAAGCAGAGCTTGGTGGGAAATTCTGGTCATACCACTGAAGATCAGAATGTTCACAGTAATTAAGACAGTAAAAGTTGGGCTCATGAGGATTCAGTTGGGAACAAGTGCCTTATTGGGAATTGGATTAGCAGCTATACATTTTATACTCTGGCCAAAAACAAACTACATCTTGTCCATGTCTTGAGACTTTATGGAAGGCTAAGTTTAAGGATGATCTGGTGAAGGAAATTTCAAGGTAACCTAATAGTCAGTTCCATGAGCCTTGCAGGCTTCTTTAAGCCAGATGCACAGTGATAATCAGGAACAATAAGCCACCACATGTATAGTCATGACCCAAAAAGAACCATATGTATGGTTGGGGTCAAAGGAGTCATAGTTGCTGAAGAGAGCTGTACTCTTAAAAAGAGAACATCAGGAATTAGCAAGACCCTACCCACTGAAGACTAAAAGTTACAAAGTATAAATCTTTCCTTGAGAAGAGGTCCCCTGTATCCCCTGCTCAAAAAGAGAAAACTAGAAAAATTGCTTCCCTGGTATTCATTTCACTGTGCTGAGTCATCCACATACACAGAGGCCACTGCACCATAGTAAACAGAGGCGCAGGTGCTCCCCATGAAGGCACCAGACCCCAGCATTGTTCACTTTATGTTGGTATTTTAAGCATGAAGAATGCAACAGTTGTGGCATCAGGGAGGCTTCCATTTAGATTGCAAAGAAAGGCCTGAGTACCAGACAATTTGCCACTGTCAGGGGGATTTGTGAAGGATTGAGAATCAACTTAAAGGAACAGTGGACACCCAAAGGAGTCTGAGATGCAACAAACATGAAACATCTAACAAGGAAATCAGCAAATGGAGCCCACCTAAGAGGGAGGTCATGTAGACTGCTACTGCCAAAAGCGTACAGGTGGGGCTACCTACACCATTTGGGGGTCACATCTTACCCCACCATGTGTCCTGCATCCTGGACATGAGCTACAGAATTTAATGTTTTTCCTGCTGTTTTTTGTCTTATTTCAGTCCAATTCTTTTCTAAACCCCTATTCTTCACTTTTGGAATGATAATAGTTACGACGAACCATTGTGTATATTTATAACTTGCTTTTAAATTTTATAAAGGTTCACAGCTAAGTGTTTGCTTTGAGCCACAGAGAAGACTTTTACTTAGACTTTTGAGAAATACTGAAACTATTGGCTTTGAAGGCATTAGCACATTTTTGGTTGTAAGTGAGATAGTTATATCATGTTAAGTACAATTATGAACTTCTTTATTTGAAGATTAAATGTAGTTTCAGGAGACCTGTCTGTGGCTCAAGTGGACAAGGAGTGAAATGTGACATTTAAACTGGATTGTCAACTTGTTTTCCTTTTGAAGAGCCAGGGGATTAATAATGTATACTTCAGGATGTGTTGAGGTAGGTCATGATGACATTAAACCCAACTTGATAAGGCAGAATAACCTCTCCATTTCAAGATCATTTAAGTAGAAATCTCAATTCCTTCTACAACCTTCATTTTTCCATTTGCATTGCTTTGTTAGGGCTGACATAACCAGGGATCACAAACTGGGTGGCTGGAAGCAACAGAAATGTATATTCCTACAATTTAAGAGGTCAAAATGTGAAATCAAGGTATCAGTAAGGTTAATTACTTTTGGAAGTTCTGAGAGAAAAAAAATCATCCCATGGCCCTCTTCTAACTGATAGTCATTTTGGGCATTCCTTGGTACTCTTTGGATTATAGACACATCACTCCAATCTTTGATTACATGTCACTCCAATCTTTGATTTCATCTTCATGGGACCTTTCTCTATTTCACTGTGTGTCCTTTTTTGTATTACAAAGATGTTATATCGAATGACTGAGGATCCATAAAAATTCATAAGACAAGTATTATCTTGATACTTACCTCTTAATTATATATGGAAGGATTTGATTTTCAAGTAACATCACATTTTGAGGTTCTGGGAGACATGAATAATTTGGGAGAGGTGACAATACTGTGAAATCTACTACATCACAAGATCTAATGTATTCACGGTTCTTGGGAATTAAGACAGAGATTTTGGGGGCCCATTATTCTGCTTACCATACTCATTCTCTCTCCTGTTACTATGTATAGATATAAGTCAAAGAGGAGATTCTGCTATTGTAGTGTTACATAGGATAAGGATTTGTGTTACATGCTCAAGAAGCTTATATGAATATTTAACTTGTTTTTGTCTGATCTTACTTTTGCATTAGTAAACTATGGACTGCTGCTGGTTTCACCTGATCTTATGACTTGATATAACTGACATAACTCTACTCAAGATGAGCTGCATTATTGTTTAATGGTCCTAGGTTAGGTACTCCATCCCTATCAAGGCCTAATATTACAACAGGAGCTATTTTTCAAATGGTGTGTACTTTTTTGCAACAGATATCATGGGCTTTTCTACAGAAACTTATGGGTCCATGTTGTAAATGTCTTACCAGGGCTTGCCATAAGCCTTATACATTATCTTTTCTCATCACAGGCACCTCAAATAGAAGCAGTCTGCTGTCTGATGGCTCCAAAGTGGTAGACGAAAGCCTTGCATGTTGTATCTTGGCCTTCAATGTATTGTTATTTACTTGTCCTGTGTATCAGCCTTCAATGTACTTTTATTATAATTTTTTATTATAATATTTTTATTCTTATTCGTTTGATCTGATTAATTGATATTACTAACATGGTGGGCCAAATTTTACATGGAATATCCAAGTGATTTAGGTCTCTTTGGACTATATTATGACAGAGATTGAAGGAATTAATATAAGCCTTATACAAAATAATTAATGTGTGCTTTATCCATCCCCTATGAATGTGAACTATTTCTGGCTCACTTTCCCCAGAGACATGAAAAAGAATGTATATGCCAAATCACTGGCTGTATAATTGAAACTATATTAATATTTTCTGGCTAAGAAATTATAAATGGCACCAAAGTTATAAATATGCTACTAATTGGTCAAGTATGAAATAGCTAATTTATTATTTTGGATATGTCTTTTTTGTTCTGAGGTCAGACTGGTAAACTAAATGGATATATGATGGAGACCATGGTACTCACATAACTTAGAACCTTAAAGGTTAATCTCTGTCATTTTTTTCTAGCATATGTAGTGTTTTTCTTCATCATTTTGGAGAAGGGAGAGGTGTTATCAATTTTAGCAGCTTCCACGTTGAATTCCCCACTTATAATAGTGTTTGCAGTTCAACAGTCCAACGACCTACAGCTACTATGTGGTGTACTTGACCATGACATACCCAGAAACCCTGGTAATGCTCATCAGCCTAGTCTGTGAACCCAGGTGAATCACTATGAACTTGGTGTAAGTCGTGATTCTATTTACTCCCTGTTGCCTGCATAAACCTTTGCCCTGCTTAGAGTACCCTGGCAATGTTTCAGGCATCTGGGTATCAATGCCAACTTCGAAATGCTTTCCAAAATTTTCAAGATGTTTGAAAGTACCTCTTTTTTCCAGTGGATGATTAACTTGAGTGAACTTATAGGACCCATAAAGTCATTACTATATATATGTAGCATGTTTTTACTGAGTCCTGTCTCATGAGGCCTGAGCTTTTCTCCAGTCAGTGGATTTAGGATCTGAGAATTAATTCAGGTTAAGAAAGTAGGAAAGAAGCTGTGACTTCTTATGTAAGTGGTAGAGCAATTTCAAGTCTCTTGTACATTAATTATTCTTTAAATAAAGCAGTAATTTTGTTATCATCCCACTTATTAGTAATTTCCATGATACTTTTCCTGTCTGTCCTTTCAACATCACATCAAATCCAGTTGGATGCTCTAAATGTCTTTTATAAGAATGCTTACAGCAGTTATATTTACAATATTCCCAAACAAAAACCAATCCATACATACGATAAAATGAATAAATATATCTGTCATGTTACCAAAATGGAATAATATGTACAATCTATATTAAATGAAAACAAGTATTGGAAACCATGGTGAATTTAATAAATGGAATTTAGAGTAATAGAAACTGGACTGAAACATGTATTTTGTAGTTTTATTTATATAAAATTTGTATACATTCATATAAAACATAAATATATATTTTATAAGTTAGATAAACTAATTCTAGTATTTATATGTGCATGCTTAATTAGTTAGCATATAAGGAAAATAAAGCAATAACTACCATAACATAAGGAGGTGGATTCATTTGCGGAAGGAATGAGTAGAGATTGAAAAGTGACAGGAGAGATTCTGGTGCTGAGAGTATTCTATTTTCTTGACTTTGAGGTTGTTGACATGAATATTGATGTTGGTCTGTTAACCATGAAACTATACATAGCCTTTTCCAGCAAAAATGCTTGCATTCAATTTTCAAATACCATTTTTTGTTATTAAAGCTGAACTACTTCAAAACCTGTTTGACATCAGCAATTAGCTATATGTGATAATATGCTTTCTTTGTATTTAAAAACCAATATCAGGGCATAAAAATTGGATTTTTACTTCTTACAAGTTGTACTCTTTTCTCTTTAAATAAACTGAGTTTTAGGAAATATGGTGTAATGATTTGATAACTGATTTTCTCATGGAAAATAGATATTAACAAATACATAGTGCTCTAAAAAATTGAGTATCATCTGCTTATTTTTTATAGCTTTATTTTATCCTATAAATTTTTAAAGGTAGTTTTTAAGCTGAATAAAAATGGAATCTCATTTTTCTTTGTTTTTCTACCTGGCCTTAGTTCAGCGTGGAAATGATGGTGCTTACAAAGCATGATGACAAAGATAAGAAAACCATTGATTTGGGAGTCAAGATAAAATAATCCATTGTGATTCTAAGTCATTGAGATAATGTCTGCCAAATGTTAGTTTATAAGTATTTATATATAGCTTCAAAATTAAACAGTATGCCCTCCTTCTATTTTAAAGTAGCTCATGAATGAATAGGAGAGAATATCAGAAGAAAAGATTATGATGAAAAAAGAAAGAGATCTCTTGATTCCTTTGGTTAGCACCCAGGCAACTTGGCAAGATGCTCTTTGCTCATCCCTCCCCAGCGTTGGGCCTCCTGGTCTCTGACACCATAGAAAACAATAAGGAAAATGCTTGTCCCTTTTACTGCTTAAAATTGGTTCTCAAACTTTACTGTAGATTTTAATCAACCTGGGAGCCCTACAAAAATTCCAACACTGCCAGGGATTTAGCTCAGTGATTACAGCACCTGCCTCGCAGCTCAAGGTCTCGAGTTTGATCCCTGGTACCCCCCCCCCCCAAAAAGAATTCCAACACTAAGACAGTGCTTCATCATATTTAAACTAGAATCTCTGGGAGTGATATTAAAACAACTGTAATTTTCAAAGTACCATTAATATCAGTAAGTCAAATTTTAGATCTGGTGATTTAAAGAAAAGCATCATATTTGAATTTAAAACATAAAATATAATATTTGGTGTCAAAGGGAAGATTTTAATGGTCAATTTTTGTGTTTAATGTCATAATGTTGCACAAAAGAAAATAGTCAAGTCATATATATTGTATATTTCAATCAGACACCTGTTCTAATCTCCTAAAAAGAGCCTGCAATGACAATTACAATCAATTTTGGATGAGATTAATGCTAAATGAAAGCAACATCACATTTAATAATAAATACAATTGCTATCATTATCCTCATGATTATAGCAACAGCTATCACACAGGCAGTGTTAGTTGTTATATTTGCACTACCCCTAGTCTAATCATACTCACACAAAATATACATTAGTATTATCATATTGTTAAAACACTGATAACTTTTGAACTTCGAAGAGAGTTAGGCATGAGCCAATATTGAAATAGTTCAAATTATCATTAAACAAAGTTTGAAAGAGTTTCATAGAATTAGAATGAGCTGTGTATTAACTGGTAATAGACTATGTTTCATGTGTTAGGAAACCTAAAGTGGGAGTATTGTCACTAGAATAAAAATTTATTTTTCTCTCCTGAATTAAAGCCCTAGGGGATATAGTTCTGAAGTCATATGGTAGCACCTCTGATTCAGGGACCGAGACTTCTAGTGTGTTCGTTTCAGTATGGTGGCCAGATTTCCAACAATTATATTCAAGTTCCAGGTAACAGGAAGAAAAAAAAAGGTAAGCCCTTTCTCTGACGGTACTTTATAGAAGTTTCACAGACTCCAACTCATATTTTATTGACAAGCAACTATTCTCGTTTTGCACATGAAGCTGGGGAATAAAACTTTTTATCTTCATGACATGTCCCCAAATTAAAATCAGTGCTCTTTTTATGAAGGTAGAATAATCGGTGAGATACTAGACACATTCTTTGTCATGAACTAAAGAAAGAGAATTCTTTCAGCTAGATGTAGAGAAATATGTGACAAAGGTGAGCTGGTACTATAAGGACTTTTGAATTACTAAGAGGCATTCGCTATTTTCAGGTATTTGTTATAATATGTTTATTTTTGTGAGACTCAATAGAAAATACCAGCCTAGAACAGTGGTTCTCAGTGGGAGAGATTTTGTTGTTCCCCACCCTTTTCTTCCAAAACATTTGATATTGTCTGTAGTCATATTGGGGTTTCAAACAGAGGAAACTACCTCTGGCATCATGTAAAAGGAGACCAGACATGTTAAATATTGTATAAGGCAAATGTCAACTCCCCACATAGACAATTTTCTAACACAAGACATCAATATCAAGATGAAAGTCTAGGTATTTCTCTCATTCTCTCTTCTCTTTCTTTCCTTCTTTTTTTTTGGGGGGGGTGATACCACCAAAGTGAATATCTAGAATGTCAACAACTACTTCAAGAAAACAGCAACAGTAACAAAAATAAAATGTTAGTATTGGAAGTTTTCCTCAGGGAAGTGCATGACTCTGAAATAAAAAGCAAATGTTTAAATATACAAACAGTAAGGTATTACAGACTCAAGCACCAGATTTTTACAAGGACCAAAAATGTAACATAAGGACAACTTGCTTCATGTAAGATGTTAAATGACAACTGGTCCTTGTCTTTGATCACCAGGAAACCACGGAGGTGGGGGAATTATGAGATTATCTTGAGTTCCCTGAACCAAAGATCAAAAACTTCTAAATGGGGTAGCTTTTGTTCCTGTTCAGCCTATTGTTACTTTGTTAGTATCCTGAGGTGACATAACAAAATACTACCCATACCGGGTGGTTTAACAGAATTAAAATTTGTTGTCTCAAATTCTGTAGGCTAAAACTCCTAAATTCTAAAGGAGAGGGGCAGAGCCTTCCTGCTCTCTTTCTAGCGTCTAGTGGTCACCAGCAGTCCTTGGTGGTCTTGGCTTGCAGACATATAATCCAGTCATCTGGCAGTCTCTCATCTGTGTGTCTCTGTCTGTGTCCAGATTTTTCTCTTCTTACAGGGACACTAGACATTGATTAAAGCCCATTCTAATGCAGTATTACTTCATCTTTACTGGATTATATCTGCAAAGGTCCTACTTCAAAATAAGGTCTTATTCATAGATTCTAGGTTTTAAGACTTTATGTCTTGGAGCATACAATGTAGCAAACAAGTTACCATTTAAGAACTTATGCTCTAGGGTTTGTTAGAAATTATTTTTCAAGGGAAGCTGGAAATTCAGCTTTCAATTTTATTTTTCCCAGTCCTATGTATCAAACCCAGAGTCTTGCTCCTACTAGACAAGCACTCTACTATTTAGCTACACTTCTAGTCCAAGAAATTCAGCTTTTATGTAAAATCTTCAAATTACTATAATTTGAATTTCAAAAAATACATCTGTGGGGTGGATGTCATTTGTAATTTTGCGAACTTGCCACCTCCCTGTTGCTGGGTGAAGAATATGAAGTAGAAAATATCCTGATTTTTCCATAGGGGCTGGCACCATGTAGAACAAAACATGGTGATAATGTAAATGAAAACTTTAGAGATGGAAAAAAATTCCTGGAACATATCAGAGGAAAAATTGTGTGACTTGAAAGAAAAAGGATAAGGGATGAGTCAAAAGTAGCTGTTTTATCATAAGCATCAAATGAATATCAATATACAGTATATGCATAGATATTCTAGGTAAAAACTCAAGCAAGTTTTCAGAAACAGTATGTCAACTTGCACCCAAGGGTTCATTTGCTTGAATAAATGGGTTTATGCATCAATGAAATCAATGAACTCATTTACAGATTAGACTTCTGGGTATAACACTTGCTGGATATTTTGTAGACATTTTAGCATTGTTGTTATGTGTGCTGAAAGTGTACTTAATATCTAATTCGACATACTTCTGGACAGTAAAACACAAAATATTTTCTATCTTTGAAATATTTGGGCATTCAAAGTTCTGCATTCAGAATTAGCAGGCAAACAATAGTTATGAAGTGAAATCAAAATATATGCTTAATGTTTAAAAATTTTTAAAATTTATTACTGTAAAAGATATATTGCCATTAATCCTTCCTCATTTCAAACACATTTATACCATTGTTTTTGCTGCTTTTTGAAGCAGTTCTGGAAGTTTTCTTTCATAAGTATTTTTAGTTGGGCTGCCATAGCTGCCTCAGTACCCTAAATGGATTCAAAACTTTTTATCTTTCATGCTCATTTTGATATTGGGAAAGAGCCAAAGGTCACACAGTGCCAGTTCCAGTGAAAAAAGTGGTTGAAGACACATCGTAATGTTTTTACAAATCTGCCTTTCTGTTTGATGGCACTTGGCAGCAGTGTTTTGTTCACAACGTTAAAGACACTCATGAAAGAAGACTTCCAGAACTGCTTCAGAATGGGGCAAAAATGATGGGATAAATATCTTGAGAGGGGGATTAATAGCTATGCATCTTTTACTGTAGTTTTTTTTTTAAACATTCACCATGTTTGTTTTTTAAATTAATTTTTTATTACTACATTTTTGAAGTATATAATGATCATATTCATCACGGGAGACTTGTACTTGTGCTGCTGCTGCTTCTTCTTTGTCTTCTTCTTCCTCCTCTTCCTCCTCCTCCTCCTCCTCCTTCTCCTCCTCCTCTTCTTCTTCTCCTTCTTCCTCCTCCTCCTCCTCCTCCTCTTCTTCTCCTTCTTCTTCTTCTTCTTCTTCTTCTTCTTC
>NW_004624732.1:2605141-2620133 GCF_000247695.1 Heterocephalus glaber | reverse complement strand
AAAAATAAGAAACAAGATACATCATGTAAAGGTACAAGTTCCCAATGAGAAATGTAAATGTATTGTATACCTAAAATGTACGACTAAAAGAATTAAAAAAAAAAAGGAATGAGAAACTAGAAACATTTATACCTAAATGGATGCATATTGATGCCATACTCTTAAGTGAAATAAATTGGACACACGTGTAAATACCGAATGGTTTCTCTGGTGTGAGAAACTGAATGTGTAAATATGTATTAAAATGATTAAAATGAAGAATTGATAATTTGAAATATTAAGAATAGTTCCAACAGAGTAGGGCAAGTGGGAGGGGAAGGGGAAAGGAAAGATTATGAGAAAAGGAAAAAATGGAAACAAAGTCTTTGTAAATAGGGAAGGGTGGAGGGGGTGAAGGGAGTACAGGGAATGGGGAAAAAATAAGAACCAAGATACAGCATGTACAGGTACAAGAACCCAATGATAAATGTAAATGTATTGTGTACCTAAAATGTACCAATAAAAGAATTTAAGCAATAAAAAATAAATTTAAACAAAAGAAGTGAGTCCTATGAAGATTCACAGACCCCCCAAGTTAATACAAATTTTAGAGTTCCTGAATTCTAGGGCATTTAAAAAAAATGATAAATTATTTTATGCATCCCATCAAGAAGATTAAAATACAATACTTTGAAGGCCTGGAGGCAGCATATTTCACACAGAACGTGCCCACCGATATGAAATGCTTGCAGGGGCTCCAGAGCAGAAAATAGCTCAGGAGTAATTCTAGGCTCCAGTGCAAGCAAGATTACTGCTTGATTTATGACTCTGTGGCTCAGAAAGACTTGTGGTACAGGAGGTATCAGTGGCTGGAAGGGTGCCAGAGGGACTTTATGACAAGTGTTTTTGGTTTAATCTTAAATTATCTAGAGGGTTCTGATGCAAGGTTGTCTACACTGGAGATTCATAGCCATTGAGCAATATTTTCTTGAACACTACAGGACCTGGTAGGTGGGGTAATTTGTCCACTAACCTCATTCTTTATAGTCCCTCTCATACCAAGATAAAGAAGATGCTCTTAAAAACCTAAAAAAAGTTAAGCCAGGTGGCAGAAAGGGTTTACTGTGGTTGTTGTATGAGGTACTGACAAGATATCATGTTAGGAATAAGCATTTAATTCCTGGGCTATTGGAAGTAATATCATGAAACAACCTTCAACTAGTAGGCTTTTGGGGCCATCTTGTCAGTGGAAGAGCTTAGCTAAGTCACACCTTCTATCAGGACTTCCATACATCCAATGCTTAATCAATCTAAATATATAAAGTACAGAAACTTCTGGAAATAAATATTTTTAATATTTATTTTTGAATGGCTTCTCTTTTCTTGATACACACACATATACACATGTACATGTTATTATATATGTACCTTTATGTAAAGTATGTGTTTAGACATGTTTATGTAAAGTGTGTATATATACAACTTTACATAGTTATATATATATTAGCAAGAGTTATATATATATTAGCAAAAGTTATATCTATATTAGCAAGAAATATATATATGTTTATCTTTATTTAATGTGCTTCTGTGTTTAAATTATTAGAAACCAAGAAATTTGTCAGTGATTTCTTCCTCTGGATAAGTCATATTTTTTTCACAAATAACTCTAAAAATTTATAAATACTTGTAATAAATTTAGTTAACTTTCCCCTTCTATGGGTTTTGGAGTAATAAGTTAGTAGACATAACTTAATTATATATTATATCTATGAGAAATAATATAGGTAAATATGGGGCATGGTATCTGGTTCAAATTATTGAACTAATAATACTTGCTCTTTTCTTCCTTTTGAAGTCATATTTATGTCGTATAATATTTTTAAGAGAATATAACAATGAGACAGTATAACTGAGATATCACAAAGATAAGTATTTAGAAGCATTTTGGGAATTAGAGATTGGCAGAGAAATTAGGATAAATGCCAGAGCAGTGGTTTTTCATGCTGTACACTACACCAGTCTAGAGGGCTCCACTCCCATAGATTTGTGCAGTGTTTAAAATGCTCAAATATTCTAGGAGAACTTGGAGACAGGAACCCAAGATATACATGTGAGTAGTTTTCCCAAATGATTCATAGGAGTGCCAAATAAAGTCAACAATTTCAAAGAGCAGAAGTGGGCCTTGGGGCTCTTAACAAAACCACTAAGTAGTTGAATACTAAATAGTGGAGAGAGTTAATCTTCCTCTTTCCTACAGCTAAACAGTGAGTGACAATAGAAATTTTGTCCTGGAGGTAAAACTCTTTGTATCTGGTACAAATTAAAGAAAAACCTGCCTGGAGAAAGTGTGAGGTCCTGAGAGAGAAGCACACAGAAGACTTAAGACAAATTTTAACTACTACACAGGTGAGGTGGAAGGAGGAATTAGAATCACTCCCAGTTAGAAATTGAATCATGCTCCGTTAATATTTGTATACATGTATATATGTGTATATAGACATTATATATGTGTGTGTATGCTTATATACGTGTACATATGTGTGTATATACAAACAGATACATAAAAAACACAAACAAAACAAATACTTTTGGAAACATACAAACAACCAACATCCACATCTTGCCTCTTAATAGTGACTGGCGTTTCTGGTCAAGACAGCTTTAACCTCCATTTAGTCTTGTGTTTTTCTAAATAATATTTCCTAAAACAACCAATCATTGAATTACTTCCACTTCCGGTGAGCATGTAACCAAAACCATGGTTAAATTCTCCCAAACCATGTAACATAACCCCTAATCCTGTAGATAGTTTTTTCTAACACTCTCTTCCAAAAAATCATGAAATAGGTGATCAAAATTGAGATATGAAATAGAAAGAATTAAATGCAGGGAAATGAGACTGGTTAATTTATTACTTCATCTTTTGTGGAGAATATTACTAAAAGTTGAAGAAAGAAGACATAAAAGTTAAAAATACAATTTAAGGTTAAGTTTACTACACTAAAAACTAAAAATAAATAAGTAAAACTATTGTATTTGCAGCAGAGATAGTCTAAATAAAATGAATTCTCATTCTCTATTTAAGGAAATGAAAAGAGTTAGTTTAATATTGACAAACCAGGAAAGGGAGATACCACACAGGATTTAAAACTGGAATATTAAAATCAGTGTGATGAATATAATGAACTTTATCAATGACTGCAGAAGAAGAATAAAAATAAAACCTTGGAGAAAAGAAGATTTACCTTATATTTCGTAGACAGCTGCATGCATTTTTGACTATATGTGTCTATTACTTTTATAATTTAAATAAATAATGCTATGCCCATAATACACAGTACTTTTCAATAATTTTAAAAAAGCATGTGTACATAAGAGGAAGTGAAAAATCAAGTTTCATAGAAATATGTGTAATGTGATCTCATATTATATATATATATATATTTGTATAAAGTACATGTTACATATAAAATGCATTGTGTGTTATAGGAAATGTATATATTGTATGTCTTATTGGATATTCTTATTTAAAAACAGTCATCTCTTGGAGAGCAGATACAGTTAGCTATGGTTAGAATAGTAGCTGTGGCTATGAAGAGAAGTGAATGAATTTGATAAAGCTTTAGAAAATGTAAGGTTGAATGATTTAATAAGGGGAATAAAAGAATAGTAAGACATTAAAGAAAACTAGCATTTTGTCTTGTACACAAGATGCATAATTCCAGTAGTTAAAGGAAAACTTTTGGAAGAAGAGTAAATGTTTCCTGTTTGTCTGTTAGCAATAATGTTTAATTGTGAACAAATTAAATATCAATTTGTATATAGTGCATCTAGATGGGCATGCTCAGTAGATAATTGAATATACAGGCTTCAGTCCTAGAAAAGAAATTTAGCTTACTGATATTGATAGTTGTTCTCTTTTATGGCTTTATTAGGTAGTTGGCAGCATGGAGTATATGAGATTTCCCTGGAAGACCAGGAATAAAAGAGACACACAACCCTGAGCACATAAATATTCGAGGTTCAAATGGTATTAGCTACAGATACCTTACATGGACTAAAAGTAAGAAGAGAAAACATTTAAATCTCTAACACTTTATCAGTCAGAGGTCAGTCAGGGAAGCAGGATTTGTGCATGGATTTGACTTACCTTACTGGGAATAATGGTTAAACAATCTCTGTACAATTACTTCCGTATCCAGTGCTGGAGCTTGAAGTACACAGGGCACAGACAGGAAAGGAAAATGGATCTACAGTCAGGCAGCATAAGGAAAAGCTGAAACCTGGGAACAGGAGCTGAGTGGGCCTTTTCTTCATGAGGGCACAATGGAACTATCTAGATGGTAGCTGAAGAACCTGGTGCCCATTGTCACTGAGTTAAACACACCCTGCCCCAGGAGTCAGAGAAACTAAAGGAGGACTGGGAATATGAAGAGATTGCAAGGTAGAACCCCCACCTCAATAAGTGAGCAGCAGTTAAGGGCAACATGCACGTATTACAAGTTGCCAACCTTGAACTTTGCTTAGACAAAATGGCTGCTGATTTATTCTTGCCTGCCAAATCTGCTGTTAAAACATTTCTTGGTGCCCATTTTAGCCAGAAACATCCAGAGAATTTTGGGAAATGTAGTTGAATCTGGACAAGTTGGCATTTAAAAAAAATATATAATTTATTATATTTTTTTGGGGGGGGGGGCGTGTACTGGGGATCGAATTCAGGTCATTTTGCTTGTGCAGCAGGAGGCGAAACCACTGAGCTAAATCCCCGGCCCAAGTTGGCATTTTTAAAAGATGTCAAATTTAGTTACAATTTTTTAAAAATGTAAAACTGTTAGTGCCTGCATATTCTTTTGGTTCTGGTTCTTTTCTTAGCCTGTGAAATTCCCAGAATTTATCTTTGAGTACTGTTAATCTATATTTCTGAAAGAAAAAAAAACCCCCAGAAATCCAGCCACTTCACACAACTTTATATCAAACTTGAATTTCCAAGTGCACCTGATGTCATAGAGGCTTCAGGAAGTAACCTAGTGTCTCACACAAAGCTGAACAATTTTTGTTGAGTCCTGGATGAATAAATGGCTTTCTAAATTGATTTATGTTGTATTAAACTACAAAATAATGAAGGTAGTATCAAAAGTAATATGGAACAGCAACAGAGATACAGATTCCAAACCACTTTGTAAATTTTGTTTCTATTACCCTGGTCTGGGTAAATTACTTAATTATTTTCTGAGCTTTCATTCCCATGCATTTTACATTTGATTAGTGCTATTATTGCTCACAAGGTGGTTGTGAGAATAAAATATCTATCAAAATGCATATTATTTAGCTGTCACCCAACAGATATTAGATGCTACTGATAAATCTCGATATCCAACAGGAGAATATTGACCTCCTGATCTGAGACGAAACTAAGTAAAAATCAGAGGCGAGCAGGTAGAGCAGTTAGATTTGGCAGTATGTCACTGAGTAGGCATATCAGCACAGTCCAGGAGTATGGAACTGTACTTCCCTAAAAATGAATACACACATACACAGATGTATATGCAAATATATATATATATATATATGTTCTTTTTAATTTCTTCATGTTTTATTTTGCTTTTGAATCCACAGTCTCCCTTATAGCAAATCTTTAGTTTTGTCACATGTGCTACTATTGCATGGGGGATAGCAGACAGCAGGTGAGAGGGGAAATCAGTAGTGCAGAGAGGAAGCAGAGAGGCATATTTGTATATAAGTTATTATTAAGTAATGTACCGCTAATAAAAATTGAACATTAGTTAATAACTGTTTTCAGAAGGCTCCAATCTGCAAGCATGCTGTGACTTGACACTGTTACAATTGTTGCCTGATATAGACTCTTCACTACAACCACTTCAGGAGTACGGAAAAAAATGACTAAAACTAAGGGACTTAGAAACTATTTGCAAATTCTTATTTAGGTAAAAACCTTTTACCATGATCCTACTGTTGATTTTAACATGTGTATCTTTTTCGAGCCATATTTCAATGTAATGTTCATCCTATTATTTGGTGGGAATTTGTTCTGTTTTCCTCAACATCACTAACTTGCCATAGCCTTTGTTTTTGTCTACTGGTTACAAAAGCAGTATACTATTCTGTTTTTACCTTCTGTCCTTTACCTTCTTTTTCCTACCAGAATGGAAGACTCCTATCTACATAGATTTTCATGGTTGGAAATATGGGAAGACATTATGATGCTAAAAGTTTGACCTACTTTACACAAGTTTTCTAGTAACAATCACCTGCTTCTTCTTTGCTATGAAAACTTTCTTGTACCTTTATAAACCTCTTCCTATTTCACCTCTTTCAAGTATTCAGAGTTACAAAAGTGAATCACTAAAACAGAGTAGTCTATTACTACCTTAGCTACTTCAATATTACTGATGTCTAGCTTGATCTACCAATTTTATGATAAAAACCATATTTGGATTCCACTAATAATGAATTATTTAATTAAATTATGATTCTACAATTTCTAGGGTGTAATATTCATCTTGTAGATCATTTATTTTAGATAATCATAGTTTAAACCCAATGCAATTGCTCTTCAGGCTAGTGTACATAGGTCTGTGGTGTAAGTACTAACAATATGCCCCAAATACCAGATCTCTTGTTAGGGATAAAAAATAATTCAAGTTTAAAATCTTTTTAGCAAATTATTTGCCACATGGCTTTTTTCCTCTTAAAAATGGGCTGTGTAATTGCTGCCTTTCACATCTGAAATTGGCACTAATGATGGCTGATTCTCTCCCCAATTGCAGGTGTGAAAAGACCGAAGTGTGAATTAAATTCCTACCCACACACCTCACACATAAAGCTTGGCTCTCAGTACTCTTCCCAACAGACCCTGTGTCCATAATGATAAAGCATTTGTATTTCCTTCAAAGAGGAGCAGAGATGTAGGGAGACAGACAAGTTGTTTAGTTTCTCATAGACCCAAGAACCAAATTCATCTTTGACTCGCAATGTCTGTGTGTCACACTGACTCAGTGCTGTGAGACTGGCAGTGTTCCAGGCCTTTGCTTGTGGGAGTCCTGTCTTTCCCTGTAATTTAAAAAATGATCCCAGGTAAGAATAATGAAGCAGCTATGAAATCATAGTGTGTCCTTTGAAGCAACTCCAAGTCTGTCATGTAGTTTTAAAACAACACAGTCTGCAACTTGCTTTGTGAGAGGTAATATTTGAAAATCAATGACATTTGAAAATGCTATTACAATATCGTAGAAATGGAAAATTTGCAGTTATTAGGATGAGGGGGAGGCTAAATACAATCATCCAATAAATAGTATCAATTATCAAGGATTTAGGGAATCCTAAAAGAATACAGAAAATCAGAATTCTTACCATATTAACATCCAAGAAATGTTTTTGAGATAAGTTGCTGTTGAGCTAAAGGCCTCATTAAATTCCCTCACATTGAAGTTGACTACAAACGATTGTTATGTTTCCCTCTTTCAAAATTAGGTCAGACTCCAGTATGCTTTGCTTCGTTTAAATTCCAGTCATGAGGCCCATTATGAGAAAAACATAGATTTGGCATTTTCTCTTTCTGAAAGTTCATTTATCTACATACTCTATTTTTTTAACTGATACTACAGAGCAAATTTAATTTATGTAAGTTACAAACTATCTCCATATTGTAGCCATTTCAGCCAGTTCAATCTATGTTGCCTGTCACATACATGAACAAAGTCCATTTAAGGTTCAAACTTTTGAGGCCATCATCCCAAAATATTGCAAAAGACTACACAGAAACACTGAAAGAAAAATCTCATGTATTTCCCACATTTGAAATTTTAAAATTAGGCATATATAATTTTAACTTAAGTCTACACATTTTTAAATTAGGTTATACAAATATCATTTGCAGAAGAAAAGAAACAGGACTCCTCTTCTCACTGGTGAACACACACGAGTTGCTTAGCCATTGAACACTGATGCCACGTAGACAGAAACTCTGGGATTACAGAAGTGCACATACCAATAACCATGCTTACTCCAAAGTAGCACTTTACAGACAGTAAGCAACTTATAAATACTTGTAATTAAGAATTGAGAAGCTGTTTTTTAAGAACAAGTAAATAAATATCACAATTTCTCCCATTTTTTAATTTACATTATAGTTGGGTTTTGAAATCTTTGGGAAGCAGTTTAGTTTTTAATCTATTACTTTTCCGGTGATATTCAGGAGGGAAAAAATTTCTCAATTTTTTTTACTTAAAATAGAAGCAACACTTCTGAGTGTGTCTAGGTACTTTAACATTTCAACATCATTAAGCAAAAAGTATTGACCCTGTCTTCTGACTTGGTGTTCTTAACAAAAATTTATTTACCACATTGTAGTCTCCAGAATTTCTATCCACATGGAAATTTTATACTTAGAAAAGTTAATTATAATGTTATTGAAAAGTATATTTATCACATAATAGTCAACATTTTCTAGAATGGTTGATGATGTGTAGGAAAGTAGAAGAAAGGATCGGAGGAACAAATTCTGCATGTGAGAAAGTATGCAGGGGTATGTGTGGGAGTTCTAATCCACTTAGCACATCTAAAATCACTATCACTTGAAAAGCTGTGCAAAGAGTGTCTCCTGAAAACTCAATATCCCTTTCTACAATATATTCTGTCACTCTTGAAGTACTGCAGAAAAAAAGTAGGTGGACATAGAAAACTCTAGAAAGTAATCTTACCCTCATCTAGACTTGTGTGGTTTCTTGTGAAGGTGATAGAGTTTCTCTATTTTTGACAGGAAAATGTGATTGTGGGAAGCATAGACTATACTATTTTAGCTCAGAGACTCAATCAACATCTTAAAATTTCTTTTATTTTTCTGTTTTTTCATGACACTTAAACTCCATTGAATTCTTAAGTAGCAAATGAATACACTTTACACACACCTCCACCCTGACCATTCCACATCTTCCACATCTAATTTCAGTGTTTTTCACTATTCCTGAAATCATTTTTCATACAAATACTACACATCCATACAAGGACCTAGCCAAGAATATAACTCTGATATGCAAATCAACCAATTCAGAGCTTAACTTCTCCATTGGTCCATATATCCCAGCAGCAATATTCCTGTGCCTTAATTTTCCTGGGACCAGTTATCAAGCAATGAGAGGTCACCTTATAGTCCAAAGACCATTGAAATTATTCAAAATAACCACCCTAAACTATTTATCCTGTCCTGCCTGATTTCTCCATCAAAGCCCAATAAAGATAGTGATCTAAGCCTTGCCCTTGCTCCTGTCTTCTGCCTCTTGACCACTTTGATGTCTTTCCCATGTGACCCTGTATGGCATACCATGAATCCTTCTCTACCATTTGAAAATTATTGAATAAACTTTTCCTCCAGAGCTTCTCCCATGTCTCCTCTTGTGCCCATAGTTGGCTGACCACCCTACGAAAGAATACAAAACATACTTTTACACATACATATATACTCATGCACATACAAGTCTACAGGCTATTTTTTAAAAATTGAATCATATTCAAAATTTTCCATTCCATCTTTTTCCTAATAAGTATCATATGTGGCTATTCATATCTTCATATATCTTTTCAATAACTGGGTATTTCCTACCACTCTGTGTACTGACATGATACATGTGTGCATAGATATCTTTAGTTTGAACTTTCACGTATGCTCTCCACACATTTCTACTGTGCCCTAAGAAGGCACACTCCCTTGGTTTCCCTTGCCCTCTGATTGACAAATAGGAAGCCCTTCTCAAAGGTTAATGTATAGGAGAAGGATGCAGACTGAGTATTTAGTCCATGGTTCCCCTTATGTACTTTTGACACAGCAACTATGTCTCTGAACTGATGACTATTTCTTTTCTCAAGAGGATCTTCTCTACATTCTCCTTGTGAGCTTTGGTCACAGAAAAATCTGTGAGGGAGGATAACAAGTCCATTGCCATTTAAATTCAGTTATTGAAATAACCAGGTGTTTTTCTTATATTCTCAATATACCTTTAAAATAGTCTGTCAGTAAACAGATCATTTTCAAATTATCATGAAATCTCTGTTTTTTTGAGACTCAGGATGATAAAAATTATTTAGTTTTTCCCTGCTGATAATCATTCAGTTTGTTTTCAGTATTTTTGCCAAAATAAACATCATTCTACATATACTCTTAAGTACTGCTTTAATTTCCTAAGATATTTGCCAAAAATATGAATGAACATTCATTCAGAAGTTAAGTGCATTTTTAATATTTATAGATATTTCCAGATAATTTTTAAAAGGTTTGAGGCAATTCACACTTGTTCTTACCATTTAATTATGTATTAAATTGTTTGATTTTTTTTAACAAGCAATTTTAAGTGCTTCCTACATCCTAGACATTCTATAAAGGGTTTAACAAATATTAACTAATGTAATATAGCATATAAGGTTTCCCATTTCCATATTTCCTCACCATTAATATATAATATATATGTTCATTATTCCTTTAAAATTTCTCCAGTCCAATATGTGCAAAAAAAGGGTATCTCATCATTTAAATTTGTATTTACTTGACCATTAGTGTGACTGTCTATGTATCAATCATCTACCTTGTCTAATTCCATTTCCTCTCTCATGAATTGTCTATTCATATTCTTTTCCTTTCATTAGTTGTTTATATTAATGAGACAAATTACACTGGTAGGATTTGGATGATTGTTAGCAACTCACAAAATGTAATAGGCCTTAAAATAGCTTACAATTTTCAGATTAAATAATTCTATAAACACAATGAGAAATCATATGTTATTTAACTATGGTAAGATATATGCCGCTATTATCCACAGCCAGCACTTATGTAGTAGAGTGTGATCAGAAGGAGTGATTTATATTTCAGTTATAGATCTGGAACATTTGTAGGTTCAGAAACTGTAAAAGATGCTTTTCTAAGAAGTGGCTTATGAAGTAACTGATTATGGTTAATAGGCATCTGAAATGTATAAATGTGAGTTGACCATATTTTTAAAGGCCTGAGAAAATTTTGAGTAAAAAATTCTTTAATTTTATAAATCAAGACTACATCTCTTCGTAACCCATCAGACCACAGGTACTTATGAAGAAAAAAAATCTGCAGTTAACAAAGAGTAAAGATCTTACTGATTTTAACTCTTTGTTTCTTATCACCCAAATGGGAAAATTATACACAAGGTAGGGCAGTAGTGATGATGAGATAATGGAGGTTCAAGTATTAGAAAACTCTAATCCACAATACTTTAGAGGAAAAACTCTTTTCAAAACCCAGATGCTCTGACTTTCCTGTCTCATGCTGTTTGTGTTCTCTGGACTCTAGAGAATCCTACCCACAGTATTCTGTATATCAATTTAAAAAACTGAATCATATTCAAAATTTTCCATTCCATCTTTTTCCTAATAAATATCATATGTGGCCATTCATATATTCACATATTTTTTCAATAACTCTGTATTATTTCCTACTACTTAGTATTGACATGAGTATTGACAACTTAGACAAAAACATGACAAGTAATTATCCTTGTAATGTTTAGTTTTCATGAACTTAGAAACTGTTAAATTTACAAATACCAAGCTTTTCTTTTCTTTTTTATACAGGGTTCAACAACAGAGATAGCAGTCAAAACAAGCATCTAATATTCTTAGCTAAAATGTGCCACATGAAAAATAACTCCTTTCCAGGGGAAAACTCAAGTCTGTGTGTTTGCTCACACATCAAACATATTTTTTCCCACCATCATCCTGCAACACTACATAATGCATCTGGATGACAATAATGCAAAAACTCCAACCCTGCTAAGAATAAATTATACTCAACAACTGTGGGTAATAGTAATGCACAGCCACATAAAGAACTACATCTGATGACAGACTCACAAAACTATTCCTAATACCAAATATGAATACAAACAAATGGTTTGATTTCAATTTTTAAACTACAAAGCAGTCAGCTTTTGTTACATATGCACTCTAGTATATGGCTCTATTTGATGATAAGAAAAATCATTTTTCTATTGTAATTCCTGAGGGCAAATTTAAAGATCTATATAACTCTGAGCCAAGCATGGTGGTTCACACCTATAATCATAGTACTCAGGAGGCTGAGATAGGAGTTCCAAAACCAACTTGGACTAAATAGTGAGTTCAAGGCCAGCCTGAACCATATAAGAAGACCCTGTCTCAAAAAAATAAAACCAAACCAAACCAAAAAAATCTACTTAACTCAAATATACATAGGAATGTTCATCTTATTTATGAATATTAAATTTAATTATAAAATAAATATGAACTGTAAATATATTCTATGCAGGGAATGAAGGATATTTTATTGATCTATGTTTACCTAAAACCTGTTATCAGTTCCAGTTCTGGCTAAGATGGAATCAGCACATTCCCCAAGAATGTACCTAAACTTTTTGGATTGAATGGAGAAGACCTCAGAGAACTGTGGAAAATAAATGAAAGCTGACAGATTGAAGAAGGAAAGCAAATTTGATATACTACCAAAGTGGAGGTGAGTTTGCCATTTCATTTTTCTTCTGGTAGCTCCCAGGCTTGACTCACAGGAATCCTGGGACTCGCAATTCTTCACTTTGTACAGAAAAAAGAGCAGCAAAGGAATGCCTCTGTTTCTCATGTGGGTACTCAAAAAGGAAGACCTGAGGGTTAGAGAGAGAATTAATTAAACATCCTGTGTTTTGCTTCATTTACTCTTTCTTGTTCTGGCCCTCACGCTTTCTCAGGGCAATGGGACAGCAGTGACACTAACAGTTTAAAGAAACACATTAAACTCTAAAGCAGTTAAACTCATCTTACCATTTAGAGGAATTTTGGTTCTAAGACCATGGAAAAGAATCTCCATTGTTTTATTTTATGTGTATATCTTTGCTTTTTCTGTATACCTTTGCCACTTGGTTTCAAAGGCAGTTACTGAAAGTGTGCAAAGGAGTGGGGAAAATAAAACTCTGAATTTCCAGGCAGAGATGTGGAACCAAGTAAGCTGAGAGGTGAAAAGTATCACAGACTTACCGATGTGACAGAGGAAACATAACTCATCAGGAATGCAAGGTTGGCTCACTATTCAAATATTAGTTAAAGATCAAGGAATACAAAGGAGATGATATTTCCAATTGATGCATAATTTTTTTGCAAAATGCAATGTTCATTCAGGATAAAAATTCTGAGCCAACTGGAATAGTAATGAACATCTTTTAACAAATAGCCATAATCTATTAAAAATCCCACAGGCAATACTGTGCTTAAGGATGAAAAAATTCAATGCTTTTTATATAAGATCAGGAATAAGGCAAGAATGTATATGCTAGTCACTTGTATCTTATGTAGTCCTAGATAGAAAGAAAGAAAACAATATAGAACCAATTTACTAGAAAGAATCAAATTATTGGTACTGCCTGTATAGAATAGCCAAAGAAAAAATAAAGACATTAAGAGCTAACAAGTGGATCAAAGAATACAATATGGTCATATGTAATTCAATCATATTTATATTTACCAAATTACTTCCAAAACAAAGCATTCTTGAACCAAGATACCACTTTACTGAAAATTAAAAAGAATTGACAAAAGTATTCAAAGACATCACATATAATGTATTTAGAAGACTCAATATACAAAATTTTCCCAAATTTGCCTGTATTACAGTAAAAATCCTAACAATGTTTTCTTTTTCTTACAGAGAAAAAGATTCTAAAATTTATATAAATTGTATCTAAAGAACTTGCACAGCTTTTGGGAGCAAAAAATAAATTTGTAGCACTCATATTACCCTAAGAGTTGTTATAAAGCTTTAGTAATCTGGAAGGTATAGTAGGAGCAAATGAATAAACATGGATCAAAGAAATGTAATAAAGTTTCCAGAAAAGGACTGAAGGACATATGACCCATTGAGTTTGACAAAGACACAGAGGCAAATGGAGCAAGAATAACCTTTTAAAAATGATATTCAACAGATTAAACATCTGTTCATAAAAGAAGAAAAAAAAACGTAAATCTACCTCACACCTTAAAAAGCTTAACACAAAATGGATCATAGAGCTAAATGTAAAATGTGAGGGCTATTCCATTTTTGAATAAAATTGAGCTGTAAAAGGAATTCTTGGAAGTAACATCAAAAGTATTATTGACAACAGCAAAAAATAATGAAGTGGATTTCCACTAATGTTAAATGAAATTATAATCATGTGAAAGAAACTATTAATACAATGATGACAAGTCACAGACTGACAGAAATTATCATAAATCATAAAAACTCAAAAAAATTCAGCAACAACAAAACAATTAAGACCAAATAATAGAAAAAATTATTTTTGAACATTTTACCAAAGAAGAGATGGAGTTGGCAAATGTACAAAAATATATTTAACCTTATCAGACACTGGGAAATCTACAATGAGATATCACTATGTAGCAATAAAAAGGCAAACAGTGACAATAATTTTTAAAAAATCAATGCCTAGGGTTGGCAAGGATGTGGGGCACCTAGAACTTCTGTACATTGCCAGTGCAAAGGAAAAATGGGCGCATTACTTTGGAAAAGAGTTTTGCAGTATCTTGTGAAGTTAAATCTAACTTTATAATGTGATCCAGCAATCCATCTTCTACTTTTTTTTTGTTTTTCTTTTTTTTTTCCCCATTAACTTTATTGGTACATTTTAGGTATAAAATACAGTTACATTCATCATTGGGATCTTGTACCATTACATGAGTTTCTTGCTTCTTATGTTTTTCCCCTTCCCTTGCCCTTCCTTCACCCCCTCCACCCTTCCCTATTTGCAAAGATCTTGCTTCCATTTGTTTCCTCTTATATTTTTTCCTTTCCCTCTTTTCCCTTCCCCTACCCCTCCCAATTCCTCTGCTCTTTTAGACCTTTTCTTCCTGTTACACAATATCAGATATACATTTTTAAAATTACAATATCAAGATCTAGGAGACATTACCACAGATTTTACAGAATTTAAAAGGATATAGAAAG
>NW_004624732.1:2592050-2602611 GCF_000247695.1 Heterocephalus glaber | reverse complement strand
TCATTTTTCCCAGATCCTCTTTTGTTGCCAGTTCAGAGAGTCCAGGTGGTTGAGTATCAGAGTGTTCCATCTCATTTCCCTTTGAGGTTGCTGTATGTGATCCAGAAGTCTGTTTTTGAGGCTTGTTTATGTTTCTTCTCATTTCTATGGGGGTGGGGGGTGCTTCTGCCACCCACGCAGCTCAGCTTCTTTGCCCTAGGAGCTTGGGATGGCAGTGGAGGAGCTTCCTTCCAGGTGTGGGGACTGGCTCAGCTTCTCTGCTCTAGGAGCTTGGGATGGCTGTGGGGGAGCTTCCTTCCAGGTGCTGGGACTGGCTCAGCTTCTCTGCCCTAGGAGCCTGGGATGGAGGCGGGGAGCTTCCTTCCAGGTGCTGGGACCGGCTGAGCTTCACTCTACCTTCTAATTATTTGCCATAAAGAAAAATAAACATGTTCACATTAATGTATGAACACAAATGCTTATCACTTCTTTATGTACAATTGCTAAAATTTTTAAAGAATCAAAATTCCCTCCTTTGTTTCTAGATAAGCATGTAATGAATACTCATTAATGAATACTCTGATGTAATTGAATACTCTGAACAACAAAGAGAAAAAAACTATTGACACATTAACATGCAAATGTCAAAAATATACTGATTCAGAGAAGACAGCCTCAAAAAATTCCATTAAAATTCAAAACTGTAAAGATGAGCAGCAAATACATGATTGCCTGAGCTTGATTATAAATATCAAGACAGTTATTTTGGATTAATAAAAATACATATCCTAATTTTTTTTTTTTTGGTACTGGGGATCGAACTTGGGATGCTAGCAAGGCAGGTGGCAGAACCACTGAGCTAAATCCCCAGCCCTGTATCCTGATTATACTAGTGATTACACAAATCTGTATATGTCATAAATCTCATTAAATTAGAGAAAAAATAAGGTCAATTTTATGTATATATTTATAAAACAAAAATAAAAATCTTTTAACAATTTTGTTACCTTATTATACTGTCACTTTAAAAAACTACATAGATATAAACAATGCTAATCTCAAAGCCAAAAGAAAACAATTAAAGTTGTGTGATGTATTTTAAAACGTAGTAATTATTGCACAGTATATTTTCTACAAGTGGAATGTTTTCTGTCATCCTATAAACTTAAGATTTCTCTGAGATGAATTAAGTATTGTCAAAACAACTAACTCTCAATTAATACATCAATATATCAATGTCAGTGCTATCACTGACAAGTGCATTTAGTATGTCTGAAATTATCTTTCCTAACATTAAATTTTTTAGAAGAGGAACAGTAACAATAATTTATTGAATTATAGGAAACTATGTAGAAATACTTTTCACCATTATATATACTTATAAGAATTGAAAAAAATATTATAATAAAGATTTAAACTTTCTCTTAACTTAATTTGATCCCCTGTTCGGTCAATGAGTGGGATTTGAATTTCAATTGAGTAATACTCAGTCCTATTTGGAATTTAGAGAATTCAATCTATACTTAAATTTGCAACTTCTACTTATTGCTGTGGTCATCTTTTTGATGTTTCGATTTGGACTGGTTATAGCCCCCCATTATTCAACTAAATACCAATCACACAGTTAGTGTTAAGATATTCTACAGATGAGCTTAAAATTTACAACAGTGGACTTGAAAAAAATAGAAATCACATTAGATGACCCAGATGATCCTGCTTCAATCAGGTAAGGGACTAAAAAGTGTGCTGAGGCCTCAATAATGAAGAGGAAATTTTATGGACAGCATCCTGTTCTGTGCCTGAGAATTCCAGCCTACCCTACCTTTAGCCTGCTCTAAAAATATCAGACATGCTAATCAGTCTTCTAAATGGTGTAAACCAGTTCCCTATGGTAAATCTTTAAATTTCTATAGCCTACTGATTCTGTTTCTTTAGTTTAACTTTGACAAGTGCAATTACCTGGTCTGTAATTCTAAATAAAATATTAACCAATGAAATAGAATTTAAATATATTAAACTGTATTTCCTACATCACTGAACACCCTATAATATTTTGGGAATTAATTTGGAGATTATATTCTGTTACATAGAAGATAGCCTATCACTTTTGTGAATATTTATTATATGTAAGGACTATTTTTTTTTGCAGTAATTTCATTTCAGCTTGTTTAACATTGTTTGTCTTCAAGTTTGATACTTTGGATGCCTATATAAAAGTACTTGATACAAATCTACAGATGTAAATTAATATTAATTTATTAAATTTTTATTTATTGGTAATTTGGCTCCTAAATACATGTGATACAAATTTTTATTCACAACAAGGAAACTTGAAAAGTAAGTGTATTTGTAATATTTCAGAAGGATAGCATGGCACTTATCTGTCCCTTGCCAACCCCACCATAGCCAAACACCTGAGATGATGCTAAATTTTGTTCACAAGATATTTTCCCGGAAGAGTTTAACCACAAGTATTTACAGAGGTCTCCTTGGAAAACTTGTTTTTACTTTCGCTTAGCAAAGTACCACAATTATGCCTCAGTGTCTATCATTTTAGAAATGGTGATATTATTCAACTACAGCCAGCTCTTTCCAAAGCATTTAAAAATGGATAATGGCATATTCTAGTGAGGTTTTCACTTTTATTATCTCAAGGCTATTTGTGATTTTACAATAGTCTCAAATTAAATAGGATTTTCTTAGGACTTTCCATCATAAGTCATTTTCAAAAGCCACATTTTAGTTAAAAATTCTCTCTACTAGTTACACCAATATTTATTATTGTTTCCTGCATACGTGGAGCATATAGTTGAGAAGGATGAGTCTACTGTGTGCTGATGAGAGCAGGATGGCAGCAAGTCTCCTAAATTACTGAAGTGCTGCCCCTACCAGTTTTATATGATTCGCAGGCAAGAGTTTTATGATATAAACCCAGAAGTGTTTCTCTCTTACTTTAAACCTTAAGATTCATATTTCTGATATGGTGTGGTGATGACAGTTCAAGATTTTAAGATCTAGAGTTTTCATTACAGAGCTAAAAACAGTCTTGAGAGCAATGCTGGAGGACACTGAATGAGTGTTAAAAATAAATCACGTGGTGGTACTCTGATAAATATCTAAACATTTAATATCAAGATATTGTATCTGAGTTTTCAAATGCTATTGCAGGAATATCATCAATACTGCCATACGCTATTTTTTAAAAAGTTATCATTTCATCAAATTAGTAGCTGTATACTTAAATTATGTGTTTCAGGTGACTTGCTGTTTGCCTTTGGGACTCAGAGAGATACTGTTGCCTGCATTAGGAATATAAAAATGATTAGTAGAATAGTGAGATTTTTTACTCAACTCAGAAGCTTAGGGGATTTCAAGTTCAGCCAGAAGCAGTCTTTTCAGCTGAACAACTTAACAGTCAAATTCAGCAAGATAAATTTCTTGCTAACTGACTTCTGTATATACTATTATTTTTTTCATTACATCTTCAGTTTAAAGAGATACAAAAAACATTAGGGAGACATATGAAATATATTTTCCAAAATAGTCAAAGAGCTCCTTCTTTCAAACATTTGCTTATGCCATCTGAAGCTATCAAAGTCTTTTAACATTACTTTTCAATTATACAGATGAGATGAAATACCAATCATCAAAACCCACTCTTTCCTGACCCTCTACCCCTATCTGAAATAGTTCAGATGATGGAAATGTTCTTTTATTTTGAAACATATGAACTACTTGTAAATATTTATTGTTGTGGAGGATTGCACAGAAGGATGGTAGTATCAAGGAATTTACTGAAAGTAGGCATCTTTTGCAAGTCAGGCAAGATATCCCAGAGGAGTCAGGCTTGATAGAAATTGCATAGGTACGAAAGATAAAACATATTTTAACAGACAGCAATAATCTTTTTAAAATTCCCAAAGATGATACCAGGCTTAATGGTGAAAATGTAATTGTTTTTTCTATAAGATCAGGGAAAAGGCAAGAATATATATTCCAACTATTTCTACCTTATGTTTCTTTTATCATAGGTGTCACAAACTTAGTACTCTACAGAGTATAGGGACATGTGTACTATAATGTAGGGATGAACAAAAACTCTAACTGAAAACTTGCCTCCATGGTGACATTCAAAGTAAAAATGAAGAGCTTTTTGGACACTTCTAATTCTATATAAGATGAAACAATTTACAGGAAGCTAACTGTGCCAGTATGAACACTTAGAAATATCAGAAAAATTTAAAAAATCATATTTAACTGTATTAAGAAGCTGTAGGTGCAAGGAGGATTCAAGAGACCAAATTTTAAGAGTAAGTTCAAAAAAATATTCATAGGTGATCTAAGAATTTGTAGTTGTCATTTTCCTTGAAGTATGTGCTAATTTTGAGTACGTTCCAGATCCTGATGATCTGAGTTTCCTTCTCAAGAGAGGACCAACACCATGGGACAGACAAGCCAAAAGAACTTTTAGCAGTCATCCATGGTTGTGGACTTAAATTGCTTAAAACCCATGACATGGTTCTCTCCTATGGATATAGCTTAATTTATAGAGGGCAGAGTGGATGATTGAGGAATTAAGTTGAAATTTTTAGAAAATAATGGTAGAAATACAGAAGTCTCCTTGCTAGAAAAAATTATGATGACAATATGATTGTTGAAGGTTCTAGAGAGAGTGCTGAATTAATACTGTGAATGAAGCATTAGCTTTCCTTCCAGGGATTTTCCCCATGTATTTTGAATACAGTGAATTGTTTGGGGGAAATGATAAGAAAGAGTACAACTATTGGCTAGTGAACAACCAGACTTCCTCTCATGATATTTAGCATTGAAAAACTGCACAGATGAAGGTTAAACTGAAAATCTCTAGAAGCAGAATGGAAATTCTTATGCTCCCAGCAGTGAGATACTTGCTTACACAGCCCTAAATTAAAAGATCCTTCTGTGGTACACACAAATAATAGAGACAAAGTAGAGATCGACTGAATCTTAACAAATATTCAATGCAGTTTTCTCCTGGTTCTGTTTCTTATTTGATTAAAGTAATCACTCCATTTGTTTCATTCTTTGGTGAAAAATAATGTCTATAATCTTTTTTTCCTTTTTAAAAATGATTAAATTTTTATTAGTATATTTTGAAGTACATAATGATTACATTCATTGTGGGGAGTTGGTACTTGCATATAATACATCTTAATTGTTTTTAATTCCTCTTTTCCTCCCCTGCTTCTCATCCACTTCCTCTCTTTCCCTACATCACTAGATTTCCTCCACATTTGCAAATGTTCCCTATTATTTTTCTTTCATTTTGCACTTTATTTATACTTTGGGTTTCTCATATAAGAGAAACTATGCAATATTTAAGCTTGTGTGTATGATTTATTTCACCTAACATTATTGTCTCAAAATGCATCCATTTTCTACAAATGACTCAAGTTTATCCTTCTTCATGGAAAAGTAGGACTCTATTGTATACAAATACCACATTTTCTTTTTCCTTTATCTGTTGGTGAATAAATAGCTTTTTTCCAACATTTAGCTATTATAATTTCTGCTGCTATAAACATGAACATACATGTATCACTATAATATGATATCTTTAACTTTCAGGAAGATGGCATTTATAATCTCAACATTTATGGTTTCTACATTATTCATAAAAAATCATTAGGCAGGCAGAGAGATAAAATCATATAGTCAATCATTTAAAAAAATAAGGTCAAACTTTCAGGAGATCTGACCCTAGAATCAAAAGTCAGTGATTTGAATTAAACTGTGTTTAATGTCTTCAATAAACTAAAGAAAGAAACAGAAAAGTTTGTATCATGTGGAGATATTCAATATGTGATAAGAGTAAAATGAATGTTATAGAAACAAAAATACAATATATACAATTAATAAGAAACTGTTTTGCAAAAGTTTGGATAAACTAGATGACAAGTCAGTAGGGAATAGCCAAATGGAAGCATAAAAGAATAATAATTTATTGAAAAGAGAGCAACAGGCATGAGGGGAACTATCAAGGCTTCTAACATACATGCCTATAAAATGGAAAAAGGATACTTGTAAAGAAATTGTAGTTGAGAGATTTTAAAAACAAATGTGAATGTTCAATACACAAATAAAAGAATCTCAGCAAACAAGAAGCTGTTGTGGCTTGTGTCTAGATGTCCCCTCAAAAGTCTCATGCAGTCTTTTTCGAAGGTAGCTAAATCTAAATCTAGAATATGTGATGCTAAGATTAAGGGCATGTGATTACTAAACCACTATACTAGAGTGATTGGTTTGGAACCTCCCTAATCCCAACAATCCGAGTAAGATAAAAGGAGCAGAAAGACACTGTTAAGGTTCTCTTATTACTTTTGCTACTTTGTGCAGGCCATGTTGTCTCTCCTCTGCAATACTTCTCTGCCAGGTGCCACTCTGCCTTGGAGCCAGCTGATTATGGACTGAAACCTCTACAAAATGTAAGCCAAATAAACCTTTTTCCCTTTAACTTTGGGTGTTGGTTATTTTTGTCTTAGTAATGAGAAAAAAGTAACTAACACTGAAACAATACACACACACACACACACACACACACACACACATATATATACACACATATATATATGGTCCATTATAGTTGAATTGGTGAGACCACTAAAGACAGGGAGAAAAATCTCAAAAGTAGCAGACAATACAAAGATACTACTTTTGAAAGAACAAAGACCAACACATGGCTTCTCATCAGAAATAGGAAGTTGGAAGCCAGTGAGATAACTTCATAGTTTTAAAATAATGTAATTTCAATCTAGATTTCTATACCTAATAAAATATGTTTGAAAAACATACGTAAAATGAATATGTTTTCAGCAAATAAAAACTGAGACTAAATCATCAATAGGCATTACAATATATACAAAATGGAAATCTTAGGGGAAAAAATTTTAAAATTCTAAAAAGTAAATGAAATGCACAAAGGAATTAAGGACCACTGAAAACTGTAAATATTTGGGCAAATATAAACATATTGACTGCATAAAATAATAACTGTAATGTCTTACAGAATATGTAATATGAATATAGACTTAAGATACATCAAAACTATAATACAAACATGGAAGATGGGTTCCTGAAATATTCTCTGAGATGCTAGCATTAAATGGATGTGAAAGTATCAATAACTTACACTGCAATGTCATGAATAAATTTTTTATTGGCAAACACTGAAAATATAATAGAATGTATAATTTACAAGGTAATGGAAATTTTAATAATAAAAATAAAAATGCAAAAGAAGGCTGAAAAGGAAAGAGAAAGGAATAAAGAAGACACTGAAAAAAGAAAACTAAAGGAATAAAGTAGAAACTGAGAAAAGAAAACAGTAAAATTGTAGATTTAAATCAAACTATATAAGTAATTTATTTTATTTTTTTTCAAACTATATAAGTAATTACATAAAGGTAAACAATGGTACATCTTTTAATTAACATATTACACCTATTAGATTGCTCCTAAAGAAAATTAAACCTTTACCTTGAAGAGAAAGTTGCATTTCCATATTCATTGAAGCGTTGTTCAAGATAGCCAAGATACAATAACAACCTATGTGCCCGCTGATGGATGAATGAATAAAGGAAAGTTCTCAGGTATTTAGAATGTAATATTATATAGCCTTTAGAATAACTGCAAAATCCTAATATTTGTGACAACATAGATGAATCTGGAGGACATTATTCTAAGTAAAATATGGTAGAATCAGAGAGACATTCTGCGTGACTTCACTTATATATGAGACCTAGAAAAGCAAAACTCATAGAAACAAAAAGTAGAATGTTGGTTATAAGAAGTTGTGGATGAGTATAATAAAATAATATTGATTAAAATGTACAAAGTTTTAGTGAGGGCAGAGTCCCTGGCCACAGGAAACATGCTGATCCAGCCCATGCCCACTGCGATCCACTGGACAGCGCCCCCCCCCCCCCCCCTCTGCCCTGTTGGCTGTGCAGCCACCTGGTTCCACACTACAAAGACACGGTAGACACCTGACCACCACCGGTGTACTGGGTAAGTGAGAGTCATAATCACCTCCCATCAGAACCGAGACTGTCTTCAGGGAAAATGCAGCTGGAACCTGCAGTACAACCCTGCAGAGTTCAACCCTACAAGAAGACAAGGAGCTCTACTTGGGACTTGCAGACAGAAATCTGACTGAATCTCACAGGTCTGTGACTGGCTTACCGAGACTCATTGACTTATATCTGCACACTGCTACCCATGTTGTCTATTGTAACAACAGAGACATACCCTGAAAGAGGCCCTTCATTTTCATTTTTATATTTTATTTCCAAAATTAGTATCATTGGTTTGATTTTTCTCTTTGCTTTTCTTTTTCTCCTTTTATCTTTAATTTTTTTCTCCTGCTTTTTGCTAATTTTTGTTTTTCTCTCCTTTTTTTCTTCTTTCTTTTCTCTTTCCTTTCTCTCTCTCTTACACTTACTCTCTTGCTGTCCCAAATCATTCATCTCGTTTTTTGTACCTGTTCTGGCCCTCATTCAGAGTTCTTCTTTATTTTCCTAGTATTCTCTTTTTCCTTCTTGCCTGTGTTCTCTGTCCTCACTGCTAACCTTCCCCTATCCTACCACATATCTATCCCTCCCTCCTCAACTCCTTCTAACTAACTATCACAAAGGGTAAAGTTGATGTTTTGAAGAGTTTATTCACTATAAACATATGTTGAGTTGGTCCTCGATCTTGATTTAATTCACACAGTTAAAGGTGATAGATTAATAACTACCACAAAATGTCATTTTCTAAGATGTACTTGATGCAATGGTGTTGCTGATTGTATCACTTGGGCTAAGCTGTTGTTATTGATTTAGCCAGTGATCCTTCCTGGTATAATAAAAATGAGATAGCCTCAGAGTCATTAGGGACTCAAAACTTAAAGACCAGCTATATTTGGAAGACACCTCTGAGAAGCAATCATTCCATAAGTTTTCTAATTGTAAGCAACAAAGATACTTACAATAAATAATTTCAAAGTATCAACCCAGGAGTTAAACCAATGACAGTACCAAAAACAAAAATGAGAAGACATTTAAGCAAGGAAAAAACTCAGAATTCCACCCCACTAAGGGTAAACCCTGGGAGAAATTAGGTGGAAAAGTCCAATAACCAACCACTTGAACAACCTGAATTGATAGCAGAGGAAGTAAAAAAACAAATGAATGAGGCTCTAGAGAAATTCAAAGCAGAAATAATCTCCCAGATAACCACAGAGATGGTGAGCAGAGTGAAAGACATGATTACAGGCTCTAGAACAGAAACAGATAAAAAAAAGTGGATGAGCTCAGAAATATGCTGGAAGCCATGAATGCCCAGCATAAGAAAGAAATGGAAACCATGATCTCCCAACATAAAAAGAAATGAATCCATGAAACAGATTCAAACAAATATTCAGGAGATTAAAAACTCCATTGAAAGCATCCACAGCAGATTAAGGGAATCTGAAGATAGAATATCAGATACAGAAGATAGGATTGTAGTTAAAGACCATGAAAACAGAGATTTCTTCAAAAGACTAAGGGACCATGAGAAATCAATCCAACAGCTGCTAGAAGATGCAAAGAAGAATAATATAAGACTGATAGGAGTTGATAAAATGACAAGAGAAAGCACAATTGACTTTAAAAAACTGTTCACAGAAGTAATAGTGGAAAACTTCCCAGACAGAGGTAGAGAACTGGACATACAGATAAGTGAGGCATATAGAACTCCAACTAGCCAGGATCAAAAAATCTAGATCTAGACATACAATAGTCAAGATCCGAGAAACCCAACAGAAGAACAAAATCCTACAAGCAGTTAGAGAAAAGAAACAATTCACCTGCAAAGGAAAGTCCATCAGAATCACTGCAGACTTCTCAACAAAAACCCTCAAGTCAAGGAGAGCCTGGAGTGAAGTATTTCAACCCCTAAAAGAAAATAACTTCCAACCTAGACTGTTGTATCCTGCAAAATTGTCTTTCAAAATTGATGGGGAAATTATATACTTCCATGACAAAGAACACCTGAAAAATTTCATGAACACCAAACCACCACTACAAGCAATTCTAAACAATATCCTACAAAAAGAAAATGAAGGTCACAACTCCATGAGGCCCAAAACAGGGAAGCCGCCAGGCAAGGTAAGACACTAAAGGGAAAGGGGGAAAAAATAAAAAATAAAAGAGTCAATAAAGGTAAAACATCATGACAAGGATGAATCAATACCTATCAATTATAACCATAAATGTTAATGGGCTCAATTCACCAATCAAAAGAAATAGACTGACAGAATGGATTAAGAAGCAAAATCCAACAATATGCTGTATACAAGAAACACACCTAATTGCAAAAGAAACTCAGACTGAAAGTAAAAGGATGGAAAAGAGTTCTCCACACCATAGGAACCCCCTAAAAAGCAGGGGCAGCAATCTTATTTGCAGACAAAGTTGATTTCAAACCAAAACTAATTAAGAGAGATAAAGATGGTCACTACATCCTTGTGAAGGGAACAATCCAAGAGGAAGAGATGACAATCCTAAATATATATCCACCA
>NW_004624732.1:2571026-2583450 GCF_000247695.1 Heterocephalus glaber | reverse complement strand
GTGAACAGTTTTTTATGTTATCTGCACTCTTTCCTCTTTCTTCATTGACTCCAATCAGTCTTATGTTATTCTTCTTTGCATTGCCTAGCAGCTGCTGGATTGATTTCTCATATTCCCTTACAATTTTAAAGCAACTTTTCTTTTTCTGGTCACTAATTGCAATCTTATCTTCTACATCTGTAATTCTATCCTCACATTGGTTCATTCTGCTGCACAGACTTTCAGTGGGGTTTCTAATCTCCTGGAAATCTGTTTGCATCTGTTTTATGGATTCCATTTGTTTTCTACTTTGGGATTCCATCATGTTCCTCAGATCCTCTAATTTTTTATCTGTGTCCTCTCTAGATTTACTAATCATGTCTTGCACTATGAGCACAGTCTTTGCTGTTATCTGAGTAATTATTTCTGATTTCATTTTTCCCAGATCCTCTTTTGTTGTCAGTTCAGAGTCCAGGAGGTTGAGTATCAGCATGTTCCATCTTGTTTCCCTTTGGGGTTGCTGTAGGTGATCCGGAAGTCTGTTTTTGAGGCTTGTTTACATGTCTTCTCATTTCCACGGTGTGGGGGTGTGTGCTTCTGGCGCCCACGCAGCTCACCTTCTCTGCCCTAGGAGCTTGGGATGGCCATGGGGGAGCTCCCTTCTGGGTGGCTAGGACTGGCTCAGCTTCTCTGTCCTAGCAGCATGGGATGGCCAACACTTCTATTTTCAATATGAATGATATCAGAGTCGGAGGATTAATTCTAGATCATCAATATCTTCAAGATCATCTCCTGTCTATTGCAATTCAAGGAGCAGGTGATTTCCATTTCAAAATGTAAATGTTTGTGCTGTACACAAGTTACTTCTTGTCATTATGTTTTGGGTAATATACAACCTCTTGTTGGAGGCCAGGGGATTCTAGCTTTATTATGATCTCTTTCACAGTGGCTTTTTGTCTATCACTAACCAACCTATACCGAGTAGACTCCAAAATTACAGAGAAAAGTCATATATAAACATGGCAGGTTCTTTCCCAAACCTGAAATGGCAAAATAATACAATCCTAAGGTTTTATTTTATCTAAGTGAGAAATTTGAGCTCCTAGAGATCATTTGAGATTTCTAACTCTGGAGCTTTTAAAGCTGGGACAGCATGCTCTCTCTTCAAGAAAAATTCCATTAAAATGCAAAATGACTTCTTTTTCTCACCATTTCACATGACTCAAGGGTTATAAAAATGTACTATACATTTTTGTATGTCCTGCTGTGATTTTTCTCAATAACCCTATTCTATTCCTCATATCATTAATGTTTTTATTTTATTAGCACATGTTTGCCATGCATACTGCTTGTATGGAGTTGGTGCATGTACTTAACATGTCTTAATTCCTTTTTTCATCACTCTCATCTCTTGATCCCATTCCTATTTGAGAAAGAACTACCTGTCTCTCTATTTCCTATCATCTATCTTTTATTTATTTTATCCTTTATTTATAATCTAGATGTCCAAGATCTAGGAGAGTTTTCAATGAAACAGGGCAACATCAAAGCCAGGGCAAAAATTCTTGGGCATGAGGCTAGTTTCTAACTCAGAGAACCAAAACCAAAGAAACTCCATCTGTGCCCTGAAAATAAACCAGTGGAGAAGTGTGGAGAAGATGTGAGTAATTTAGAAAGACATTAACCCTAGACAATAGAGTTTGAAGGTATAATTTTAGGCATTTTAAATAAATTTCCTAAGAAATAATCTAGGTTGGCTAAAAAAATTTAAGAACATTTTGTGTCATCTCAAAATCACTCTTTCTCTTTTTTCTACTTGTGTCTTAAGTCATTGTGGTACATTAATTCCTTATTTGTAGCTAATATGAAAGAGCTATGGTATTTACCTATGAAGTGTATCATTTCTAGATTAAAATACACCAATTTGCAAAAAGCAAAATTGGGGAGTTCGTAGAGATATTGATACCTTCTTTGGTAGTAATATCAAAAATATTTAAACTACTTTTGCTGAATTTTAGAGTTTAAGTAAGTTCTCGTTCTAGTAGCCTTCCTCTCACATTATCCTGTGTTTGACACTCTTGAGTACAGTATAATTAACTTGTGTCACTGCTATGTGTAACTTTAGTATCATTGTAGTTTTTAAGGCACTAAATTAAGAGTTGTGTCTAAACAACCAAACAGTCCCAGACTGTTATTTTAATTGAATGTCTCCACCAAGAACACAAAGAAATGGAACTCTTGGAAGAGAGAGACAACAACAACACAGCTGTCCTGAAGCAATCAGTCTTTTGTCAGATTTTATATTCTTCTCTAAAACAGCTCATGAATTGGACATGTTAGAAATGAATGCAAGTTTGAGGGTATGTCTGACAATTTGGAACAATTATATCTGAAACTATAAACATTTAATTGTGGAGCATAAGGACAAATATTATTGGGCCTCTACAGATGATGATTGTGTGTTTGTGTGTGTGTGTGTGTGTGTGTGTGCATGTATACAAGTGCATGCTTGTTGAAACAGGGTCTTTGTGGAAGCTCCAGAGAAAATCAAATATTTAAGAATTTTATTTTTCTCCAGACTATTATTTGTTATAATGTTCCCACTTACACAGCAAAGACCTGTACTGGAACACCCAGAGCACAGCTACTTTTCTAATTATTTCCATATAGAGAAATAATTACCAATTTTTAAAAGATGTATTTAAACAGAAAAGCTACAATCTGTGCAAACAGTGCACAGATACATATATACAGAAATATTTATTATTTCTATATGCACAAATACGTATTTACTTTTTCATATGACTGCTCTTTTCAACCAGTAATTTTTATATCAAGAATAAGCTCTGTTCTGTACATACATGATCATAGTAGTTTTACAATAATCTTGAGCAGTAGGCATTTTAATCTCATTTCAAGAATGAGAAAATAGAGAGTTAAATAACTTACCCTAGATCACAAAGTCTGTCAATACCAAAACAGAGACTGGACTCAAATATATCTGACTCCACTACAATTTATTTCTTCCTCACTGTTGTCTATTTATTACAATAGTGGTCATAAATAATAAATACTGACTGTCTGCTTTCCTCTTCTCTATCTTATTTCACTTGTCAATATATTATGAAACTCTCTCCATCTCAATAATGAAGTTATAGTACATTCCATTCTAGTACATCATAATTAGTTGCTCATATTTAGAGTTTTTCATGAACATTTGTTAAACCATTAAATGTCTATTGATGGCCTTCTCTGTGAAGTGATAGACTTCAACAATATATTTATGAATATATTTTTTATTTTTATTTAACTATTCCTTTTAAGACAAATTCCTCAAAATATAATTGCCAGGATGAAGAGGAATATGAGTAGTCACTATGACAAAACCAAGGATTTTCTGATTTGTAACTGTATGTTTGTATTAGTGGAATGGAAGACTAATAATTTCCTCTTACAGTAAGAATGGTATAACTTTTTAAAATGCTAATCTAAAACAGATAAGAAATATCATTTTTATTTGGAGTTTATACTACAGAAGATACATATTTTTTATACAAATGCCCATTGTTCATTATGTTTTTCTTTATATTCATGCATCCATAACATCTTTACAATTATGAAATTTCAAATCAATAAAATTTATTTAATTCCTTCTATGTATTCATTTCATATATCAGTAAAATTTGTTTTATTTTACTTATTTTTTTACCTTATTCTAAATCTATGGTATTGATATGTGTGCTTTTTGGTGTTATAAATGAGATGTATTTCATTATGTTTTCTACTGATTCATAATTTATCATCTGAATTTGTCATCTCAATTTTATTTCTGTCATGCCATTTATTTTACATGTATGTAGATTCAAATAATTTGTCCTTTTGCACACAAAATCTATCCTATATTTGGAAATATTTGCAATAATAAAAATTGTATTTTATAAAAATATCATTTGTTTGCTGCAAAAATAATCATTACATTACTCTAAATTAAACATATTTTCTAATATGGAAAATTATTCAAAAAATAATAGTCAGCAAACCCTACATCTCTTTAGGCAGTCCAGCAAGGGTCCCTCAACTATCAACTACTCTCTTCAAATCATAAACAAAGAAGTATCTCTGTATAAGAGAAATCCTCAAAAAATGTGCATTTGTGCTTGAGTGGAGAGTGATGCATCCTAATCTCTTGGGGTCTTTAAATGATTGCACACATCTTGCATCGACAAAGATTCTAATACTCATTCTTCTAGTTGCCTTCCTTTTCAACAGTCTATACCCTCATGTAAGTTATTGCCACTTCTTTTATCAGTTGGTTTATAAAACTGAGAATAGCAATTATATCCCCTACAGTAATCATTAAATATTATCATTAAATTTATGCTGAAATTGTTGAGCCTTTATAGTTTTCACAAACCATAATTATTAATCTCCACACCTATTCTTTCTTATGAGGGAATAACTCTTCTTTATAGCTTATGCATTCTTGTGTGATTTTTTTATTATACCATCTCAAACTTTTGACCATGATGATAATTTAAAATACTTATAAAAAGAATGAAAGAAAGAAGTAAAAGATTTAAGTTGTCACTGCGGGCTACATAAAAACAATCTACCCTATTGGCATGTAAACATTTTTACTTCTTGTCCAAAGAAATTTTAAAAAATTTTCCACCTATAGTAATTTGCCTGTGAACTTCTGAATTCTAATTTTTTTGTGTGGTACTGCGGACTGAACTCAGGACCTTGTGCTTGCAAGGCAGGCATGGTGCTACTGAGCTAAATCCTTGGCCCCCTGCCTATGAAGCTCTTTAGGCCTGAAAAATACAATTAGTCTCAACTGACCGTGAACTGAAAAAGCTGAATCCTGAGGTGTATCCTATAGATTACTGTTCAAGAAACTCACAAATAGTTTGAAATTAGAGAATAAGGTTGTGTTTTTCCTTCATTTAGATCACAGAATCATGGAATCTAAAACTTAAATAGCAGTTGGTTCATTTTCTTATCATATCTAATTTGTAAAACTCCAGTTATTGTCATACAATATTCCAGATCAGAGAATCTTTGAGAAGACCTGTTTGATCTTCTGCCAGGTTTCTAACTTCTGTAGAGGGCAATAGAATTACCTTATATTTCTCTTCCATTTTACTGTAGTTAGTACAATAGCTGAAAGGAAGATTTGGGGAACCTCACAGATATTATAACTAGGGCAAAAAAGAAAAATTTGAAAGCCAGTTGGGAAATAAATATGAAGGCAAATCTATAGAAAAAGCCCCCAGAATGGATATATTAAGTCTAAGTTTATGTTGAAAGGAGGTTATCTAGGTATGGATAGATTGGCAATAAATTATATGAAGTTTACGTTTTCAGCAAAAAACAGGGCTACTGGACAGGTAATACATGGAAACCAGAAAAGCCTCCCACATGCAGAAATGAGATCATGCTCACATGAACTTTGGAACTAGATCATTCTGTGAACTTTCCCAACTTGGCAATGTTCCCTAAGGTTTGCAGTCACATTAACATTTTAATGAAAGTAGGCTCTACCTCATGGAGTAGTGAAAATTTTTCGAGTGGATATACACAGTAAACATTCAATGAAAGAAAGCAATAATTGTTTTCAGGGAGCTCAAGTGTCCATGGCAGAGACTGGTATCAGTCATGAAATGAAAACCATTTTACAATAAGGGCTATGCTTTCATAGTCTGACTTTTCTTTTATGGAAACCAAAATATTCTTTAATCTGTGGTGGCACAAAACCTGCTGGAGGCAGTTAAACAGTCATTACATTGATTAATCACAATTATGTGGATCTTGGACACAATGCAATTATGGCAGTCCTGGCCATGATGTAAATTACTTATCATTCATCTTTGTTCAGTCACAGAGGTATTTGTGGATTTGCATTTGTTCTAGTTTTTGGAACAGAGTAAAACAAATTTAGGAACCTTGCTGCTTTTCAGAGACTTCTGAAGGAGGCAGCCGTTTTTTGCAAATCCCATATGTCTCAAGGTTTACCTCTTAGAATCCTCAGTTCTGATTGAGAGATATTATTTCACCATTTGCATGGAACAACTGCTTTTTTGAGATGAATAATACTAAGTTGTTCCAGCCTCCAGTCCCCCTCATTGCTAAGTCTCACTCTGTATGTATTCCTTGTTTACTGGAGATTTTAGTGTCTGGATGTATTTTTCACCTTAACTAATTTCTCCATCACTCTGTCTTTACAAAGACAAATCATCCAAAGGCCCAACAGCTTAATATTTTAATTAGCACTAATACTTCTCATATTCATTCAATTTTATCCAACATTTCTGAGACACTTTCATCAAGTATTTGCTTTTGTTCCCTTTATATCACCTATCTGATAAATGCTGCTAGATAAATTTCACAACACTGCAGTAATTATGATTGTCATCTCCAAAAGAGCCTAAATGTGACTAGAATTCTTTGAAAATTTAATATTTCTCAACACTTCCAACAATTAGAAAGCAAGCCATCCCAGTTTCCAGTCCTCATTGCAAGGCTGCCACTCTTAAATGTTTAAGTAACTGCTTCCATTTTTGGTATTGATTTACAGATAAATCAGAAGATATCAGATTAGCATTTCCTTGATTTCCTGTAGCTATCACCAAATTTATAGTCTACCCTGTATCTTTTCAACAAGAAGTTGTTATCACTTTTCTTATGTGTGGTGAATTTCTCCATTTGATTGTGACCCTTCATATTCTTCTAGATACCTCAGATTTATAAATTATTTTTCTGTTTTCCTGTACCTGGTCTAGATTCAAATATTTTATAATTTCTCTTATAATCACACTTTAGAAGTTTTTCTTTGAGATTTATTTCTATCTACAGAATTATGTTCATCCACTCTATCCACAGTAAAGTAATCCAGAAAGTAGTCTTAATTACTCTTTTATTTCTTTATGTACAATCACTCCTCAACCTATAAAAACTTGGATTTATCATTTCCAACTCCATTGATTTTCACAGCAAGTTTGCTAAGAATCTATTTTTGCTATATATGATAAACACTTCCCTGTATTGTCATGTTTGTTTCCATAAAACACTTACCACAAAATGGAATCCTTTTTTTTCCCTTAGAAAATAATCTCTTTTTGCCATTCATGTCAATACACTTTCCTGGGTTTTTTTCTACCTTTCCTGTTGCTATTTCTATTTTAATAGAATACACGAGAGAAGAGAGAGAGAGAGACATTTTTATTTATGTGAGGTTCATATTTTGGATGTTGGAGCTCCTCTGAGTAGCCTCCTCTTTAGGTCTCATTTCTTGCTACATCTTTCCTACCACTTTTTCCCCAATCTAGTGAAATACCACCTTCTCTTCATATTTACTTCATTCACGAAGCTAAGAGCCTGTTTTGGGGACCTCCAAACATCTTGATTCCTTCACCTTAATTATACTTGACTTCTTCTTACTGGTCATATCTCAATAGTGATCTAAAAATCTTTTGGAAAACTTACTCTTACCACATGCCCTTTCCATGTGTTAATAAAAATCCCTATTTTTCCTTCCCTGATATTTAAAATAGTATATTTAAATTGTTTCATTTTTAATTTTTTCTATTAGACCATAATCTCTTAGACAGTAGAGAACAAATATACCATACCAGAAATAAAACACAAGACTATATGTTTTACAGAATACACTTAATGAATATTTGTCAAATAAAATGAATCAATGAATTATATCATAATATACATTCTAGAAAATTTAATAAAGAATTCCAGCCAGAATAAATTATTGAAAAGAGCATTTTTAAGCACTTTGAAAATAAAGTGGTTAATGATTAGAAGGCATTACAGAACCAAAAAGAACACATTGTGCTGCCAATTAATTGGATTTCCTCCTGTATACATGAGAATGTCCTCAGTGGAGTGCCTACATTTTTCTGTTTGGAAATGGCTTTGCCTCAAAAGTATCTAATAATTTAAGTCTTAAACTCTCTTAGATCATTGTGGATGCTATGGCAAAATGAGTTCAAATATGAAAAACAAAAAGTAGTGATATTTCTTATAGGTCTGAGATATTGCAAAGTTAGCATTAGGCTTTGTTTCATTCAACAGTTGCTAAAAAATGTCTTCTGTAAGTATATAGAAGAAAATATTTTGTAGTAGAAGTTATAGAATAGAATACTTGAAAAGCATTGAAAGTCTGGGTGATAATTTTCTACAGGGAGATACTTGCCAGAAAAGGTATTTCTATCCTGAGTGGGAGGTTGGCAATATAATTGTCAAAGTCTTTTCCAGATTTAAGATATCATGATTCTGTTAAGTATTATCATCCCAGGATGTGCTGTACATGACTGCATAAGCCTAAACTGTTCTACATTGAACAAACTACAGAGCAAGTCACTGAAAAAAAAAAAAAGAGTTATGTGCATCATCTTGTATACTTGGAGCTTTTCAAAGAATGTAGAATGAAAAGGACAAAAATAAGAAGAAATCTCTACCTACATCATGTGATAATAGATCCTCAGGAAATGTTTAGGACATAGTTTCCTCCAAATTTCGTGCATTTTTAAGTCACAAAGTTTAGTTTATTCAACTATGACCTATACTTAGAATATACTTTTAAAATGTATTCTATCATATGAAAATTCCAGATGTAAAATAAGTGTTTTCTTTAGATTCCTAAGAACTTTTGAAGTTTTTCATTGTGATTATTTTTGCCACCTTCAAAAGTGACCTCTTTGTACACTATCATCTGAAGTTCCAATGAGCTAAGTGGAGCTTTTATATGGTCAAATTCATAACCTCCGTGTTTTCAAAATCCTTTTAAATGATAATGAACCTGCATTGGTGTAGAGTTTAATGTTGCTTTCTGTCTGCAGTGCAGACAGAGGGTTCTTTCCTTTTCCGCTATGATTTGGAAAGGACATCAGAGGTCAAGGAACATAGTCGGCTTGGATAAATTCCATGGATGAAAAGGCCTAATTGAGGGGGCTGGGTAAATTTTGGTAGGCAGCCTATGAGTGAAATGCTGTTTCCAATGGTGTTTCAGTAATTTTATCCAAATAAGAAGCTTTCAGGATTGACTCCTGAGACCTTGTAAGTAGTAAATTGTCACACATTCCAACTGAGCTAATGTTTTACCAAGTGGACACATTTGTGAGACTTTTGATCAGAGCTGAATGACAGAAATCCTAAAGTAAATGGGAGGCAGTTGCTACATCTTCTCTATTGTTTCTTTAGCAATACTCCTGCATCAGAACCTTCCACCTGTACCCACTGTTGTGATCCACATTCAGGCTCTTACTGGCTTATGTATACTCTGTCAATATGGTTTCATTGCAAGTCTCTAGGCTTCCAGTTAAAAGAGGAATTTTGCCTCCATGGTTCAAGCTGGACTTGCTACTGGAAATCCCTTACTTGAAATTTTCTTTGTTCAAAATGTCCGGGCCTGTCCCACCTCAAATACCTAGACATGTCGGAGCCAACTTTCCAATCTCAGGAATATCTTTGTCTTTAAAGTAGTTTTGTCTTTCCTCCTAGATGCAAATAAGATGTTAGCCCCATATTTTGAATTACCCAATGGGCTTGTTGCCCCTATTATGTGTGAGCCAATGTCATGCTTGATCCTGCCTGTTAATGCATATTCAAATTCTGTAACCAATGAATGTATACTGAGAGTGCCTCACTTGTAACGCCCCCTCCCAGAATGTATAACTTCTTTGCTCAAATGTTGGATGGGGCCAGTCTCCCGTGGGAACGTAGGCTGACCTGCCAGCTTAAATAAAGCTTTACTTTCACTTTGTCTCCGAGGTTCCTGGTGCGCTTTCCATGCTCTCGGACTAGCGGTAAGGCGTTTTATCAGTTAAACAGAAACTGCCCATTTCACCGTTTCTCTCCTTTCCAATCTTACCTGTGTGGAACATAAGTCAATCTTTCACAAATACTATTTTGATCACAAATAACTAGTTTCTCTGAAAACCTTCAATGAGTCATTATTATTTAAAATAAAGTGCCAACTATTTAGCATATATTTAAGTACCTAACTCTGTCTACTATTGTAAAAAAAAAAAAACCCAAAAATAATAAACCCTACTATTGAATAAATTATTCTTCAAATAGTGTTAAGGTCCTGGTTTGAGTATTAAGTTATAGTATCCACCCTTGAAAGGTTACCTTCTCTTTATACCCATTCACCATGTTCCCCTTCAAATCTAGACAGTTTGTATTTCATTGGAATTTTAAAGCTATTAGTATCTAAACTACTACTCGCTGAGCAATTAATCTGTAATCTTATTGATATAGGGCACCAGGTAATCCAAATAAACAAAAATAGTCCAAACAAGGGCAATATTATCACTGTCAACCTGCTAGATTGCCGAGTGTGAGTTCATGTGCTCTAAAATCAAAGAATGAATCCTAGGAACAATGGAGGTTAAGAGTAAAAAAATTTATTGAGAGAAAGGTAGCTTCTGTCTAAGAGAAACAGAAGGAGGACCAGAAAGTGGGTTGCCTGTCCACCCCACTTTTCCAAGGTGTTTTATAGGGCACAGCCATGAAGTGAGGCAGGTACAAAGTGAGACAAAACTATAAGACCCAATGGAAAATTACAAGGTGGGCATGAGGTGAGACAAAACCATGATGAACCAATAAGATTACAAGTACAGTCACCCAGGTACTATTGATTAAGTGGGGATCAAATGGGAAAACAAGTCCTGTACAAGAAATTTCCAGAAATGAAATGGGCTAGAGAGATTAATGCCTATTTAGAATATCAATCACTGCTATTTATCCCCAGGGGAAGTAAGTGGGTGCAGCATTTTTTCTCCTTTTATAATGCTAACAAGTGAATGTGTATAGATTGTCTTTCAAGGGCAGGCCCTGTCTAACTCCCCACAAGATATCTAATTAACCTACCTATCTACAATATTGTGACATCTCTTCTTGTATTGTACTTGGAGTTTATTTTCTTATTTCTTGTCCTAGCCTTGTGATTTTGTCTTTTGGAGGGAAGAGAATGCCTTAATATCTTTGGTTAGATCTAATGCAGTGTCTACAATGCTCTTGCCTCCACATCTCTATAAACTTCAAATAACTACTAGCTAAATTCATATGAAATATCACCTTTCCACTCTTTCTTTAAGCTGCAACTTTAATATGGTTCTTAGTTGAGAAAATAGAGACTCAGGGCATTAATTCAATATTATCAAGTCATTTAGAAGGTTACCTCCCTAATTGTGCTAAATTGTGCTCTTCTGTTGCAGAAAGCCAAGCTCATGTCACACATATTAGGAATAATTACTCATAGTTCTCACCATTCCCCTCAGGCACTGATAGATTTTCTACCTCTATATTGATCTACCAGTTATTTCTTGTCTCTTTTTAAACTGACTGGTCCACTTCAAACAAGTATACCTAATTTTTTGTGTCCTCTATACATTGGCTAGTGCTGCTATTTTATTCCAACCCTTTTTCACTGATGTGTTTCATTTAATAGATGTTCCATAAATATTCATTGGTTTCATCAGATAGAGTTTTGATGCTTCCTATCAAGCCTGGGAGTCTCCTGAAATGATAAACAACACACTTGTACATACACATACAATTTGATCCCTATCATTATTCTTCTGTGAAGTGAAGCCGGAAGCCCAAAATTAAGGAAAGGTTATGGCCAAACATCCCAAGCCGTGTATTAGATCATTATCTTTTAGTTTAATCTCTTGCTTTTTTTTTTCTATTACTTTATCCTTGAGAATCTTTCCCCTATTTCTCCTGAGCCATTTTCTCCCCCACTTTTCTCACCAAGAACATGAAGCTTTAGTGAAAAATGCATTACTTTAAAAGTCATATTGTATGATATGTATTTTTTAGTTTTGAATTAGAGTACATTAATTTTGAAATCTATAAATTTTGTGCACTATAATCAGAAGTCAGTTGCCTTTTGTTGACTGCAAACAATGGGATTTGCAAATGACTTCAAGTCTTTCAGTTCATGAAAGTCATACAGTGTTCATCTGCTCTATCATTGAAGTTATTTTTAAAATAGCTTGATTCTAGTAGGATATTCTAGAACAAATCAGGGCTTAAATTAGATCAATGGATTGTCTTATCCTAAATACACACTTGAATTACCTGAGAATGTTTGGTGAAATGTTTTAACACTGTAAGTTTCACCTTAATAACGTGTGGAAATGGTATATAACCATGAGTGTGTATGTTCACATGCTTATCTATGTACACTTATCTCAATGGATTCAAATGTAAAGCTGGAGTTGAGAATCAGTTGATTAGTGATATTTAAATTCAATGCCAGTTTGAAATATTCTGATTTTAGTTTAAAATTATATCTGTCTAGTGCATGGTGAAAGATATAGGTCTAGTTTTAATCTTTGGCAAGTTGAAGCCCAATTTTTCCAGCACCATTTATTAAAGAGGCCTTCTTTCCTCCAGGGAGGGTGTTTGGCTCCTTTAT
>NW_004624732.1:2552718-2568395 GCF_000247695.1 Heterocephalus glaber | reverse complement strand
AAATAAATAAAAGAAAATAGAATTATATCTGTCACTGTGAATCTTTGTACTTTAATTTGTCTATAAATTCTATTAAAATCCTGTTATTAGCACTTAAAATTAAGGTAACTATCAAAACACTGCTAAAATAGCAGTGTATTCTAGCCACTGCCCTGAAAATATTAAAAAATACTGGATCAAGTGAATTTTTTAATAAATTTATTAGACTAGGAAAAAGTCACTTTTTTTTCAAAGTAAGCATTTTTTGCTACTGAGAAGCTCATTCAGAATTTGGATTTGGCAGGTATTATTATTCCTTAACATTAGGGGCTTAGTCTCCCTTTTGGTCTTTGAAACATTTAGCTGAGAGAAGTGCTTCAATTGGATAAGCAATCCTAGCTGTCCAGTACCTTACAACGTCTTATATAAGTGTTTGACCCATTTACATTCTTAAGAAATTTGTTAAGAAAAATGAAGATCCAACATTTAAATTCACAAAACTATTATGTAACTCTGTGGAAAAAGTCCTAAAATTAAATGGAACCTAATGACAGAATGTGTGGGCTTGTGTGTATAAAACAATGCATCAGGAAGGAAAGAGACCCGCTTTCCAAAGAACCTAGAACAAAGTTGTAAGTTAGGTTAAAAGAAATACAGTCTTGGAAAGTAGGATAGTTAGAGAGAACCTAGAAGACTGGGAGGAAAAAAAGAAGAAGCAAAGAGAAAGTGGTGGTTGAGTGTTATTAAAAAACTGTTTCCATTTTATGAATAATCACACAGTGACAAGATGTCTGGAAAAATGTTCTAAGCTGACATACTGAAATAAGTGGACCTAACAATTTCAATTTCAGCTCTGGTTTAAATCACTTATAAAGTAGGTATGACCTACTTTAAGTGTAAGATCATAGAACTCATGGATTAAAACAATCAATTTTTATCCTATTTTTCACTGTATTTGTTACTCTTCTAATAGAATAGAAATGATAAATGAGAACATTCATATTCTAACCTCCAATTCATCCATTCATTGACCTGGGCAAATTATTGTAAATTATTTCTCTGACTCGCAGTTTTCTCATCTTTAAAATGAGTTTAATAAAAACACTGCTGATGGTAAATCATATATTCAATTACATTTAGATAATGTATGTTAGAAAGATTAACTGAGATATCATATATATAATACATATAATATATACATATTTTACACATATATATATATGTGTGATTATCACTCAGCCAAGCATGTTGTAACCATTGACTCAGGGGTAACCATAATAAAGAGAAGCAACCTTGTAAAGTAGACCTACAACTTAAAATAAATAGGAAGAGAATTTAAAATTGGCATGCTTTGCAAACAGGAACCTCACAGTTATTTGTATGTCACTGCTCAGGATTTTAATGTTCTGTGAAATAGTCCCATCATACAAAATGCTCTAGGTAAAAAGTCACTTTTATCTCTTGGGCTAAGAGAACTACATTGCACACTCCAGGTTTTTTTCCACTCATTTGTTCAAAGATAAGCAGCAAGCTATTACTCTCTTGCAGGACTGTTTTCAGAGACTATTTCTGGCTACCACTTGTGGGAATGCTTTATGAGATGTCACTGTGTGTAGGAAAAGATAGCATGGTTTGTCCTGGGCAGATAGGCCATATTCTGCTCCAGACTGATGGCTTTGTCTTTTGTCATTGTCAGAGGCTTATTTAACAAGCTGTGACTCTGGTTCATTACAAAGAAAACTGTCATCCCAGACACGTGGCCTGAACATCCTTTCATCTTCCAGGGCAGTGGGATCTGTCTTGTGACATCAAGCAGACCAACAATCCAGATGGACTATGCAGGCTGCAGCCAAGTATCAAGGAAGCTTTGTGTTGGCACAGTTCCAGGGTTGTCACCTTTGATTAGATTACATGGATGGGGAGAAAATGTATGTAAGCTTTTAAACTGTGTATGCTGATAATATGTTACAAATATCACCTGAAAGGAAATGGTACAAATAGTTGCGTTAGGTGATAATTATTTATCATGATGTTATTCTGAGTAACAGATAAGTCAATTAAGATTGATTAACTCCACCATCCTTCCATCTTCACAACCTCTTCTCATCACTAGATAGTCATAATACATAATTTCTTGTAACAACTTTATAGTTTTAATTACAAATATTCCTTCAAGATTGTGGACAAGTGATTGATTCATTGGCTTTATGTGTGTGTGGCAAATTGGCTCTTTTAATTTCTATATCAACTAAGAAAGAAAATATGTAGAGATAGTCAGTGTTTCTCGGGGAGTTCTGTGGTTGAGAGTAGATGGATTTATTTATGTTACAACTTTTCCATCACAGTCTGTGGGACATATATTGGCTGTGGAAATCCAGCCCAACCTGCTGAGTTCAGCACATTGCCTGATCCTCAGACAAAGTATTCTGCTGTAGCTGTGACTTGGCAGATCAGATTAAACTACTTTGGGGACATTAAAATATAAATATTTTATAGGTGCCCTCATGAGATTGAATTTAAACTAAAACACTTAAAAGTCTCAGTTGTTTGATAGTCTCACTAATGATTTCTTTATTTTGCTTTGCTTTAATCTACATTTTGCAAAGTCATCTTGTATAGGGTTCAATTTTATTTTTTCTCTGCTGTTGTTTTCCTGATAAATATCAGGATGTTGAAAGAAGTTAGAATATTAGCAGCAAAGTTTTGAAATCTAAAGGTGAAGGAATCCTTTAGCCAACAAGTGTCTCCTATAAAAGTTCAAATTACTGAGCTCCCCCGCTGCCATCCCAAGCTCCTAGGGCAGAGAAGGTGAGCTGCACGGGCACCAGAAGCAGCTGCTGGATTAATTTCTCATGTTCCCTCATAATTTTGAAGCAATTTTTCTTTTCCTGGTCACTAATTGCAATAAATCTTCTATATCTGAAATTCTGTCCTCACATTGGCTCATTCTGCTGTGTAGACTTTCAATGGAGTTTTTGATCTCCTGGAAATCTATTTGCATCTGTTTTATGGATTCCATTTGTTTCTTATGTTGGGATTCCATCATGTTCCTCAGCTCCTCTCTAGATTTATTAGTCATGTCTTGCATTAGGGACACAATTCCTCCTGTTATCTGAGAAATTATTTCTGATTTCATTTTTTCCAGATCCCCTTTTGTTGCTAGTTCAGTGGGTCCAAGTGGTTGAGTATCAGAGTGTTCCATCTCATTTCCCTATGGGGTTGCTGTAGGTGATCTGGAAGTCTGGTTTTGAGACTTATTTACGTGTTTTCTCATTTCGACTGGGGCGGGGGCCTGTTACCGCCTGCACAGATTACCTCCTCTGAGCTGGGAGAGGTGGGACAGGGGCCCGGAGCAGCGGTAGGGATGGTAACCCAAAAGCCCTTTCCTGTAGGCTGGGAGCAGTGGGAGGGATGGTGGCCAGGAAGCCCCTTCCTCTGGACCAGGAGCAGTGGGATGGCGGCTCAGAAGCCCCTACCTCTTTGCCGGGAGCAGCGGGACTCAGTACCTTGGTCTGGTGGTCTGGTGTCCTCTGCATCTTTGTAGTGTGGAACCAGGTGGCTGCCTGTCTGCAGCGGGGCGATTCGGAGCCTTCTGCATGACTTGGGACCTCTGTAGGGCATGCACAGACCTGCCTATTGGCAGTGGGCTGATTCAGCGTCTTCTGCGTGACTCAGGACCTCGGTATGGAGTGCACAGACCTGCCTATCTGCAGCGGCTGATTCCCAGATCTGACTTCTAATAGTTTGTTTTGTTAAACAAATTTTCATCTATGTTCATACTTTTTTCTTCTATTATCTTTATCTAGTTTTAGGATTAGCACAATGTTGAGTTCCTAAAATGAGGGGAGAAGTGTTCCTTCTTTTTTCTGCTTTAATTGTTTGATATAATTTATCAGTTAAAATGTTTATGAGCCTGCTGTTGTCATATAGGTATGTTTTCAAGCTAGGAGTATACTTTCTTTAATAGGTGCTATTCAAATTTTATATTTCCCCCAGAGTCAGTTTCATTAATTTGTCTTCCAAGGTACTTCTTAGAAGTTGTCAAATTTATTTCAAAAAAGATTTTTGTAATATGCTTTCTATATCTTTTTAAATTCTGTCAAATCTGTGGTAATTTCTCCTAGATCTTGATGTTGTAATTTAAAAATGCATAATTGATATTGTGTAACAGGAAGAAAAGTCTAAAGGAGCAGGGGAAGTGGGAGAGGTAGGGGAAAGAAAAAAAGGGAAAAGAAAAAATATGAGAAAAGGAAAAAAATGGAAACAAAGTCTTTACAAATAGGGAAGAATGGAGGGGGTGAAGGGAGGGCAAGGGAAGGGGAAGAATAAAAGAACCAAGATACTCATGTAAAGGTACAAGATCCCAATGATGAATGTAACTGTATTTTATACCTAAAATGTACCAATAAACTTAATGGGGAAAAAAAAGGAAGTTCTAATTACTAAACTGAAAGATAATTCTTTTTAAAAAGTAAGAACACTGCAAACCATCACAGAGAGGAGGGTGTACTCAGAGGGAGTCCATCATACAGTTGGACACTGCACACAGGTGCCAGCTGGGCTTCTGAGTGTGGCTCAACTCTACCCAGCACTCAACTCACTGACCAGTATGCTCAGGAGAGTGGGTCTGTCTAGTTACATGCCCAGAGCTGGTCCTTTCCATCTCAGCATCAAGACACCAGATAGGCTAGTAGTGTTCTTAAGTTCGTTGAAGTTAGACATTTAACAAACAAAATATCTGCATACAGCCAATCCTGGTGGCTCCTGTCAGAAGTCCCAGCACTCTGCCAAGTGGAGACAGAAAGATTGCCAGTTTGAGCTCAGTTGGGGAAATTTAGTGATTTAGAAGGACTGTCTCAAAATAAAAACAGGTCTGGGAATGTAGATTACTATGGAGGCCCTGGGTTCAATTCTCATTATGCAAAAAAAAAAAAAAAATCTGTTTACATAAAACAATTATCCCAAAATTGTCTCTAGGATTTTAGAAAAAGTGGTTTTCCAATTTTGACATAAAGTCAACTGCATATGTTTTATCAGTCCTTTAAATGTATAATTAAACTTCCTAAAAATCTAAATTTAGTTTTTAAGTTTTATGTTCTTGAGATATCTGTATAGGTGCTAAGATTAAGGTTGAACATTCATGTATCCCTCTACTTTGAATGCTTTGGAAATAACCTACCTAAGCCACTACAAATGATTCTTTTAATTAATAAATCTATGTAAATTATAATTTAATCTTGATAAAAAGGAATGTGACTAGCCTTGGTCATGATTACATTTTAGATGTGGCGTTCCCTGTCTTTGTCAAATTTGCCTTGCCATTCTGTGGGGGGTTTTTTGGGTACCAGGGATCAAACTAAGGACCTTGGGGTTGTGAGGCAGGTGCTGGATCACTGAGCTAAATGCCCAAACGTTGCCTTGCCATTCTGGATAAACAAAAAACTTCACATATCACTGGTAAATGTATTCTTACTAAACAAATAGATGTATTGAGTAGACTACTTTTAAGAATTTTTATTTATAGTCTAGAATTGATTAATGGCCCCCCTTTTTTGCCTTAACCAAATGATATAACTCTTCTAGATGAGATGTAATATATGAAGCACTGGGATGTTTTCTCCCTTACCATGTTATTCTCATGTAGTATATTCTCTTTCTTTTTACTTTTAAATACTTTCATATTAAGATCAAGTATCCAATGGATAGATATTTCAGTAATTAGCACCCAGATATAAAGTTTATATTTCTTAAACAACATACCATCTAAAATATTAAAAATGTGAACCAGGAGAGCTTGATTTTCTATGGTATCTTGATTATTTGTGTCCTTTTGGAAGAACTATAGAATTAAAAAGGAAAGTAGAGTAGCCTTAAGTACATATAGGACTCATATCTTAACATTCACATGCTGTATAATTAATTTCATGGTCAATTGAAGCCAGTTAATTCAGTCAAAAAATCTTTGACAGATTTTTCCAGTTATACAGCAAAAGAAAATCTTTGAATTTAAAATGCACATCAAATATCAAATATTAAGTTATTCACACTTAGAATCTACATTCTTTGCATATGCAGGTACACCTAACAAAATGTGAGCCAAATTAAACTACAAAGATCTATTTCATTCAGAATATCTGCTAAAATGAAAAATTGTACATGGCATAAATTAATTCCACTTTGGTTTCATGCCAGACTGCAAACAAAGTATGCTTATGATATATGAGATAAAGATGCAAATGACAGAGAAGATGTTCTAACCAATGAAAATGAGGAGTTACCTAGTTCCTTACAAGACATCTCCCAGTTTCATAGTCAGCATACCTTATACAGAATGAAGAAGCAAGTAGATTAGAGCTCATAGCTTCCTAGCTTCTGCAATTCAGGCTGAGGGGAGTGCTATGTGAATACTCAAAGTTGTACCTACTAAAGTTAAGGCAATTCCATCCTGCTTTATGTTTATTTCTTATAGTCATCGAGTCTACAGATTTGTTGCTTCTACCCATGGCCTGGCACAAATTAGATATCTCCCAAACTTTTGTCTAATATATTGTGATCAAAGTTCAGGACATCCCTGGGGATCTGAAAGAGTTGCTAGACTCATGATTATAGCAATTCTTGGTGCCATAGCTTCTCTGATAGAAAGCATAAAACTTAAAATTGCAATTCAGTGTAATGTCCTTATTTCTCTTTTGCTTCACATAGTTCATGTGAAGACTGCAGCTATAGATCATTACTGTGTTCAGACTTACCAAGTCTTAAGTGATGCATAACTTTATTTTTTTGAAATTAAGTGAAATAATGGTTTAATCTTCCAAAAGTAAGTTGTGACACTGTTGGTGGTTAGCTTCTCATTTTTTCCTTTGAATTCAAATCATTAGAAAGTAAATGAGATAAAAATAAAAATTCTAGAAACTATATCTTGGAAAGCTTTTATGAACACTAGCTAGTCCCAGATGGGAGTGTGCAACGCCATTGTTTTTAGCATAAATACCTGTGTTTTATGGAAACACTAGGCAAGATTTAGAAGATCAATAGTGTAAATCTATCATATTCACCATGTTAAGAACCAAGACAAAAATTTAATGTATTTTATTTTGCATAACAAGTTGTCTAAGAATTTTACAGGATATTAATTTTACTAAAATATTAGTCATTTAATAAGCTAATTCTGATTTGTGATTAACTGTTAAATTAAAATACCTGCCACATTAATATCACTGTTAACACACACTGTTGTAAAATAATAAGAAATTTGGGTATCAACTACCCTCCTCAAAAACTCAACCTGCAACCTCTATTAATGATGGCAAATTGGAGAGCAGCATAAGAACACAGACAGTGCATCTTTGTTTTCCAAAGTTTTCTCTTGTTTTGATTTTGAGACAGTATCTTGCTCAGACCGGTCTTGAAGTCAAGATTCTCCTGCCATGGATACCTGAATAGCTGGGATTACAAATGTGTCCCACTGCTTGTGGCTTCAGCATTGGTTTTTTGTTTGTTTGTTTGTTTCGGTTTTTGTAGCATCACTTTTGAATGTTATATGACAAGTTAGAATGGTTAGGAGTTACTTCTCATTAAGTTTAGAGTTTGTTTGATAAAATTCTATAGTTTGAGAAACTGAAACTATAAATAAAGACTAAACGGTATAATAGATAATGTGAAATAGGAAGAAAAGGGGCAAAGGGGAACGGGAGGTGAAAGGGATGGGGTAGAGGTAAGGAAAGAAGGGAATGGAATTAATATGAGAAAAAGAAAAAATGGAAACAAAGTCTTTGTAAATAGGGAAGGATGGAGGGGGTGAAGGGAGGGCAGGGGAGCGGGGAAAAATAAGAACCAAGAGAGATTATGTAAAGGTGCAAATTTCCAATGATGAATGTCAGCACATTGTATACCTTAAATGTACCAATAAAATTAATTTTAAAAAATTGTATAGTTTGGTTTTATCAAGAGAAATAAAAGGAAAATGGTTTCTAATCTTAATTTTTTCAATTTTCAACATCAGCTCTGGGTTTTGGGCTTCCTTTTAAAGTTACACAACCTTAGGGCCAGGGATTTAGCTCAGTGGTTCCAGCACCTGCCATGCAAGCAGAAGATCCCGAGTTTGGTCCCTGCTACAAAGAAAAAAAAAAAAGTTACACAACCTTTTGTCCACCATAAAGAAACACTAGCCAATTTGCAATCTATTGTGCATGTGCATGTTACTTCTGCTTTCCCGGAACAGCAGCTTTGTGAATATTTCATAGCTATTCCTGAGTTGAGTCAATTCATTGACATCTGTCTCAGAATAGGAAGCATTCTGTATTTACTTTGTCTGTGTTTACTAATCTCACACATCTTATTTTTTCCTGAAGGAAGATTAGAAATGCAACACTAAATAATTAGCCACTCAGTCTACCTGTTTTGTGGCAATCATCCTTGAATCTCTTTTCCATTTGTAAAGAGTTTTAATAAGACCATTAATAACAACAGTTTAAAAATATTCCATTCAAAAACAGAATTTGGGACTGAGTACATAATGAAAAAAAACCCAGCATGTGTACACACAAAGCTGTAAATGTACGCGCGCACACACACACACACACACACACACATTGAACTGGGAAAACTTTCCAAATAGTCAATGAATGGTGGTGGGAAGGGTATGTGAGGAACTGGGCTGTCTGGTTATATAAGGAGATAAAAGAGATTTAACATCTCTCAAATTTTATTCAGATAGTAAAAGGAAATTTGTTCACCTGTGTTTCTTGGAAAGATATGCACAGAATGAAATTTAAAATTTAAGTTAATAGCATACTGTGTCAAAATTGAACATCTGACTCAATCATAAACAATCAAAAATAAATTTACTATTCTCAAAGGATAGAAATGGGTTCCAGTAAGTCAGTTTCATGAATTCTGTCCTTGGGAAGGATAGAACATCCACTCAGCTACAGATACAATGGAGCAATTGATGAGCTAGAAATCAGAAGTCTCAGATTCTAATTTTAGAAACAAAATGTCTGATTACATGACCTTAGGTAAGTTACTTAGCTAAACTGCTTTTTCATCAAGCAGGAAGATAATATTTTGAGATTCATGAGCAAATTATTTTTAAAATACATGAAATATAATAAAATCATAAGTTAGATATACAGTCTGATATACAGAATAGTACAATTTTATACATCTTTGTGTATGTTTTTGGTGTTACATATATAATTGAAATATATGTAGGTCTTAACATTTACAAGAGTCATAATTTAATGAGGGTATAAATTTAATATTTTTAATAAGTCATAGGAAAGACTAAGATCATTACCATATATTTTATTATTAAGTCTATTCTATACATTTTGAGATAGTTTTCTATTTTATCTGAAAACAGTAGAAATAAAATAGGAAAAGGAGTAAAATAATTAATCTTTTATTTCTCACACAAAAACTCAAAGAAATTCAAGTCCCAGAGAAATATCAGAAAAGCACTTAAAAAGTTATTATTAAATGTAAATAATAAATAGTTATAATAAGAGAGAAAATGTCTTGAAAATAATTTGGTTACATAGAATGGAAAAGTTTTTGAGTCACACACAGAACATCTTATGTTTTTCACTTAAGTAAAGTTAGTTATTAGAGCAACAAAAATCTATTTTAACAGATAGTAAACACATTTTAAAAACTTGTTTTAACAACTCTTTGTCTAAGAAACCAACATATGGATGAGGAAAAAGAGTCTGTGTATTTATGTATACATGTGAATATATATGTGTATATATGTATATAACAATTTATGAGCAATAAAGATAGAATTTCTTCCCTCTGAATTCTTTTGAAATCAAGAATGACAAGTGTAGGAAAAACAAAACAAATAAAATACATTAGATTTATGTTGTGTAGCAGTTTACAATTATCTACTCTAAAATAAATTATAATAAAAGCTAATATTAGCCTAACTATAAAGTACTCATTTTATATCTATAGCAATGTGCCTATAACACATTTAGTGTCAAAGTTACTGTTTCTTTATGATGAGGTTAGTTGTTTCCTAAAGGTGAACAAACTGGTGATAACCCACTGTTTATTAGGGTTAATCAAATATATCACCTAAACAGGTTTTTAGTCATTAAATATTTGTTGAATCTGGAAAGAATGGAAGACAGAGAGAAAAGAAGGCAGGAAAGCAAGAAGATAAGAAAGTGGGAAGGAAGGAGAAAGAAAAGGAAGGGAATATTCAGTTAAATGATTTCTACCTCAACCTTTATTTTGTATTAGAAAGAAGACTCCAAAACATTTCAGGATCCAGTTGCTTTGCTTCTTAAGATAAGAAGACTCCCAAAGACATGTTTACATCAATTTGTTCTTTTTAACTCTGCCAAGAAAAACATTTAAGTTAAGCATAATAACTCAATTCTGCAGGATGTTGATTAATCTAAAGTTTCTTTGCTTCTAAGAAATACAACATACTTTTAAAAAGGACCCATTTGAACTCTTTGACATACGTGATGCTGGTTTCACATTATAAGCCATTCACTATTATTTTAATATTTCGATATTTTATTTATAGTTTAAATACAGTACAAAGATAGGATGAGTGTCCTGAATCAATTTCTTAAGAATAATTTCAGTCTATGGTGCAACCACTGTGGAAATCAGTATGGAGATACCTCAAAGAACTAGGACTGGAAGTCCCGTTTGACCCAGCTAATCCCCTGCTGGGTATCTTCCCCAAAGAATTAAAGGAATCATACCACAGTGATATATGTGCACCCATGTTCATAGTAGCACAATTTGTAATAGCTAAAACTTGGAAACAGCCCAAATGCCCATCAACTGGAGACTGGGTAAAGAAAATGTGGTTTTAAAATAAAATGGAGTACTACTCAGCCATAAAAAATGAGAAATTAGAGACATTTATAGCTAAATGGATGCAAATTGAGGTGATACTCTTAAGTGAAATAAATAGGACACACATGAATAAATACTGAATAGTTTCTCTGGTGTGAGAAACTGAAAATGTAAATAAGGACTAAATGTATAATAGGTAATGTGAAATAGGAAGAAAAGGGGCAAAGGGGAAGGGGAAGTGGGAGGGGTAGGGCAAAGGAAAGAAGGGAATGAATTAATATGAGAAAATGGAAAAATGGAAAGAAAGTCTTTGTAAATAGGGAGGGATGGAGGGGTTGAAGGGAGGGCAGGGGAAGGGGGAAAAATAAGAACCAAGAGAGATTATATAAAGGTGCAAATTTCCAATGATGAATGTCATTATATTGTATACCTAAAATGTAGCAATGATTAGAATGAATAATTGATAATGCAAAATAGGAAGAAAAGGTCCAAATGGGTAGGGGAAGTGGGAGGGGTAGGGGAAAGGAAAGAAGGGAAAGGAAAAATGATGAGAAATGGAAAAATGGAAACAAAGTCTTTGTAAATAGGGAAGGGTGGAGAGGGTGAAGGGAGGACTAGGAATGGAGAAAAAATAAGATCCAAGATGCATCATGTAAAGGTACAAGTTGCCAATGAGAAATGCAAATGTGTTGTATACCTAAAATGTACCAATAAAAGAATTTTAAAAAAGAATAATTTCAGTCTATAAAGATAACTATATTATTAATCTTTTAAGCTATAATATGGATATTTAACATTCTATTCCCATAATGATTTAATTTACCCACTTAGAGAATATTATTTTTCAAATATCGAGAATAATATCCCTTAAATTTGGCCTTAATTCTTGAACACTAAAATCACACAAAAATGTATTGTATTCTGTACACAAAGAATTAATTTCTTTTTAACTACAAAATTCTAGCCCTTACTGAGCTACTAATATGCTTTGATTGTTGTGTTTTATTTTGTTCCACTTCTGACTTCTCTCTAAGTTCATATTGCCAGAAGAGACAGGTGGTGCATGAAAGTTGCTTAAAACAGTGCCAATTTTAGCTCCATAGCAATCATGGGTAAAACCAAGTGGAAATTTATGCAAAGGTGGGAGAAAAGTAAGAAAGAGGCATGATCTTTTCCCATCTTCTGGATGCATCTTAATATTTTCTCTTATTCTAATTTCCTAAGCAATAAAGACTTCTAGCATTTAAATTAACAAAGTGAACTATGGATATATTTCATGCTAGACACTGCAATATAACATCTCACTTAGTCTTCATCAGTGTCCTGTGCACTAGTATTACTATGCAAATTTTTCAAATGAGGAATCTGTGTCTTAGAATACTGAAATGACCTATGTCAGATTACTTGTTGCTAAAAAGTGTTAGATCAGTGGTTCTCAACTCAGGGCAATTCTGCCCTCCAAGGGGTGTTTGGTAATGTCTGGAGGAGAAATTGTGGATTTTTACAACTAGGAAAGGGACACTACCAGCATCTAGTATGTTGAGATCAGTTGTCCCACTAAACATTCAGCAACATACAGGAAAAACTAAAAATAGTTTTCTAGCTCAAAAATTCTGTGGTTCTGAACTTCACAAGCCCTTAAAAAGAAATATTCGAACTCTATGTTCAGTTTTCTCCTTATCATAGCATGATTTTTTTCCTTTGAAGCTGATAATGAACCTCATAGCAATAACACAAAACATAGTTTTTGAGACAGTAGGTAGGATACATTAAGAGGTGGTGGTTTGGCCCAGCATCCAAAATGGAATGTATAAAATGGTAAACTATTGCATCATCACTTGTATAATATTTGTGTTAAATCCCTCAGACAACTGTCTGGGGGTAGACAGAGTTGAAAACTTTAGATTCTGTCTTTGATTTCAAGTAAGAAGATAACCTGTGTGTGTGTGTGTGTGTGTAGACAGATATAGTGATACATGGAAAAGTAACTATGTAAGTAGCTTATGCTGAGTGTAAGCATACAATAGGTAATAAACTATATGGTTACATTTAAAAAGTGCTTATCATGTGCCAAGTGTACTTATGACATATGTACAATTAAGATCTCCAATTTACGGCAAGGAAACTGAAGTCCAGAAAGCCTAAGAAACCTCTTCAAGAGTCACATATTAAGTTGCAGAGCTTATATAAGTGCATTAATATATGAGTGTCAAAATAGAATATATTTTTCTTTTTTTCTACAACGATCCTCCTTGGTGCTTACAAATGTATTCACCTAAACAAAACTTTTCCCTTTCCTGTCCTGACAATCTTAAAGTCTTGGACTAAATCAGCTCTACAGCTTAATGTTAAGGTGGCTGAGTTGTTTGCTTTTGTTTGCTTTTGGGGTTTTTTTTGGTAGGGGGGGTTTGGCAAGTCTGGGATGGAACCAGTGATCTTGAACCTTCTAGACAAATAATGTATGACAGAGCTGTATCCCCAGCCCAGAGCTGAGTTTTTATAGCTAGAAAATGGATTCTAAAAATGTTCATTTTTCAGAAGTTTTGAATTTTACAACTACAACAACAATCTATGGACCCGTAGAACATAGTAGTTTCAAAACTTAGTAATTTTGTATACTGTGGAAGTTTCTCGACTTCTCTGAACTTTGGTTCCCTTAGGCATAAATGGAGAATAATATTAATGCATCTCTCATAGGGTATTACAAGGAAAATGGTTTTATAAGCTCGAATAGAGTATGTGTGGAACATAAAGTAAATTTTCTAAATTATTAAGCAAGTCTGATTTGTTTCTACTGTTAATAGGCCTTCGAAGTCATGATCTCATCCACATCATCAAAATAACATTATAATTGGTCTCTTTCCTTTTGTGATGCTGTATCACAGTAGACTATGAAAAACTCTAACAATAACAAGCTTTTTGAATTAAAATGAAAACTAAACTATAAAAAACAGTAATACTTGGTATTTTTTAAAAACTGTCATCTTTGTCTTCCTCTTTCAGTAACAATACATTTCTAAGACAAAGAGGCATGAAACTTCCGATCCTACTTTCTTTACTATAATTTCTGGGTGAGAAAAATCCCACTCTTATTCTTTTCATTTTATTAATTCAATAAATATTTGAATTAAAATCATATAGAAGACCATTTCTTTGGTGCTAACAATGCAATGGCGAATATGGCAAACACATTTTGCTCACGTGAAGCTTGGATACTGAAGAGGTAAACATCAAACAAACAAAACAATATATGGAATACTATACTGTAAGAAGAGAATAGGATTACAGAAAATGTATTTCCTTCAAAGGTCAGTCAGGCAAATATCAGAAGGATTATTATTACAGAAACAGAGACTATTATGTCACAGATCTTGATAAATGAAAAAATATATAAAATCTATTTATAGAAATAAAAATAATCAGGTGAATTGGTAAGGTCAGCATGGAAGATTCAATTACCGATGCCAATTCTTCATCTTTCTATCACATCATTTCCTATATCATAACACATTTCCTTGCACTAAGTCAGAGTATAACTCCACATTTCCTGACTTTGGACTCAAATATGTAACTTTCTTTGACCAATGGAATATGAATGGAAATCTCAGGATGCCAATTCTGAATAGTCCTTGCAAACACCGTGTGGCTTTGGCTAGTTCTTCTTAACATCTGCCATCTGCATGAGAAAACCATACTTTGCTTAGTCCACTAGTTCAAGAAGAATGAGAGACACATTAAACAGAGCCATCTGGCTGACTGACAGGTCAACACTTTGAAGCAAAGCTGCCCAGCTGAGTCTTCCAAGTCCAGCCAACTCCCAATGCATGAATGCATGAAGAAGCTCAGCCAAGAACAGTGGAGCCATTCCAGTCACCCCATAGATATATAAAAAATACGCTTAACTCTTGCAGATCCCTAATATTTTGTAGTAGTTTATTTTGCAGCAAAAGCAGGTCAGCATATTTGACAAGGTAAGCAAAAACAAGTTAAGCCTAATTTAAAATTCCAGCATGTTTAGATGAAGCAGAAATGGCAATCAAGTTACAGTGTCTAGGGAGACACAAAAGAAGAATGTATGTAGCATCATGAAGGCTGAGATAGAAACATAATTCACAAAAGAGGAATGAATGTTCGACACTGGCATGGCAACTAAGTCCAATGAGTAAAATAAGAACTGGTAAATTTCCAAGGGTTTCGAAAACATGTGTGACCTTGACAAAGGTAGAATTGAATTGTAGAGGGAAAACTAAGAATGGACTGAGATGGAGAGTAAAAAGGAGATAAAGCAATGGAAAATTTATCTGCAAATTGTTTCCTCAGGAGATATATTTGCTCTCAGTTCTAAATGAGGTATAATTTTCCCTCCAATACAAAATATAATAATGAGTCTGTAGCCCTATTACTTGAATTTAAATTCAATAGTATTTCTAGATTGTTTTAAAAGTCTACATGGTTTCTTAAGAGAAAAAAAGTTTAAATTACTAAACAAATATTCAGTGAAAGTTAAAATATTATATGAAATATTTTATAAATAATACACATAAATTATTTCTGCTAGTTCCCATGCTATTGAGGTTTTATTCATAAAGTCTTTCATCTTATTAAAAAGCTTCTGCACTGCAAGAGAAACCACCAACAGAGCTAACAGACAACCTACAATGTAGGAAAAGTTTTTAGCAGCTGTAACTCAGACAAAGGACTACTATCTAGAATATATAAAGAATTGAAAAAATTCATACTCCCCAAATTCAAAGACCCAATTCAAAAATGGGCATTTGATATGAACAGACATTTCTCAGACAAAGAAGTAAAAGCAGCAAATAAACATATGAAAAAATGTTCAACATCACTGGTCATTCGAGAGATGCAGATGAAAA
>NW_004624732.1:2525983-2542928 GCF_000247695.1 Heterocephalus glaber | reverse complement strand
TATATGGCTTCAAGAAGCAGAAGTACAGTAAATATTTTTAAAAACTATAGCTGGGAAGGGTCTATCTGATCATTCATTTCACATAGAAGGCAGTTGCCTAAGTTAGTGTGTGACTAATGCCCTTAATATCCAGGAAGGAATAACCCTAGAAGATCTGAGATGATGAGGTCTGTAGTAGAAGTATGTGAATAGGTATCTAATAGTGGGCACAATATGAAGAATTTTGTATCATACATCGCCAGCAGCATCTACTAAATAAGAGGCACTGAACAAAGATGAAGACAAAATAACTTGACCAGTTGACATTAGGCATGCTTTATCATTGCTCCTCCCAGAATTGACATGATATACAAATTAACAAATATGAATTACTTATGGATCTGCTTGCCAATGACAATATAGCTACTGGTGCACTTCAATGTCCAACATAACGATGACAAACCAACACTGAGCCACTAACATGACACTATTCCTTAAAAAAACAAATGGTTTCTTTCTGTGAAGTAACTAGACTGAGACCTTTCTGTTCTGGAAATTGCAGAGAGTTACCCTGACAGAGATGGTTTTCTTACATAACTTCAGCTAGCGCAACTATCCATGGGCTTAGGTAATGTTTAATTCTCAGGCATTAATTTCCACACAATGTAACATTCAACAAAAAGACTCATTTCACTGCAGTGACTATGCAAGATTGGGCCCATAACAGTGGAATCATATCATGAATTGGTCATATCATGAACTTCATGATAAAGAAGCAGCTGATCTCTGCAAATATTAAAAGGACCTAATAAGATAGTTGAAGTGCCAGATAAGTAGCAATATTCTGCAAGGACATTGTGCCATCATACAGAAACTGCCCTTTCACTAAATCAGAGACCTGTACATATAGTGCTATATTCCCAACAAGAAGAATACATTGATTTGAAAACTGAAGGATAATGGCAAGAGTGACTTCTCTTACCATGTCTTCCAAACACTGAATTGGAAAATAATGTGTTCTATTCCCACAACTCTGGTTTCTGTCAAGTGAGAGGGCATGATCTCCAGAAGGGATGTACTCCTGGCACATAACATAGGGCTCAATGAACAGTAAGCTTCAGTTACCACCATGGCCTTTGAATACCATGTGAACGAAGGTAGCAGATGAGTCATCATTAGAGCTGCATGGGGTAATTGTGCCTGGTTAGTAAGATGTGAAGCTGCTTTTGCACAATGGTAGTAGTCAGCTGAGGCTGCCATTAAGAGATATCATAGACTGGGTAACTTAAAAAATAGAAATTAATGTTTTGCTGTTTATTTTCTCACAGTTCTTTATACCAGAAGCCTGAGACCAGTAGTATGTCCATGGGGTCTGGCTTTGGCCATACTTTCTTCCTGGCTTACAGAGAGCCATCTTCTTGCTATGTGTTCGTACAAATTTTCTTTATGTTGGGAATAAGAAAGATCTTCCTCTCTTTATGCCTCTCTCATTCCATCTTTCTATTAGATCAAGACTTCACCATTATGACCTCATTTAACCTCAGTTACTCACTAGATGCCCTATCTAAAATAAAGTTATATTGAATAATAAAGCTTCAACATAAGAATTTGGAAGGAGATACAAACTAGTCCACACCAGGTAGCAAGGGTAAATATTTGTTGGTGCTAAATATAACTGAATTGACACATACAGAAATATTTATTTGGAATGTCAAGGATGTTTAACTTTTTTAAAGCAATTGATTCTAAAGTAGAGAAAATATGAAAGCTTTGTACCATTGTTTGATGATTTGGAGAATCACACCTACTGAAAAGTACAGGCCGGGGGAAATAGACTGACTTTCATTCCAAGGATATGTATATGAAATTTAAATTTTTTTTATTCATTAAATTTATCGGTACATTTTAGGTATACAATATGATGGCATTCATCATTGGGAATTTGTACCTTTACATGGTATATATTGGCTCTTATTTTTCCCCATCCTCCTGCCCTCCTCCAGCCCTCCCTATTTACAAAGACTTTGTTTCCTTTTTTTCCTTTTCTCATATTTATTCCTTTCTTTTTCTTTACTTATCTAGTTATCACACACTAGTATTTTGAGTTAGATGTAAAAAGTCTCATTTATTTTTTGCAACAAATTTAATTGATTGAGGATTTAGTGGTGGACCCGCATCTCTTCTGCTGCTTAGAAATTAGATCTCCATTATATCTCAAGTTTTCTCTTTTTTTTCCCCAAGTCTAGATAAAACTTCATACTTTTACACTGAGAAAGGCTCAGGTGATCATTAAAAAAGAAGAAAAAAATCATCATACTACAAATCACCTTTAACATTTGTCCTTAAACCAAATTCCTCACAGCCGATGACTCTACATGTCCCTCAGGTGTCACACAGCACATGTATACAATTGAAAATGTGCTCCAATCCAAAAAGCATAGGAAATTAGAAAGAGATATGCTGGAAATATATTATGATCAATCACACTGTATCTTAAAGCCAAAAGCAAAATTAATGCAATTATGGATCTCCTCACAGATCTTCAGCACTTATCTTCAGCACAAAGATGTTTTCTGTTCACTGGAGTTTTGGCAGTATTGATTTTTTTCTTCTAAAATGTTTATTGATTTAGACATCTTGCACAGCATAAAGCATTAATGTGTGAGTTGATTATATCTTGCTCTAAAGTAGTCAAATTCTTAAAAGCCACAACTCATAAAAATATAGGTGCTGCAAATATTATATATTTGTCATACCACAGAATCATGGGGGAACTCAGGATATTTTGAGTATAACACAACAATTGCAAAAGTTCAATTTCTTTCAGAGGAATAAATAGCTATTATAGTCTATGCAAAGTATGCAAGGTTTAAATCTATTCAAATTGTACTTTGAAAAATCAGAAATCTATTGTGGATAAAAACTATCAATTTTTAAATTTATATTATTAATCTTTGTGAATGTTAAGCAAATAATCACAATTCTGATTATATGGAGAAGAAAAATGTTACAAAACAGATAATAAATGTCTATAAATTAAGGTTTTCAAAGCAGGCCATAGTTCTTTATTTTCTTTTAATTTAAATACAATAATGGCTAATGAAGAATCTTCATTTAAGTTTCTCGCTAAGAAATGAAAGTACAGTTATTTTTGGTGTTTCCTCTATCCAGAAAGTCAGGTAAAATACCATGAGTCTCATACAGTGCACTTGAGAGTAACCAGTCTGGCTTTCTGCTTATGCTGGTTATTGTATGGTTTGTCATTTGTTCTGGACATCAGGCCTCTTGAAGTACCAAGGATCCGTATCCCTGTACAAAGTGAAACATGAACATGAACCATAGGTGTTCTCTGCCTTAGTGGGATATGTAATAAAAACCATTGTGGGACCAATGCACAGAGGCAAGAGAACATCAAAAACATGCATAGAGTAGAGAGATGAGGCGTATGTGTCTGTTTTTATCACACCATTCTGTGAGAAGGTAAAACCTAAAAAAATCTTTCAAATGTTTCAAGTTCTCAAGTTCTGGATGAACCACAAGGAATCCAGGGTTTCTGTGTGTCTTAATTGAAGAGGCATAGAGAAACTGACAATGTTGATGAATATGCAGAGACCTGAATCAGGACAAAGCAGCCTGCAAATGTAAGGATGCACTGATCAAGGTCTTAGTTTACCTTGTGAAACTTTAATGGCCAGACAGGACCATAACATAGGAATTATCAGCCTAGAGAGTAGCCCAGAATAACCATACTATAACATTTACCAAGAAGTACCCAAAATTAACATGTGGATTCAAGACCAAGTTTTTATTATCTATTTCATTCAGATAAAATGTCTTATAAGCCTTGCCTTTCGTTTCATCTAGAAATCATCTAAGAGGAAGCAAGTAGCTCCAGGATATATATACATATATTTTTTTTTACTTGAAAGAAACAGACTAAGCTATGATACTGGATTGATTTTACTACACTGGAGTAAATTTGATTAGTTTTCTTTTTGGAAAGATTTTTATATGTAATGCAATGTTAGGAAGCTTTTGAGAAAGAATAAGTTATAGATAATAATCAGCTTATGTTTTTTGCATACTCTAAGTATAAAGTACAAATTTCAGATCTATCAAAAATAATTTGAGTCTTTAAAACAAGCAATGATCTTAAATAACCAGGAAAGAATAAATTATAATTTTTTTGTGATGGCTTTTCCTCTCTTGGCTACCCATTAATAAAGGGTATGTTTTGGCTACTCCTTTGCTTCAATTCATACTAATCTAGAGCTTTTTAAATCATAGGCCCAGATGGCAGCCATTCCAAGAAGATCACACTTACTAGAGAACATCTCAGATGTGGAAGGTCTTCCTATCCACAGAGTGAGTATTTAATTTACTAGAAGAGCTATGAACACTGGATTAATAAAAAAGTGAAATTTATTAACATTTATACAATATCCACTAAACTATAACTTTTGTACTCCTTCTTTGGCAGACTATAGCTATGGATTAAAAATAATAATACAATACATCGCATTTTTATACCATTTCTCTGACATTTTTGAAATCTTTACTAAACTCTTTTGTTATTGTTTAGACATAGAATGGTCCCCAAAAGCCTCATGTATTTAGAAGGCATAACTGACTTGCTGGTGAGAGGAGAGTATCTGGGACCATGCCATAGAAGTATATGCTTTTATTCCAGGCTCCTCCCTCTTCTGGCTCTGCTCCCTGGCCTCCCTGCTATGAGTACTTGTCACCTGCCGTGCCCTTCCTTCATGCACTTCTGCCTTGGAACCAGCTGACTTGGATTGAACTTACTGAAAAATGTGAGCCAAATGAAGTTTTCCTCCTTTAAGTTGTGTTTGGGGGGTGTTGTGTCCCTGGAGTGGGACATACACTTTTGTGTCAGTATTGGTGACTAAACACTGTTCAACCAATAGAACATTCTCTCAGCAGCAAGAATGTGTCTTTTAAGCAGAACATAAAAAATTTCAAAGAGTATTTGTAATACAAAAATTCTTACTTTCAGAAAATTTTCTAAATTTAAGACTAAGATAAAAGAAATGTAGTATAAATAAGAGCAAAAGTTTAAAAGAAAATGGAGGTTCACCTGAAGAAATTTCTATTTTCAGAAGATGAGTTAACTTTTAGATTAAGATAAGGGGGAGTATAATATACAATGTCTTAGTCACTTTATTGTCTTGAGATGCCACACCCAACACCCACAACTTAAAAAAGAAAAGGTTTATTTTGGCTCATGGTTCAGTCCATGGTCAGCAGGCTCCAAGGCAGAAAATGGCATGGACCATGGATATAGTGGGGGAAAAGATGTTCGCCGCATGGCAGCCAAGAATCAGAGAGTGAAAGGAGGAGACAGGAAGGGAGTTTTACGCTCCCAAGGCACACTGTCCGTGACTTGCCCCTTCAAACCAAGACCCCACCTCCTAAAAGCAAGTCAGTTATAGTGTCCCCATAATTCAGTCACTTTCCAAGAGCCTTGCCTATGAGAGCCCAAGGCCTCTATAGGACATTCTTGATCTACAACATAACAAATATAAACAAAAATAAGGATTTAAAAGAGAATGGAGACTCAATTTTAAGGAGAGATCAGGAAAATTAAAGTAATAGAGATGGAGAATAGACTAGGCGTTGACTGCAAGAGATAGATTTTCATTACTTCCATACTTTTCTATATTAATTAATCCACATTAGATCATCAGAAGCCTCATTCCTGAATGTTAAAAAAATGAATAGAAGGAGGAGGAAGAGAAGAAGGAAGTAGAAGAGGAGCAGATGCAGGTGAAGGAGGAGGAGTAGGAAGGAGAGGGAGATGAGGAAGAGAGATATCAATATACTCTTCTGGAGAGTAAAGGTGATGGTAGAGACACTGCATTGTGAGACTCTTTTAAAACTTCAAAAAAAGCTCAACTTACCTGCCTTATTATAGTCATCGTGTCAACTGACATAGTTATCCCCTTTCATATTTTTGGTGCAGGATTTCTTTCCTATAAATGATATTCTGGTCCTCTTTCTAATTACAAAAAATGTAAGCTCCTGGAATTATACTGTGACTGATTAGCAGTTAATAAAACAATTAAATGAATTTGGCTTCCTTTTTGTGTTCAGAGTATTCAGCCTAGGCAGCATAAATGTTTAATCACTAACAATGAATCCAGTACCTTGGCAGAGGTGATAATCTATAAGAATGGATCCAAATAAGGAAACTTCACACCCCACTAGCTTTTCCTGTCTTCTTTTCTTTCCAAGATTTTCTAAATCAAGTCTTAAACTAAAAGGTACCATTCCTTGTTTTTCTTTTTTTCTTTCTCTTTAAAATTGTCCATGTCTGTTCAGCCTATAATAGTAATTTTTTTCCTATTAGTAGGGGACCAGATAAATTTTTATTTGAATGAACTGTGAAAACTTGGGCAAATTATTGACACTTTCTGATGCTGTTTCTTGGTTTCCAAATGAGGTAAATAGTAGCCATTGTATAAGGCTATTGTGAGAATGAGTAAGATAAGACATAAAATGTGCATACATATGATGATAGGTGGATGCTCAGAAATGTCATCTTTCTTGACCTATCTTTTCTGTCCTTTGTTTCTCTCTCTTTCATAAGATACTTTGAATTTTTGGAACATATTCTAAGATGAATGTTCAAATTGTATGCCTCTTCTATATTGGCAATATGTGTAATGATTGAAATTGTATTTCATTGTCTTAGCACTGAGGATTGATAATCAGTGCCATGATTGTCACTACTCACTGTCATATTGCCAATATCAATATTAAAATCAACACCTCTATTCCTTGAGAGTAGGGAAGTTGAGGACTTCTACAGTCATTTTAAACGCTCAGTGTGTGTCACATGTTGTCCTGTTTACCTGAAGTCTTTAAACCGATGTTTAGTTCTTATCCATTGCTGAAAACCTCATTTTCATAGCAGGAAAATTTATTGTGGTGGTGGTAGTAGTGGGGTAACTGAAGTGGTAAACCCCTTCCATTTTTAGCCATCTGTGCTGACATACAGATGGTATAATTGATTTCAACCTTCTAGGTGATTCTCTTTTTCATAAAGTGACTATACCATGGCTTCATTAAGATTGAATGTATTTATACTGATTATTGCCTTACCAATGGAGGAAACTACCACCCTTGTTGGAGACTTTCCACAATCACAACCATGCTAATACCCAATTTATTATCAAGTATTGACATAACATCATTATTACACTCCACTTATTTCTCATCTAGAGATTTGACTATAGTTTTTTTTCTCATTAAAACACTATTAGCATTTTAACCAATTCGCCTAGTTTTAACCTTAATGTCTCAATTCAAAGGTCACTTCCTCAGAAAGCCTTTCCTGGAATCTTTTGTAAAGTGACTTCACTCAATTTTTCTTCCTTTAGTCTCCCTGCTTGTTTTCTAAGTAAAGCTCAACACAATCACTATTTATCATGTTTATTTTTGCTCATTTGTTTATTGACTTAATTGATTGTAGTTTTGACCCTAATTTGACCTTCATCAGGACAGGAAAAAATTATCATAGTTTCAAGCCAAAGTTAGAGTCTAAGATGAAGATGCAGAAATAGGTGTAGGTAAGAGATGATTCTAGGAAGTAGAGGCGAAGGAGAGTGGAAAAATTGAGACAGGTAAGAGAAAGAAGTTAAGTTCTCTGCTTGTTAATGAAGATGCTACTGTTTGGCAAGCTGAGATTCAGTTTCCTATGGGAAATTTCTGAAAAACGGAATATAAAATGTATAGTCAGCTCTCCTACAACATATCATATGCGTTTCTAGAAAACCACTGGTGTACAGAAGTATATGTTACGAATTATAGGACTTTTGCGGGGGGGGGGGGGCAAGTTAGGAGCACAACACTAAAATTTGTATCAGTAAAAAATATAAATGGTAGGGCTGGGGATTTAGCTCAGTGGTGCCGCCACCTGCTTCACAACCACAAGGTCCTGAGTTCAATCCCTGGTACCAAAAGAAATTAAATAAATAAATAAATAAATAAATAAAGCAATCTTAAACAGTGGCCCCACAGTGTCACATATGATAAGTGGTTAAGATATAAATAAAATCTATAATAGTGGCACTTTATCTAGAAAAAAAAGTTGCTAATGCAAAGCATACTTGCCAGATTGTACTGAAAAGTAGATGAAAGCTAATCAACACTTCTAACACCAAATTTGACTAGGTATAGGCAAAATCACATATAGAGACTCAGAGTTACTGGCACATGCCTAAGGTATGGGACATGTGCAATTTTTACAATTTTATGTGACTTTATTTGGCTATATGCTATTTTCTGCATTCACCTATATCAGAGATTATCACACGTTTCCATAAAGGATCATACAGTAAATATTTTAAATGTTGGGGGACATATGGCTCTGTCACAGTCCTCAAGAAGAGGATTAATGAAAATGGACATATCTGTGCTCTAATTAAACCATATTAAAAAACAGTGAGCTAAAGTTTTCCAACCCCAAATTTAATATACTCATAAGAAATCATGAATTAGCAAATATAAGAATTGTGTTATGCTCAAAATTTTTCTTAATGTGTCTATTTTGTTGGAACTAATTCACATCTTCAAAACAAGTATGGTATTTTAAAAACATGTCTATACATTAGAATTTTTTCATTCAGGTAATTTATCTTGAGAGTGTTAAATTTCTACAACTTTAGGTTTCCAATGTGCATGGTGAGCAATTTCCTGAATCCTAGAGAAGGCCTAAACTTTAAACCTAGAAGAAAAATATTTGAGTGGAAAGCTATCACCCTACATAAAAATTGTTCTCTACTGTCAGAGGCTGAGGTGATGTAGAATGCAGCAGCTCTTGTCCTCTATATATTTTTTCTAGTTTTGATTGCCATATATTCAATGACTGGAATGCATTAGGCACATACAATAAATGCAAAGAGATTCATTAACTGAGGAAACTAGGAATGAAGCCAACTTGATCCGTTTTTAATTGAGACCTTCACTCTACATAATCAAACTTAATAATAATCCCTTGAATACTCCATGGTTATAATAATTAAAAACCTGTACATTTTCTTCCAGATTTTTTTTATATTACTATTTCTTAGTGAGTCCTCTTAGCCATTTAGCTAGTCTACCAATTTAGTATACTGTACATCCAACAATTCAACATACATTTTCAAACAAAACAATGATGTAGTTATATATTTCTAGCTCACGAACAAGATACATTCTATATTAATTTTATTTAGCCCAATAAACTTCTCTGGTTCTAAATATTTCCTATTTAATAAATGCTAGTGACCAATGCCTTTGTGTTGAATATGTTATTATCCCTTTTGCAATAAAAGCAATTTGTAATATGAAAAGAATAGTTATTACTAGAATTTTGCATAAAAGATGTTGACTTGGATAAATTGTGATCCTCCAAAATTCGAATTTTGAAAGCTTAACATTTAATGTGATTTTATGGAGTCAGGGCTTTTAAGGAGGTCATTAAAGTTAAATGACATCAAAATGGTGAAGCCCTAACCTGGCTTGACTGATATCCTTACAAGAAAATGATTCTCTCTCTCTCTCTCTCCACAGCTATTCACAGCAGAAAGGCTATATAAGGACACAAAGGAAAGGTGGCTGTGTACAAGCCAGAAAAAGCAGAAAAGGAGGAATCATCACAAACCAACACTCTTGGCACCTTGCTTTTGTATTTCTAGCCTCCAGAACTGGGAAAAGATGAACATCTGTTCTTTAAGATGCTTAGTTTGCATATTTTTATTATGGAAGTTCTATCAAGAAAATACTTGGGATAACACTGCTGTAACAAGTATCTAGAACTTTGGAGGTAACTTTGAAGATAGATGGGTAATGAATAGAGTCTCAAAGAATTTTAAGATGCATGCTGTAAAAATCTTGGACTGCCTCTAAGGGACTGTTAGTAGAACAACTTAAATGAATCCAAATTCTGATGAGGGCTCCAAAGAAAAGAATACAGCTACAGAGAAAGGTCTGTCATCACAGAAAATGCATATATCCTCACAAACACAATGTTGGTAGAAATAAAAGTCTTAAAAGTTTTTTTGGTGAGATTTGATGGAAATGAAAAATATATCATTGGAAATTGGAGGAGAAGTGAGTATTCTTATAACAGTATAAAGAACTACTTGGCAGAATATGTTCTATTGTTTTTAAATAGAACTTGTCTTTGACAATCTTGGCTATTCATAGAGATTTTCAAGCAAAGTGTTAATATTGTAACCTGTTTTCTTCATACTGCTTATAGAAAAAAGCAATAGAAGAGAGGTAAGTTAAAGGAATTATTAAGAACAGGGAAATAGAACTTGAAAAGTTAGAAAATAATTGTGTTATATTCATACCATATAAAGTGAAAAAAGGTGAGAACACCAAAGGCAATAAGATAGTCACTCCATGGAGAGATTATTTATAGATTTAATCAGTCATCTCAGGTAAAGATAGGAATAGAAATGGGATAACACAAACAGAAACCCTGGAAGGAAAGGGGACAGAGAAAATGAAACAGAGTTAACTCTGGAATTCTGAGATTCAATGATAGGCCCATAGAGCTACCCAGCATTACCTTCCTAGAAAACAGAAGAATAACCCCAAAGTAGATTTGAAGATCCTCAGAAGTGCAACTCCCAATGCAGAGTAGGGAATAAAACTTTTTAGTTTCTTTGTTTTTTTTATTTTTGATGGTCAAGATGTTACCACCCAGTACCTGAGGAGCAAGTCCAACCCACTGGTCTGAAGGGTGAACAAGGACTCAATAACAAAAGGACAGGGCTGATGCCTAGGGCTGAGGAAGTGATGTTATCACCTGAGTGTCCCTAAAGAACAGAACACCCAGTCAAAGAGGAATATACTCAATCCTCAAGGTCAAATAGAATTTGCTTTCCTATGTTCTGTTCTTGCTTGAAACCCATCATTCCTACCTTGTTTCTTATTTTATCTTTTTCAATGGGAACGCCTATCTTGTGCCTGCCCCACCATTACCTTTTTGGAAGCACATACTCTGTCTGGTTTCACAGATTCATGGATAGAGACAAATTTTTCCTCAGGCTGACTTCTGCTTGACTCTCTCAGGCCTGCTTTACATGATAGTTAAATGAGACTGTGGACTTGGAATTGACAGATTAAGACTGTTGAGGCTATTGAAAATGTATTTTGCATATAAGAACATAAATTTGGGGGGACAGAAGGCAGAAAGTTATAAGATGAATTGTAACCCTCAAAAATTCATTGAAACCTAAACCTTCCAATATGACTGCCTTCAAGGATAGAGCTGGTAAAGCAGCCATTGTAACCGTCTGCAGTAGTGCATGACTATAACACCAGGACTGTGGGAGTTTGAGGAAAGAGCATCACAAATTCAAGCCCAGGCTGGACAATGTAGTGTCTTCACAAAAGCAATGCAATCTGGGGATACAAAGGCCCAGAGTTTAATTCCCAGGACTGCAGATAAAAAGAGAGGTAAATATAATTAAATTAAGTCACAGGAGCAGGTATCTAAACAAATAGGACAATAAGAGGAAGTAAAAAATGCTAGAATGTTCTCTCTTTCCTTTCCCTATCCCTCCCTTTCTCACCTCATGTGAGTGTCTCTGTGTGTGGACACATAAAGAAAAGGCCATGAGAGGAAACAGCAGGAAGTCAAGTTTCCTTTAGGTCATCTGTTTTACAGAAAATAACCCTGCCTGTGACTTATTTTTGAACTCTACCTTCAAGAATTTGGAGAAAATAATTTTTTTAAGTTAATCTGTCTGAGTAGAGTAATATAAAAATTATTTAGCACCAAAGAGAAAAAAAATATTAAGAAAGATTTCTAGAAGAAAAGGATAATTTTCATGAGAGCTGTTAGGAGTAACTATGAACCCAAGCACAATAATTCAACAAGCATTTATGAAGCCTTGGATATAGCAGATGTTTCTGACTATTTAATCAATAATCATTGCCTGTTCCCATCCCATGCCACTTCTGCTTTATTTCTAGTACAAAAAATCATCTACCTGAGATGAGTACAACTAGAGAAAAATAGTATGAAAATTTAAAAATATTTTTGTGTTGGCTTCATTATGTAGATTTTAGCAGAGGACTATGAAACAAATAGAAAATTTTTTCTGAATATGGTTGGTCAGAAAGGAGAAAAAGAACACAATATAGATTTTACCAGGATGGTAGTATATACCTAAAATCCCAGTGTTCTATAATGTTGTGGGATGAGAATTGCAAGTTCTAGCCCAGTCTGGGAAATATAGTTAAATAACTACATTTAAATAGTGAGATACCATCTCAAAATAAAAAATAAAAAGGGCTGAAGATGTAGCTCAGTGCAAAGGCCCTGCAATCCATCCCCAGTACCACCAAAGAGAAGAAAATATAACCTTTAGAAGGATACTTTCAGTCTGTAATAGATCTTCAAAATGGCAAAATCCATCCACATGGACTTTTCTGAATTTATAAAACCAAATTTTCTACCCTGAAGATAAATCTAATGACATCAGAAAATTAGGAAATAAATGACTGCAAAAAATATGATTGTTCAGTGTGAGATCTAAACCTATCATAGGGATTTAAGACAGAGTCCATTAAACTAAAGTCAGGAGTGAAAAAATATTATGTTCAATATAGTCAAGATATTGTTCATAATTATTACTCTAACAAATAAGCATTATGTTTTAGAGAGTATTTAGAAGTGTTGTTGTTGGGTCATGGTGATGGTATACTGATTGGTGGATTAATCCACTCATGTATTTATGACTAAATAAACTATTAAAAGGTGACGCCTTGTTAGAAGATGTGGGTCACTAGGGATGTGATCTAGAAAGAAATATAGCCATCCCAGATTCCTTCCTTCTGTCTATACTTTTGTCCAGTTTGACATAAGCTCCTTTCCTCTATGAGACACTTCCACCATGCACTTCCTAACCTTGAGTTAGCCAACAATGGAGCAAATCCTCTAAAACCATGTATCAAAATAAATCTTTACTCCTTTAAGTTGTGAATATCAGGTATTGGGTTTCAGCAATCAGAAGAAAAGCACTAAGATGTATTTTGATGTCAGGAGAGGGTCATTGCCATCACTGTACCTGACCATGTGGTTTAGAATCCTTTGGAATTGGTTTGTCAGAGGAGTTTAGAAATGATTGAAGATGCTGGCTAGATCCTAGAATGTTATAAACACAGTTTGATAGCAGATTCTAGTTGGAACACAGAAGACCAGAATGCTGATAGAAAAACATAGAATAAACACTGGGACCAGGAGGTTTCAGTTGGACTCAAGGCCTGTTATGCTCTCACAGAAAATTTCTCTACATTATGCCCACGTCCTGACACTTTTTAGTAGACTGAGATTATGGGTGACTGAATAATTAATCTAGAGAGGGTATTAAAAGACCATCCAACATTGATGCTGTGGTGGCTTTTAGCCAGGCCTACATAAAAATCAGGAGCAAATAGGAGAGACAAAATATACAAAAAGGGTATACAATTTTATCAGAAAGGAAATGTCTGTAGAATTGAGGCCTTGGAGAGCATGATTGCTGAAAAGATTAGCATAAAATAAACCAAATAATCTGCATCAGAACAATAGGAAAGATGCCTTAAGTCCATCTCAGGAATCAGAAAGACCCCACCCTTCACTGGCTCAAAGGTATAAAAAGATAAAAGTAAACTCTCTTGAAAATCATTGCTTTGAGAAAACAGCTCCAGGATATCATGTTGGAAAAGAGGTTCCTAGAAAATTAAATTGTTTCTCTGGATTTTATTCATAGTGCTTGGTCATCCAGACATTCAGAGGCTTCTATAGCCATGATCCAAAGGGGTCTGGCTAGTGGTAGACCTTGGCATCATCCATGTTATGTTGGTTTTGTAGGGATGCAAAATGCTAGGGTTGAGGTCTCAGGGAGGCTTCCATCAAGATTTCAAGAGAAGGCCTTGGAGGCAAGGCAGTGTGCCTTTAAGATGCCAGTGTGTGAAGCTATAAGGGTGAGTCTGAAAGTTCAGTAGGAACCCCAACATTATGAGATGCCAGGAAAGTGGAACATCAAATGAAAGCCACAGGCAGTAAGCAAACCTAACCCAAGAAAGAGGCTGTGAAGTTTGAAAACAACAATGGTTTCATGGGGCTTTTTGAAGGGGATTAGATTATGTGGACACTATACTCATTAGTAGATTAATCTATTATTGCATTTTAGATGAATATGCTGCTAGGAAGTAAGGCCTGGGCAGAATAGGCAGGTCACTGTGGGTGTGACCAGAAAGGGTGTGTCTCTTTCTCTGGCTCCTCCCTTCTCTTTCTGACATGAGCAGTTTTTCTCTGACACTTCCACTCTTCCAGCTGACTATGGACTGACTCCTTTAAAAACCATGAGCCAAAATAAATGACTCCAGTTAGGTTGTGGGTGTCAGAAAATTAAGTCCTATTCAGAGATGAGAAAATTACCAAGACTAGTATTATAGAAGACTGTCTAGTTTTTGTGGGGCATGAATGAAAAAGAACTTAATGATTCAGTAACCACCTATGTATTTTCAATCTTAGACCCACCAGCTTAACCTCAGAAGAAAGTGATCTGAAGCAGCAGTGCTCATGGAAGAAGGCTCCATCTATGTTGTGGCAATGGAACTCAGTTCAGAAGGAAGATTTTTGTGATAATAGAATCATTATCTTCTAGATTGGCTAATAAAGAATCCTATCCTACAAGCAAGCAGTGACCCTTAATTATTTCTATTAAGCAGGAAATATATGCTGTGAAGAAGAAAGGATTGCTATTCCTATTCTGCTCATTTTCAAGCAGACATCTTTCTTACAGGTACTATACTTCTGTTCCTCCACTTGTATCATTTATTTTGGAGGCAGGTAACTCCACACCACAAGTACAGTGTGCTGGACATAGCTGTCTTACCTTGAATCAAGGTTCTGGACTCCTGCCCATTCTCAAAGCTGTTCCTTAAGAGTATGTACTTACTGCGTGTGTGTGTGTGTGTGTGTGTGTGTGTGTGTGTGTATGCATGTGTCCATGTGTGTAGGCAGACTTTTATTTATTGTTGTTATTGTAAAATATACCTTACATAAAAATTAACCATTCAAAGTGTGAATTCCATGCCAGTTAGTACATTCACAATGTACTATAATTATCTTCTTTTTTTTTGGTACCAGGGATTGAACTCAGGACCTTACTCTTTTGAGGCAGGCAGCAGAACCACTGAGCTAAATCCCCGGCTATAGTATAATTATCACTACTAACTCCAAAACCATTTCATTATCCCAAAGTAAACTCAAACCTATTACATAGTCACTTCTGTTCTCCCCTTTCCCATTTCCTGAGAACCAGCTATCTACTTTCTATGGATTGTCCATTTTGAAATTTTATTTCCAAAATTCATTTGTTTCAGACTTTCCTTTTATCTAGTTACTTCCCTCTAAATCCTATTCAGAAAAAGAAAAAGGATGTTTAATCAAACAGTCAAAGTAAAAAATTTATCTCCAAACCTTTTTGAATAACCAAAATTATCTGATTCATTGTATGTTTTACATCAAAACTATCCAATAAAGGAAATTATATAAATGCTATATAACATTTTTCTTTTTTCTTTTCTTAGATACTATAATGATTAAAATATTTTAAAGAAATTCTCCAATTATACTTATATTTAATTTTGTTAAGGGGGATAATAATGAACAGAACTGGACAAAATTTTCTTTACTTTTGGGCAGAGACCTCCACTGACATTTTTAAAATTCTGTCTGGTGACAGAATATATTGAAAGCCATTGAATCTTGCATGAGAAAAAGGAAAATACTCAACACTAATATCAATTACATAAATATATGTGCCAAAGTATAGAGTTGAAAATAACAATTGTCTTAACTTGTCAAAATGTTGATGGACCTTTTTAGGCCTTGGCTTTTTATATTATTTCATGGTCTTTGTATGCAGCTTCTTATTTTCCAAGTTTGCTGTAAAAAACATAGGTCACTGGAGTCAGAGAGATAAACTGAAGCCAGAAATATCTCTTTTACACTATTGGTAGAAATCTAGATTGCTAAAACTGAGATGGAAAATAATATTTTATATATATATGTATATATTTCTAAACATATTAAAATAGAACTACCATAAGATCCAATCTCTTTCTGGGCATATATCCAAATGAAACTTGTGAAGATTTCTACATTCTTACATTCATTGTAGCATTGTTGTAATAGCAAAGATTTTGGAACAACCTAAGTGCTGTCAATGTTCAAATGGATAAAGAAACTGTGATACATATGTACATATATACAAGAGAATGTTATGCAATCCTAAAAAAAGAATGAGATCTATTTACCACAAAATGGATGATATTCCTTGAAGATAGTATACAAAGTGAGATGAGCCAGACACAGAAAAAAATAATTGTATGATCTACCTTTTAGGAAAGGTCTTTTAAAAATTCAAATAAAGAGAGAAAGGCCAAATAGTGGTAAGAGTGTAGAGGAAAGGAGAAAATGGGGAGATGTGTGTTAGAAGATACAGAGTAGCAGATATGTGGGATGATAAAGTCTAGAAATCTTATATACATCATGAGCACTACAGATAATAAAACTCCATTATACATGGGATTCACACTAAATGAGATTTTTTAGATGCTCTTGATATAAAAACAAAACAGCATGTATAAATATGTGAGATAATAAATATACTAATTTATTTCATTATAGTAACTCTTTGTACTGTATTTAGAAATAACATCAAGTTGTATACAGTAAATATACAAAATAAAAATAAAATATTTTAATCATTATGTTGTTTTCTTGGGCAAGGTTCCTAATTCCTATGAACCTCAGTACCTCATTTATAAAATCAGAATCATTTTATTATGTACCACATAGAGGTATAAATATTGAAATGTTAATTGACATACACATATATGTAAATATCAATATACATATCTTTATACATTCTAATCAATGCATTTTATA
>NW_004624732.1:2513165-2524471 GCF_000247695.1 Heterocephalus glaber | reverse complement strand
CAGGACCTTGCACTTGCAAAGCATGTGGTGGGACCACTGAGCTAAATCCCCGGCCCTAGGATTGTATGTTGAATAAAAACCTCTTATGATCTAATTTCCATGATTCTAAGTAAGTCATGATATGAATATTCCACTACAAATAACTGCATACTTTTAATTGTAGGCTTGATATTAAATAATGAAGAGAGAAATTCACAATTAATAAAGGCTTCAGGGGTGCTGTTGAGTCACAGTGCCAATGCCAGGCACTTATTAAGACATTTCAAGTGCTCAGCCCTACTCCTAGAAGAAGAAGTTAACAAACTGGAGAAGAAAATAGATAAACTATGGTAAAAATAAAATCAACTAATATTTCTTAAGACTGATGTCCCTGAGGAAAGGTAGGGAAAATAATTATTGGAAATGAGGGGTGGTTTGCTGCTTCCACGAACAGCAGAAGGGGGAATTTCCTTCCATTTTCTTTCCATTGAGCATGTTGTTGAAGATCATTTTTGTTTCCTACTCTTGGCTTCCATCAAGAAAAACTTTTTCAGGATTCTCTTCACTTCTCTTTTCCATTAGGAAAACAAGAATGATTAGTCCAATGGGCAAAGTTGAGAGAGTTAGCCTATGTTTGGTGCACCTCTGCTTTCCTTCCTCTTGATAAGTCTGCTACAGAGACTGATTCAGTTGTTCCAGGAGTGCCCACTGCGTGGTGATGACCTGGGCCCATTTACAGGGCAAAGAAAGCAGATATATTCGTCTGCCAATTGAATAAACCTAATAATATACAGTGATTTGCTAATTGTCAGTGACAGAGGCAATATTTTAGTTCTCAAGTTATTATTCTTTGTTTTTATTTTTGAAATTGTTCACTGAATAGGAAATAATGACACTATTTGTGAAGGACACTTTGGGAAACCGAACAAGGAGAGTTCTGGAATATTCTAAAGAAAAATAAATACTCCACCACAGTGGTGGGTGATAGCAAGTGATAAGGAAAGAGATAAAAAAAACTTTGTAATGTACTCCTTCTTAGTCACTGTTTAGCAATACTGAGTCACATCCTTTTCCACATCTGTCAAGCAAACACCATTCAGAATTAGCGTCCTTTGGAAAACTAACATTTTAACTTCCTTTATCAAAAACTCTCTTCATATACATTCAAGTCAAGCCTTAGTAAAAAGCTTTAATTTATTTAGGATCATTTGATTCATATACCTGGCTGCCAGTCTTTCCTTTGTAAAATGGTTTCACTATTCAGGAATAATTTATTTCAACATGTAACTATAGTCAGGTACTTGTAGACTCACACTGTACAAAAATTGGACAAATTGTATAAATCAATAGCGCTACATCAGAGTTGGAAAATGGACAGTAAAAATGCTGTCATTCTCAGTTCCCTAAACATTAATTCATTACTTTTTCTTCAGAAAGAAATGCTGACAGAGTTGATTTGGCATCTAGTCAAGAGGTGAAATCCAGGTGAAATCTAAAATGTGCACCACCTTGCCAAACATCTATGTAATATTTTTTTAATTGGACCATTCTTGACATTTCCTCTAACATAGAGCCTCTTGAATGTTCATCAAATTTAGAGGATTTGAGTAAAATAATGCATTTGGCTCTGGCTCTGACAGGCAGCACTTCAGCAAGTAGAATTCAACAAATGACCCACACCTGTTTATGCTCCATAAATCTGAACTGATAAATGTCACCTCCTTAAATCCAGGGAGAATACAGCTTAAAAATTTCACATTGTATGTTGCATTTGTGTGAATATATTCAATTACTATATAAATGCAATTTAAAATTTTATAATCATATGAGACAAATAGGTGATCTAAGACATCTTTTAAACTTTGTTGTTGCTATATTTTATTAATTCATTTGCTATTATTTTAGTAACACAACTACTTTTAATTTTCTTAGGTTAGACAAGATTTATATATTAAATAATTCCAAAATACAAAATTAAATTAAATTAAATTACCAGTCACTCAGATACACAGAAAATATAAAAGTCAAAACATAAGTATAATATTGTGTCCAGTATACTGTGTTAATAGGTCAACAAGATACAAATTATTGGCGGCTACAAATATAACTTAGCAGAAGCAGCATGAACAAAATAAATGTTAGAAAATATGAGGGACTGCCTTTACAATTTCCCCAAAAGAGCCCATACACTTTGCTTTACCCAATACATGCCTTCTCTCTGTTTCTAATACTACTTTGTACAGAAGAATATCAAGAAGTCAAATGTACTCCAACTGATTGACTGTTAGGAGACAAGTATTTGATGCTAAATAGATTTTGAAAAGACTTGTTCCTAGCAACAGAAGGAAAATACTGAGCCCCTATCCAAAGAGTGTGTGAATTATGAAAAAGGTGACAAAAAAATATACACCTATGAAATTAAAATAATGAGAGAGGTTGGGGTGCCACAGAGAGAGAAGAGAAAGTGAGGGTGAGGAATGTGCTAAAAGGATAAGAGAAACACACCCATATATCTATGCTTTATATGGAAAATAAGTACTGATAAACTCCTCCACAGGAGAGGAATGGCATCATGCAGACACATATAGAGATGACATCAAAACATCCAATCAAATTCTCTGGTACTGAAAACCCAGTACCATTTTGCATTAGTGTTATGATTTTAACTGCTTTATATCTAAGCCAATAACAAGCATCTGCAAAGAAAATATTTAAATAGCATCTAAATATTTCAGATAATTTTCTTTGAAAAAATTGAAAACTGTTAGGAAAAATATGTATAAAATGAAAAATATGAACCAAATTTTTTGTTTAACCACTCTATAAATTGTGTCATATTTTAGAAACAGGAAACATTCACTTTTAACATCAATTGCATATTTCTGGTCACTTGGTAAACAAAGTTAGGCTTTAAAAATAGAATATGGGCCTGGGGATGTAGTTCAGTGATTCCGCCACCTGCCTAGCAAGTGCAAGGACCCAAGTTAGATCCCCGGTGCCAATAAATAAATAAATAAATAAAAATAGAATATGAATATGGATTCAATCAATAGTGCATAGTAACTTAAAGATTATAATTGTGTACTTAATGTTTATCTTTAAAAGAAATGCTTAATTATGCAAATGTATTTTCCCAGAAAATTACTTCTTAATCCTTCCAGAACTAGCCTTACCTGCATTTTCAAGCACAGTAAGAAAAGGCAGACTTACGAACAAAGAGTCAAGCTTAGGAAACAGAAAAGATAACTACAGTGTGGGCATAGTTGGGAAATTCAATGTTTAGACTGAGGTGCCCATTATTTTATCCTTTGAATATAATTGTCTTTCTATTTAATTCATTTTGTAATAACAAATTTTATATGGATAACTATACGAGGGATTTATTTTTAATTCCTGTCATTATGTATGGAAGGAAAGCAATAATGTCCTAAAATTATAAAAGTACAAATTTAGCTTTATAAATTCAAGTCTCTTTAATCAGAGCAAACTAGCTTTTTACTCTGACAGATAAGGCTGTTTGGAAGATTTTTGAAGAGTTTAAGAAGAATTTTGAAGAAGAGAAATCCTATCTTTGGGTTCCAATAATAATATCCAGAAACACATTGCTATAGTTTTTATCTTGATGTTTTTCCAAAGCCTCATGGGCTCCTAAATAGGGCTTTTTGGAGGTGATTGGGTAGTAAGGGTGTGATGCACATCAGTGAATTAGTTCACTGATTAGTTTATAGCTAAATGCTATGTTGGGAGATGAAGCCTGGTTAAAGGAGATAGTACATTGGTATGTTGCCTAGAATCATCTATCTTTTTCTCCTCCCTTGACCTCTACCTCTGTTCCCAGCTGCCATGCAATGAGCTGTCTCTCCTCTGTAATGCTCCTCTGCCATGCTGCTCTGCCTTAGAGTCATCTAACTATGGACTGAAACATATAGCGAGCCAAAATAAGCCTTTCCTCTTTACAATTGTGGGTGTTGCGTTTTGTGTCTCAGCAACAAGGTAATAACTGAGATGTACATTCTAGTATGCTTTGTAAGTACAGCTGCATACAATGATCATCACTTGACAATTTATTATTGACAGAATAATTTTATTAGTCATAAGAAAAAAATCTTATTTTTCACAAAATCTCATATGTTTAAAAGTTCTTCATTCTTTGCTCCTCCTTAGACATCTTAGAGTAACTGAAATGCTTCCATGTAGCAGAATTGAGACACAGTCTAAACAAATCAGATTTTAGCCATGATTCTATAAAACCAAATTCCATATTTCTTTTGACATCTTTTCTGATTTTAATTCATTTTATATTTTTAGCTACTGAATAATCATAAACATTTAGTAAAATGAAAGAAAACTAGATTTCTAAAACCAAAAGACTACTAGAAGGCACTACACATGTCATCTAAGAAATCAACACACTTCTGTCATATTGTCACACTTTAATTGATAATTTCCTCTTGTTTACAAATATAAATGGAGAAGTTTCAATTTATGTATTGTAGAGTAGCTTTTGTAAGTATGATATAACCCTTCTCTAGATAACAATGGTGAATTCTGAAGAAAATGTTTTAAAAACTATTTGAAAGTATGGAATATCAAATAAATAGAGACACAAAATAAAGGGGAATTTAATCTTAAAAGTAAGCTTCACTTCTTCTGAATCACACTCCAGTCCATATAATATTGTTTGCCTACAACTCAAGCAGAAATCTACATTAAGGTCTCTAAGGGCAGACATCAGGGCTATCTAAATTGCTACAAATTAAGGTTGAAAATCTTGGAAAGGAAGAAGACACTGAAGGAATACTCCCCATCTCTGTGTAAAAATATCCTCATGTTTCTGGCGGTACTAAACTATACCAACAGGGTGAAGATTCTAATGATAATATTGGAAAACCTCAAGTAGGAGAATGAATTCCCTAGGCAGTTTCTTCACACATACAAAAAAAAAAATACAAAATTGAATTTGGGTTCTTCTCAGTGAAACACCAGAAGATAGACTATAGATGAGATAGCAGGACTAAGCATTTACCTTGAACAAGGAACAAAACCAAAACAGATCTCTCCTACTAAAGTATAAAAGCAAATCCCTATAATTCAAGTGTCTGAACTTAACTGTCTGAGCAACAAAAATTAGCACTCTTCAGAAGATATTGATGGGTTCAGAATTTCTATAAAGTATCACCCTTATCCAACATACAATAAAGTGACTATATATGTGAAGAAAAGTGAGATGAAGTAACTCATACTTAAGAGGAAATAAAACACAGACAATAAAAACAGATTCCAGAATAACTCATATGTTGAGATTTCCAGGAAAGGACATTATTACCAGAAGTTCTTAGCCAAGAAATGAGAAATGCAAAAACAAACCAAATGGAAATTGAAGAATTTGAAAACATGATGTTTGCAATAAAAATATCACTGAAATCAATCAGATATTTGGAGATATCCAAAGAAACAATGTGTGTGTAGAGTGTTTAAGAGAAATTGCTTAATTTAAGAACAAGATATTAAAAAAAATCTTCCATGATTTGTGACACAAAATCAAATGGTCTATAATGTGTAATTGGAATTCTAAAAGAATAGAGAAAGAAAATGGGGGCTAAAAAAGTACCAGAAAATATAATGGCTGAAATATTTCAAAATTTTGGTAGAGTACAAAACTGTAGAAAGCTCAGTAATACAAGGCAGGATGATACAAATGATACTATGTCTAGATAAAAATATTACAAATGCTACAAACAAAAAATAAAGAGAAGGCACATGTAGTCAAACTGCTAAGAATCAAACATAAGAAGATCACAACAGTAGGAAAATGTACATTACAAAGAGAGATATAAATCTACAAAACATGACTGCCATTTCCCTATATAGTGTAGGTGAAAATTAAATGATGCCTTTAAAATAATGATATTAAAAATGATAATAAGTATTTACATTTCCAGGAAGATGGAATAAAGGTACGTTTCTCTATTTCACCCCATAGTACAAATACATATTTGGAAATTCTATATACAAATATATAGCTCTAGATACTGATAGATAATGTAATATGAGAAATTCTATTTCATCAAAATTTACATGTTTACATTCTAATTTACAATATCACCGAACATGACTGCAATTGAAGATGTCATCAAATTCAGAGAATAAGTTAATACAGTGATAATAAAGTAAACCTTTATCCAATCAAACCAAAGTCAGAAAGTTAATAATAGAGTTATATACATAATATCTGCCTCATAAATACATTTAATGTATCATTCCAATTTTTAGTATATGTGCTACTGAAGCAAGCACAAATACATTTAATGTAAGTGGTAAAAACAAAATGTTTTTTAAAAAAGAGATTGAAAGAAGAATACAAAAGTACTTGCTGTCTACAGGAAAGTCACTTTATGTAATGATAAAGATAGATTAAAACAGAAAAAATGGAAAACATTTTACTTTAAAAATCATAAAAGAAAGATGAAATAGTTATGGTATCAGATAAATTAGACTTCATAAAAATAATAATCATCAAAAGTAATGAGGCCATCACATGATTATAGTGTCACACAAGAAGTCATAAAAATATTTAAAAAATCAAAAAAACAACAAAACACTAGACTAATGTACAATAATGAACAATTCATAAACAAAAAATTGAAAACAGAAATAACTAAACCAAAAAATATACCTACAAACTTCAAAATTATTTTTTTAGTAATAGATAGAACAATCTGAAAAGAAATAACGATATAGAGGAACTGAAATAAATTGTCCATGAGCTGGAGTTATTAAAATTTATAAAACATTATAAACAATCGCATTTGCACTTTAAGTGCATATGATACATTTTCCACCATAAATCATACCATGAAACATTAAAAAAATGTAGTACAATCTATAATCTATGATCATAAAAGAAGTGTCACCATTTAAAACAAAAATGCCCACCCAAAATCTCATGTGTTCAGGGGTGGGGATTTTAGAAAATGACTGAATGGTGGGGACGCTACACTCTTTAGTGGATTGTCCACTCATATGTATTGGAGAGTGGATATGTCTAGTTCATAACTGAATGTGCTGTTAGAAAGTAAGGCCTTGTAGTGGTGGCTCACTGAGAGCATGACATGGAAAAGTGTATTCTTATCTCTAGCCCTTCTCTCTCTTGGCTTCCTAGTTGCCATGAGGTAAGCAGCCAGACTCTGCCATGAACTTCTACCATAAAATTTCTGTCTTTGAGCAAGCCAGGCAGAGACTGAACTCTCTGAAACTGAAAGCAAAAATAAACCTCTCTGTATTAAGTTGTTGGTGTCACATATTTGGTCCCAGTAATCTGAAAATGACTAATAAGGAAGAGTGGTATCAGAGAAGTGGGATCATTGCTATGGCAATAGCCAACTGATTAGTTCAAAAACCCTTGGAACTGGTTTGTAAGATTTTGGCAAATTTTGGAAATGCAAGATAGAGAACCCCTTGAATGCTATAAGCAAAATCTGATGGGTAATTCTGATCAGAACTCAGAAGATGAGATTGCTGATAGGAACAGGGACAGAAAAGGGCAGTTTCCTGAGATGGGAAGGAGAGCTCTATTGGAAACTGGACTGGAAGCTGTGTTTCTTTCATTTTGGCAAATAATTTGTCTAAATTTTGTCCATGATGTAGGACTGTGTGAAAATTGAAATTAAAAGTGGAGGACAAATTAATCTAGCAAGGAAATTTCAAGGTAGCCCAATATTCAGGCTGCAGCATGGATATCTCTGATTGCTTTTAGCTAGATCTACAGTGAGAATCGGGAGCAAAAGGAAGCGCTCAAAGATGTAAAACTCAGTAACTTGAACTGGAACAATTAAAAAGAAGCCTTCTAGGTATCTCAGAAATTAGCCAGACTCTACTTATTGCAGGTATAAAGGAGTAATAGGTTAAACTCCTTTGAAAGACTGCTTTGAGAAGAGATCCCAGGGTTTCCAGTTAAGTCAAGACCTCCTAGTAAAGAATATACCTAATTCTGTCATCCAGACACTCAGAGGCTGCTGCAGCAGCAAATGTCCAAGGGGTCCTGATGACTGAGCAAGCTGGCAGCAGAGTTAGCATCATTCACATGGTACTAGTATTTCAGGAATCCAGAGTTGTAAGATCATGGAGGCTTCTATTCAGATCTCAGAAGAACCCCTGGGAGGTCAGACAGTGTGATGAAATAGACTTAAAATCCCTTCTTGAAGTCCCTGAGCGGGCAATGTGTGAAGTTGTGAGAGTAAACCCTAGAAAGCTGCAGTTGCCTAAAACATTCAGCTTCAAAGAAGACAAAACACAAGCAGAAAGCAGAAATAGCCCAATGGAGAGGACATATGGGCTGCAATCAATAAGGCTATAAAAATAAGACTGTCCAAACCCTTTGCACTCACATCTCACAGGCACATGCCCCAGGTACTGAACATAGAGCTATGGAATTTAAATATTGTCTTGTTGGCTTTTCATCTTACTTTGGTTGAATTCCTTTCTATTTTGTTAATCCTCTCTTTTTTAATGAGAATGTTTATCCTATCTCTTTATATATTAGAAGTATTTAACTTTCTTGTTAAATTTTACTAGAGCTCAAAGCCTTTCCTTGAGTCTCAGAGCAGACATTGGATTTGGACTTTTAAACAATGCTGGACTGTGATGTTTCTTGAAGACAGACTAAAGGTCATCTTGCAAAATGAGATGGACATGAGCCTTTTGATGATTGGGGTAGAATGTTATGATTTATATCTAAAATGTCTCCATAAAGACTCATATTTTCAGAGGTGGGACTTTTGGAAGGAGATTGCATCATAGGGCCACTATACTTATCATCAGACAAGTCCATTAATGATTTCATAGCTAAATGTATTTGTAGGTGCTGGTTTCTTGTTGGAGGTCAGTCACTGTGGGTGTGATGAAGAGGTTGTATTCTTTCCTCTGGGCCTTCCTTCTCTGCTTATTTGCTATTATGGTATGATCAGCTTTATTCCACTGTTCCCTTCTAACATATTATCTCTACCTTGAAGCCACACAGTAACACATGTTCTGAACATTCTGAAACTGTGAGCAAAAAAGAAAACCTGCCCCAGATTACTGTACCCTCCTGGCAGCTGCCAACAGTGAATGCAACAGGAGCAGTTAGCATTGATACAACTATTGCTGCGAGTGCTCTTGCCTCCCCATTATCAGGGCTTGCAGCAGGCTCCCATGGGGTGCAGCTTCCAGGGGCAGCACACGTCTTTGTACCACCCTCTCCTGAGCCCCTAAGAGAGGCTGGTACTGTAAAGCTGTTGGTTAAATCCACAGATGTAGAATCCATGAATACTATAGACTGACTTATATAGTCTTTATATAGTCTGGATCCAGAGCCAGAAGACAGAATGTCAACTAGCTCAGAAATTATTCATTCAGATGCCCATCCAGCCCAGTTCAGACAGGTAGGTCTGTGGATGCCTAGCAAGGTTGCAAGTCATGTGGAACACGCCAATCCAGCCCACACCCCAGCAGCAACCCACTGGAAACTCCGCCCCACTACTCTGACCTTTTCTCTGTACTGCCACCTAGTTCCACACTACAAAGACGCAGAGGATACCAGACCACCAGACCACTGTACTGGGTAAGTTGGAGTCATCATCACCTCCCATCAGGACCAGGACTATCTTCAGGGAAAGGGCAGCTCGAACCTGCAATACAACCATGTAGAGTTCAAGCCTACAGGACAGGGAGCTCAACTTGGGACTTGAAGCCAGAAATCTCCCTGAAAATCACAGGTCTGTGACTGGCTTGCTGAGACTAATTGACTTATACCTGCACACTGCTACCCATGTTGTCTATTGTAACAACAGAGACATACCCTGAAAGAGACCCTTCATCTTCCTTTTTATTTTTGAGTCCCAAAATTAGTATAATTGGGTTTTTTTTCTGTTTTCTTTTCTTTTTCTCCTCTTATCTTAATTGTTTTCCTACTCTTGGCAAATATTTGCTTTTTCTCTCCTTTTTTTTCTTTTTTTCCGCTATTCTTTTCTTCTTTCTTTTCTCTTTCCTTTCTCTGTCTCGTAAACTCACTATCTTGCTCATCCACATTGTTCATCTTCCCTTTTTGTCCCTGTTCTGGCCCTCATTCAGAGTTCTTCTTAATTTTCCTATTATTCTCCTTTTCCTTCTCACCTGTGTCCTCTGGCCTCACTGCTAACCTTCCCCTATCCTTCTACATATATATCCCTCCCTTGCCAACCCCTTCTAACTCCCCATTCCAAAGGGATAACTTTTTGTTATATTGAAGAGTTTATTCACTACATGTTGAGTTGGTCCTCGATCTTGATTCAGTTCACACAGCTAAAGGTGATAGATTAATAAATACCATGAAAAGTCATTTTTGAGATATACTTGTTGCATTGATTTTGCTGATTGTAACACTTGGGCTAAGGTGTTGTTATTGATCTCATCAGTGAGCCTTCCTAGTATAAGGAAAATGAGATAGCCTTAGAGTCATTAGAGACTCAAAACTTAAACAGCAAATGTATCTGAAAGACACTTCTGAGAAGTAATCATTCCATAAGGGTTCTAATTACAAGTAACAAAGATACTTACAATAAGCAATTTCAAAGTATCAACCCAGGAGTTAAACCAAGGACAGTACCAAAAACAAAAATGAGAAGACATTTAAGCAAGACACAAACTCAGACTTCCAACCCACCAAGGGTAAATCCTGGGGGAAATGAGATGGAAAAGTCCCATAACCAACCACCTGGATACCCTGAATGGATAACACAGGAAGTAACAAAACAAATGAATGAGGCTCTAAAAAAATTTAAAGCAGAAATAATCTCCCAGATATCTACAGAAATGGTGATCAGAGTGAAAGACATGTTTAGAGAATCTAGAACAGAAACAGATAAAAACATAGATGAGCTCAGAAACATGCTGGAAGCCAGGAATGCCCAGCATAAGAAAGAAATGGAAACCATGATCTCCCAACATAAGAAAGAAATTGAATCCATGAAACAGATTCAAACAGATATTCAGGAGATCAAAAACTCCATTGAAAGTATTCACAGCAGATTAAGGGAATCTGAAGATAGAAAGTCAGATATAGAAGACAGGATCGCAGTTAGAGACCATGAAAACAGAGATTTCTTAAAAATAGTAAGGGACCATGAGAAATCAATCCAACAACTGCTAGATGATGCAAAGAAGAATAACTTAAGACTGATAGAAGTCCATGAAAAACAGGAGAAATCACAATTGACATAAAAAAACTGTTCACAGGAGTAATAGTGGAAAACCACCCAGACAGAGGTAGAGAATTGGACATACAGATAAGTGAGGCATATAGAACTCCA
>NW_004624732.1:2471884-2492107 GCF_000247695.1 Heterocephalus glaber | reverse complement strand
TCAAAAAACCAACTCTGATTCATTAATTTTTTGTATCATTCTCTTAGTCTCCATTGCATTGATTTCTGCTCTGATCTTTATAATTTCCTCTCTTTTACGAGCTTTGGGTTTGTTATGCTCTTCTTTTTCTAGGAGTTTGAGGTTCTGCCTTAAGTTATTTATCTGACTTCTCTCTCTTTTCCTAATATGGGCATTAACTGCTGTGAATTTCCCATGTAGGACTGCTTTCATTGTGTCCAATAGATTCCTGTATGTTGTACTGGCATTATTATTTTCATGTAGAAACTGTCTAATTTCTTCTTTAATTTCCTCTGTGACCCATTAGTTGTTCAGGAGGATGTTATTCATTTTACATATTTTTGTAGGGGTTTAGCAGTTTCTTATGTTATTAATCTCCAATATTATTGCACTATGGTCTGATATTATACAGAGGGTAACTTCAGTTCTGTTACATTTACATAGACATATCATATGAGCTAGCATGTGGTTTATTTCACAGAATGAGCAGTGTGCAGCTGAAAAGAATGTAGATTCTGATTTTGTGGGATGGAACCCTCTGTAAACATCTATTAAATCCATTTGTTCAATAGCTTGATTCAGCTCTAGAATTTTGTTGTTATTTTTTTGTCTAGATGATCTGTCTATTTACGATAGTGGGGTATTGACATCCCCCCCTACAATTGTATTAGTGCTAATTTGGTTTTTCATGTCCATTAATATTTGTTTTGTATAGTTGCAGGCATTCTTATTTGGCGCATATATATTTAGGATTGTCATCTCTTCCTCTTGGATTGTTCCCTTCACAAGGATGTAGTGACCATCTTAGTGTCTCTTAATTAGTTTTGGTTTGAAATCTACTTTGTCTGCAAATAAGATTGCTACCCCTGCTCTTTTGGTGTTACTGTTGCATGGAGAGTCATTTTCCATCCTTTTACTTTCAGTCTATTATTTTCTTTTTGAGTTAGGTGTGTTTCTTGTATACAGCATATTGCTGGATTTTGCTTCTTAATCCATTCTGTCAGTCTACTTCTTTTGATTGGTGAATTGAGGCCATTAACATTGATAGTTATAATTGAGAGATATTGACTCATCTTTGTCATGATGTTTTACTGTTGTTGGCTCTTATTTCTTTTTCCTCCTTTCCCTTTAATTTATTACTTTGCCTGGTGGCTTCCCTCTGGTGGGCCTCATGGAGCTGTAACCTTTGTTGCTTTTTTCTAGGATATTGCTTAAAATTGTTTGGAGTGCCGGTTTGGTGTTCATGAAATTTCTCAGGTGTTCTTCATCATGGAAGTATCTAATTTCCCCATGGATTTTCAAAGATAATTTTGCAGGATACAACAGTCTAGGTTGGAAGTTATTTTCTTTTAGGGCTTGAAATACACTAGGCTCTCCTTGACTTGAGGGTTTGTGTTGAGAAGTCTGCCATGATTCTGATGGGCTTTCCTTTGTATTTGATTTGTTTCTTTTCTCTAACTGCTTGTAGGATTTTGCTCTTCTGTTGGGTTTCTGGGATCTTGACTATTATATGTCTAGGTGTAGATTTTTTTTTATTGTGGCTAGGTGGAGTTCAATATGCCTCACTTATCTGTTTGTCCAATTCTCCGCTTCTGTCTGGGAAGTTTTCTACTATTACTTCTGTGATCAGTTTTTTTTTTATGTCAGTTATACTTTCTCCTGCTTTTTTGTGGACTCCTATCATCTTATGTTATTTGTCTTTGCATCATCTAGCAGCTGTTGAATTGATTTCTCTTGGTCCCTTACTATTTTTAAGAAATCTCTGTTTTCATGGTCCTTTACCCAAATGCTGTCTTCTATGTCTGATATTCTATCTTCAGATTCTCTTAATCTGCTCTGCATGCTTTCAATGGAGTTTTTAATCTCCTGAATATCTGTTTGAATCTGTGTCATGTATTCCATTTCTTTCTTATGTCGGGTGATCATGGTTTCCATTTCTTTCTTATGCTGGACATTCCTGGCTTCCAGCATGTTTCTGAGCTCATCTATTTTTTTTTTTATCAGTTTCTGTTCTAGAGCCTCTAATCATGTCTTGCACCCTGCTCACCATCTCTGTAGTTATCTGGGAGATTATTCCTGCTTTGAATTTTTCTAGAGCCTCATTCATCTGTTTTGTTACTTCCTGTGCTATCAGTTCAGGGTGTCCAGGTGGTTGATTATCAGACTTTTCTACCTCATTTCCCCCAGAATTTGCCTTTTGTGTTGTGTAACTCTGAGTTTGTGAAAATGTCTTCTCATTTTTGTTTTTGGTACTGTCCTTGGTTTAGTTCCTGGATTGATATTTTGAAGTTGCTTATTGTAAGTATCTTTGTTGATGCATTTAGAACCCTTATGGAATGATTGCTTCTCAGAGGTGTCTTCCAGATATAGCTGGTCTTTAGGTGTTTAGTCTCTAATGGCTCTGAGGTTGTCTCATTTTTATTATACCAGGAAGGAGAATTGATTAGATCAATCACAACACCTTAGCCCAAGTGATACAATCAGCAACACCATAGCATCAAATACATCTTAGAGAATGACAATTTGTGGTAGTTATTAATCTATCACCTTTAAAAATGAAGGGCCTCCTTCAGGGCATGTCTCTGCTGTCACAACAGACAACATGGGCAGCAGTGTGCAGTTATAAGTCAGTGAGTTTCAGAAAGCTAGTCCCAGACCCATGAGATTCAGGCAGATTTCTGGCTACAAGTCCCAGGTTGAGCTCACTGTCCTCCTGCAGGGTTTCATGCTCCAGGGTTGCATGCTTCAAGGTTCTACTGCAGGTTTCAGCTGCCTTTCCCTGAAGAAAGTCCAGGTTCCGATGGGAGTTGATGATCCCTCCAACTTACCAAGCATGGTGGTGTGGTGTATCTTTATTGGAGAGATTCTCTTCACTTTTCCACTGGGCTTGTTTTCATCAAGGAGCCTGAGAGAGGCCCTCTCTCTGTTGTTCACTTCTGCAGCTCAGGACAATGGCTCCCTGTGCCTCTGCAGTGTGGAACCAAGTAGCTGTACAGCCAAAAGGCCAGAGGCAGGCCTGGGGGGTGGTGGGGGCTGTTGTTGGATGCCTCCGCTAGGCCAAGCTCTGGGCTAGTGGGCGTGCCAGGGGGGGCGGTCTGCCTCACCCTGTCTTGGTCACAAGCTGTTGGAGCAAGCTGGAGGAAGTTCCTTAATTTTCTTTATTGTGTCCTTTGCTCACTTCCAAAAACCATTTTATTTTTATTATTATTGGTTTAGAATAGTTTAAAAGAGCAAGTAATTATTTTAACCAACTGTTAAAAAGAGCACATGATAAAATAGAAACCAAAAGGCAAGACTATGGATTTAAATACCTGAAGGGTATTGATAGTTAATATAAATGGCCTTAGTGCTGCAACTGAAAAGCAGAGAAAATACACAACTATGTGTTGTCCATAAGAAATCCATTTTAAATATTAAGAAACAGGTAGGTCAACAGTGAAAGGACAAAAAGTGATTTGTCATGTCAGAAATAATTGGAATGGCTATCTAAACATATTAAAGTTCATCTCAGAGCAAGAAAAATTATAAAAATTAAATAGAATATTTTCTAATATTAAAGAGGTCAATTCCTTTTTCTAATTTCTTATATTTTTATTAGTACATATTTGCATTACATTGGATTATATTTATCATGGGAAATTGATAAAGGTATATTACACATCTGAATACTTTTTACTTCTTCTTCCCTTCCCTTTCCTTCCTCTCCCCTCCCGTTCACCTTTTGGTCCCTTTTCCATATGCAAAAGATCTATTTTTGGTTAATCAAAGAGAAATAAAATTCTATACATTTAAACATTCATTAAAAGCTTTCAAAATACATGAAGCCAGAATTGAGCCCAACAATGACAAGTGCCTGTTACTGAAATGGATAATCCAGTAGGTCTTTATTTTGCTAATCCTAATTCAAATGGACAGCCATGGAGGAAGACAGAGACACTAAGAAGGCTGGCAATGTGAATGGGCACTCAAATCACTGCAAAGGTTTTATATTTTGTCAGCTAATGCTTCATCATTATTAGAACCAAATGCCATGACATAGTCAACAGCACTAAGTAACATTATTGCAATGGCTGTGTCATGTGATGTAATGAAATAACAGAAATACTTATGTTCTCTAAATCAAAAGAAACACATTAATATGATACGTATTTTGGCTCCCATTATATAGGCTACATTAACTACAAATTGAGCCACCCAAGTGAGATTACATGCTTAGATATTTCTCCATATCAAACCTAATGCCTTCTAGTCTACATTAGAACTGAAGATTGATCATTATATAACTATAAATCTCCACGATGAAGAATTAAGAAAAAGATATAGTGATTGAGTGACTTCTAACTCTTGCCTAGCGAATCATAGCATTATATACCAGTATCTTTAAAGCAAAGCTAGGTGAGCACATATGTTATTAAAGTTGAAAATTTGTGTGGATAGCATAGTAGGATCATCTGCCAGAAAATATGATACTTGGAAATGGAGATACTGCCTGTTATGGTTTAGTTCTAAAATAACCCCCAAATGTCTCATGTTCTCAGAGGTGGAACTTTTGGAAAATGACTGGATCATGAAGGCACTAAAGGTAGGAGGTAGGTTAATCCATTTCCCAGATCAAAACTGAATATGCTGTTAGGGAGTGGGGCCCCGCTTGGATGAGGCAGGTCACTAGAATGCCCCTTGTAAGGATGAATTTTCACCCCTGGCTCTGCCCTTCTCTCTGTACTTTCTAGATGCCATGAGTTGACCAACTTTCTTCTGTTAGTCCCTTCCACCATGATATTTCTGCCTTGGAGCCAACAGACCAAGTACTGAACCTTCCCACTGAAACTGAGATTAATAAACTTCTCATTTGTGTTTCAGATGTCAAGTGTTTATTCCCAATTCCAGAAAGATGACCATACACTATCTATGGAGAATATTCTGACAGCCACAAAGACATATGTAGGGACCCTACTTCCCACACTACTTTGTTTTAGATAATATGCTATTTTTAGTTTTATGTTTTCCAATTGCTCATGGGTAACTAGCACACTGTAACAACTTACATGCTGTGTAAAACATATGCTACCAGATCAAAGAGAGCTTTAGGGAAAACAAGAGTAGGTGTATGAATATTCAAATTAATAGAATTTATTTTAATTGGGAAGTTCTAAGAGAAAAAAATGTTCTTTTCAGAAAAGTTAGCCGGGGAGTATTCAAATATATGAAAAGGATATAAGATTTCAAGCTGTTTAATCTAATGCAGTTTTAACTAAATAGATTTTACAAATGAAACAAAGTTAAGAAGATTACATTTACAATAGTAGAAAAAAGCTTTGAACTATAATACAAACAGGAGTTTTAGACATACTATTTCAAATGAAAGAAAATACCAATCTTACTGGCCTGGCATAGTATTGATATACAAATAGTTGATTAATAAAAAGCATATCGGGAATAGGGAAAAAATAAGAACCAAGATACATCATGTAAAGGTACAAGATCCCAATGATGAATGTAACTGTATTGTATACATAAAATATACCCTTAAACTTAATGAAAAAAAAAGCATATGGATCTTGTTGCTAATAAAATTTTCCAAATGAGAAGTATATTTTATATCAATTCTTCTTAACAACTCTGACAAAACCAATAGATAATTCAAAAAGACAGGCCAACTGTACAACTTGTGAGCATAGGAAAAATATTTATTTTACATGAATTTCTTAAGAAGTTAATGGTCCTTCTTAAAAGACTGCTTCAATTTGAAACTCATTTCAATTTTATTCTGTCTGACAAAGGATTGTATCTTCCTGCGTAACATCTGGAATTCCATATCTCACTACAACATAGCCTTTGGTTAACAATATTATGCACATAATAGAACACTAGAAACAATGAATCCTGTAGTAAATTAATAATTAACATGACACTGATCATTTCTGATTTATTTCATATTTTAAAAATCATAATAATATTTTATTTTGCTACAATATTGGGATCATTGATAAGGTCAATTTGATAGATGAAAAATCAGACTTAGGATAAAAAAGACAATTGTTCAAATGTACTGGAAACTTGCTACAATTTGCTTAAGAGCTAATCTCTGAAAGATTATGAGTCTGAAGAAGCCATAGATTTAACTAATAATGAGTTAACTGTAATAAGTTTAAGCTCATAATAAATTCCCAATGGCTGTATTAAAAGATTGTAAGAGATAAATTGGTGCAAAAATTTGAATAATTTCACATGAAGTATATGCTAGTTTAGCTGTATTTTTAAATCAATGTCTAGACCTTACTACTAATTAGAAATGCTTGGTATAAACATTTGTATAACATTAACTTTCTCACATATACTATGTCATTATTTTAGCAAATGTAAAGGTAGTGACCCAAATAACGTATGATTCATTGTTAAAGAGCTTTGATCAAGATCATGAAGGTAGGTAATATCGGTGGATCTGTATTGATCTCATGTTTATCTGCAGAGCTGCTGGTACTTGGTCAGTTCTATGGAATCTATTAAAACTAAATAATCATCTGTAACTATGGATCTCTGAGCTGTTGCACAATATGGTTTTACAGTCTGAAAACACTGTTTTAGAAATCATAATCATATTTATGTTTTCCAACTTGTTACAGTAAATGGTGCTAACAGTAGTTCCGATAGTTAAAGCTGGTCCTGTGGCTAAAATATGCCAACTAAAGTAGAATATTCTAAAAAAAACCCCTCTCATTATAAATAAACTTAAGGCTTTCTGTAATGGTTTCCTTACAGGTAGGCTGAAAATGGTACTTTATGTTCAATAATAATTGTGTCTCTTGAGTATAAACTGTTTAAGACCTGTGAATAACAAAGTCAATTAATGTGTAATTAACACAGTTGGAGATTTCAGTACAATTTTCTCAGTTGCTGATAGAGTAAGTACAAAGATGAAGATGAGCTGAACAACACTATCAACTATCAAATTAATATTTAAAGAATATTCTATTACAGAAAAGGTATTCTTTTAAAGTATACACAGAACATTTGTCAAAATAGCCATAAGACAAATGGCCAAAATATTCTGACCATAAAAACATCAAGAAAAATTTCGAAAGTATTGAATGCATACAAACTATGCTATCTAAACTGTAGGGAACAGGGAAAGGGGACATTACTAGAACCTCTGCAGTAAGTCCTAGTCTTCTGCGAGACACGGCAGCACAAGGTGAATTAACTTATTATACAGGAAAGGTAGAAAAAAAATGAGACTTTCAGAACAAGCCGAGCTTTGGGCCTGATCAGTGCTGCTCTGGGCAGCAAAGACAAAAGCCCCCAGCTTGCCGAACTTTTTATTCAGTACATCCAGTACTTCCGAAGAAACAAATGTAACAGATGACTGGGGAGTGGCAGAATTCCTCTATCAATGAGGAACTATGCAGAGTAAGATTTAGTTCCTCCCAGAATGTCTCCGGAAGGTGTAGTCTTGTCCTGGAGCATCACAGCATCACTGGATCCTAGAGGTCTCAGTTGTGACCGGAGGCCAAAATGGAATCATATTTTGAAATGCCATAGCTGGCCTGTAGGCAGGAGAACTAAACCTAATCAAATGATTTTTCCCTAAAATTATGTAGCATTGCTTCCGACACTAAACAAAACTTTTTTCAAACTGAAATCTTTGAAAAATTAACAAATATTTATAAATGTTTTAAAAACACTATGAAAAAATCTCATAGTCAAAAAAGTCAAAATGAAAATTACAAAATAATTTTAACTCAATGAAAAGAAAAATAACCACAAACTAAACTTTGAGGCATAGAGTTGAAATGCTGCTTGCAGAGAATTTTATAACATTGCATTACATGATCATTTTAGGAAAGAAGAAAATTGTAAAGTGATAGTTTGCATCTGGAAGGTCTCCAAACTGCCGGTGTGTTACATCTTGGTCCTCATCTTGGTGCTACTGGAAGGTGGTAGAGAGTAAGAAGTGAACCCAAGGGGACATTTTAGGCTATTGGGGAGTATTAGGCAAAGGAATTTGTGGAACACTGATTTCTGTCTCTTTCTCATTTCATCCTAAACCACAAGATGAGTCAGCTGCTCTACCACACATTCCCACCAGGACATTTCACCACAGGCACAAACAACAGGTCCAGTTGCTCATGGACTAAAACCTGCTGTGAGCCCAAATCAAGCTTTCCTCTTCACAACTGATTACCTTGGGAATCTGTTACAGTAATGAAAAACAGACTAGCAAAAAAGTGACTCAAACTTTCAATTTAACAAGCTAGGGTGTGCAAGTGCAAGAACCCGAGTTCAATCCCCGGTACCAAAATACAAAACCAAAAAAAACAAAAAAAAAGCTAGGAAAAAAACTACATGCAAAGCAAGCAGATAGAGGGAAATATAAACAACAATTAATGAAATATAGACAGAATATAAGTAAATGCAATATTTAACAGAATTTTGTATATAAATATGAACAGAAATCAATAAAATATAAATAAATTAAAATAAGATAAAGAAAATTAACTAGAGGCTGCTTTTTAAAATGACCGATGAATTGATAAATGGTTAGGTAATAAGAGAATTTTATAAAAAATTTCATACTAATAAATTTGACTACTTACATGGAATGCACAAATACTTTGAAAAGTATAAATTGTTGCAACTAAATGGAGAAATAGTAAGCCTAAATAGAGTCTTGAGGGTTTTTTTGTTTGTTTGTTTGTTCGTTTGTGTTCTTCACTGCTGAAGATGGAACCCAGAGCCTCCTATATGACAGACAAGTGCTCTGGCACTAAGATACATCCCTAACCCTAGCCCTTCATCTATGACAGAAACTGAATTCATAATTAAAAAGGCCTAAGAGAGAAATCTTTAGGCCTAGAAAGGGAATTTTGTAAATCATTTAAGGAACAAATAATACCACTTTACAGTAATTATTTCAGAAAGTAGAACAAAATGTTTTTTTACTTACCATAAGATCATCATTAACTTAATTTTAAAAATTGAACAAACATATTATAAAAAGGAAACTGCAATCCAGTATATCTTGCAGCATAAATTCAGAAAGTCTTTATAAAATATTTGATAATTGAATGTATTGATATATAAAAATGACAATACACCACTACCAATTTTAGTTGGATTAATTTCCTACTTGTAATTTTCTAGAATAAAGGATGTAAAATAAATTTTAAATATGAAAAACAAATGACATTACATCATAGCAAAGTAGTAAGAGAAGGAAAGTCTTTTAAAAACCTCAACATACATTTATGGTAAAAATTCTCAGCAAATCAAGAACAGATAGAAATGTTGTGAACTGATAAAATAATTTACAAAAAATAGCTCTGACATAGCACTTTATAATAAAATTTTCTGCATTTGATATTAAGACAAAAATATCCCCTTTCAACATTATTCAACATACTGTTCAGCCAGAGCAATAAGTCAAAAATATAATAAAATTCTTTCAGATTGGGATGAAGGAAGTCACGCTATTTATAATTCCTTAAAATGTTTTAGGAATTATATGAAAGCTACTAGTGGATTTATCAATGTTGTAAAATACAAAATCAATATAAAAATTGAATCATTGTACTATATACTGTACTTGCCAAAAGCAATTGAAAATTGAAATGTAGAAACAAATTTCCCTCTAATCTCATAAAATACATGACATAGAATAAATGTAATAAAACACGTGTAAGATCCATGTACCAATATCTACACAGAATTAATGAAAGAATTATAGAAAACCTAAATAAAAGACATACACAATATTGTCAGAAAATCTATTGTTAGTATTACTTTTTCTCACAGCAATGCACAGATTTTGAGGTACATATTGCAAGACTGTTTTCAAAATTTATAGAGCACTACAGAGCATATAAAATAGCCAAAACCTGTCCAAAAAGTGGAACAGAAATGGGAGGACTCACACTATATGTATGCAAAAATTAAGGATACAGTAATCAAGACTGTGGGCTGTTTCAGGCTAGACATATTAGAGAATAAAACTAGAGAATTCAGAAAATAAACTCAAATAAATATAGTCAATTGATTTTGAGAAAAAAGTAACTCAATAAGTGAAATTATTGTTGTGGTAGGCAGAATAACGCCCTTCCCATCAAAGGATGTGCAGGTCCTAATCTATAAATTCATAAAGATTTTGCTTTATATGAGAAAGTCTGCCATTATTAAGGATCTTGATTTCCTGGGTAGGCTCAATGTAGTTATTGCAGAGGGTGTAATGTAATTACAAGGGTCTTTTTGAGGGAGGCAGGAGTTTCAGAGTAAGAGAAGACAATGTGATGATGGCATCTGAGATAGCAAGTAACATGTGACAATATTAGGCTGATGGCTTCAAAAGTGGAGGAAACAGCCCTCACCTAGGGATGCAGGAGACCTCTAGAAGCTGTAAAAATCAATGAAAGGATTCTCCTCTAGAGCCTTCAGAAGGAAACAGCCTTACCAATGACTTGAATTTAACTCAATGACATAGAATTTCAACTTCAGATCTCCAGAGCCATGAGATAACAAATTTATGTTACTGTAAACCACTGTTTCTAATAATTTATTATAGCAACAATAGGAAATATGGCCTTTACAACAGATGTTGTTAGAATATTTGAATAGGTATGGTAAAGAAAACTCTAAAAACACATATCTCACCCCTTAGAAATACAAATTTTGATTAAAAATAAATAATAAACCTAAGTGCAAAAACTAGAGAAAAATGTTTCTGAAATATCAGTATGCAAGAAAATTAAATTAGGCAAATATTTCTTAAGATAAAAAATCATGAACCATAAAAATGATAAATTTGATCTCATCAAACATATTTTATGCTTCAACAAAATATACTAAGAAAATGAAACAGTAAGCCAAAGATGTTTGCAAAATATATATCTAATATATCATTTTATTAACAACTTAAGACAAACTTCAAAATACATAAATGTACAAAATTTTAACAGATACTTTGTTCAACAAGTTTTACAAAGTGCAAATAGTCAAATGAAAATATTCAACATCATTGCAAATGATGAGGAAATACAAATTCAAAATGTGAGATAGTATATCATAGTTATTAGAACAGCTAAACAAAGCAAATGAACAAAACAAACTAACAAACAAAAAGCTAGACACAAATACATATACACAGAGTACTTTTTCAAGTACTAGTGACAGTACAGAGCTGCTGAAACCCTCATATATTGCTGGTGGCAGTGTAAAATGGGACAGCTACACTGGAAATCAGCTTGGTATTTCCCTGTAGTGTTAAATATACACTGGCCATAAAACTTCACAATATAATTCTTGATTAACTGTGTAAGTAGGAAAATGAAATTAGACCCAGAAGAGTACACACTCTTTATTTCCATTTAAATGATGCTGAAGAAAAGGCAAACAGTCTATGGTCATAAAAACTCAGATAAGTGTTGTCTATGGGGTTTAACTGGCTGCAATCTTTTAACAGAGTTTATCCTGGGGTGATGGAAACTACATATTTATTGGTATGGTTGTTACTATAGGATACATGAATGTCACAGGTCACCAAAGGTATATATGTGTATTTCAAAAATAAAATATATTGCTTGTAAATTTTACCTCAATAGGAAAAAATAAGAGAATATTTTTTCCCTATTAGTACTCATATTAAAAAGCTCAGTTTGGCATTTCTTATGGTTTCATACCACATTATTTATTTCAGGAGTTATTAAAACACTCAGTTCTGTGGTTTGCACTTTCCAAATGTCACAAACACAAAGTCACCTAGACAAACATGCTAGACCAAAAATCTACAACTTTCAAATTTTCTATTTAATCCCTGAAGTGAAATTAAACTGTAAGTGGGCCTAAGGTTATTTCTGTGTAAAATTCCCTGAACCTAGCATAGCCCCTTTTGAGGACTAGGCATATTTTACTTAAAGAAAACATAAATCTACAGAAATATTATTTCCACATGTGTCTTTTTGTTAAGGGGCTGAACTTTTAGTCTATGTCTCATAAGGGAAGGCTATGTTACCTACTGTATAAATTGCAAATAAATTGTGTGTACTCTTTTGAAAATTTCAGTATTTATATAAACTGTTTTTATTTAAACTATTGTGTACTATAACTTTTTATGTATGTATTTTAATTCTTAGTTTAAAAATAAAAATTTGGTTTTATAAATATGTAAGTGTGGCAGCTATATAAATCCATACTGTCAGTTATATAAGAAACACAAATCAAACTGGATTATGCAAACTAAGACAACTGAAAAGTGTGTAGTTTCAAATATTCGTATAATAGCTACCTACATATTATCAATACTAGATTTTTATTTGCATCTCTCAGTCATCATTTATCTAAGCTGGTTTTAGTTCCAAACTAGAGTTCTTCTTGTGGGTAACCTCCAAAAGCTGGATGTCTGTATATTTGTGATTCATCTTAAACATAAGAAGTTTTTCTTTATTAAAAATTTCAGCAAAATTTCCCAAACCAATTGTCACTGATGTAGCTTGGGTAAATCTCTGAACCAATTACTGCAGACAGGGAGGAAAAATCTTACCTTGCCCAAATGGGTATGCCAATGTTCATCCCTGGGACCGTGGTATAGTCAATATGCCCCAACATCATTAACACTGAGTTTAATAGCTGTGATTTTGAAAATGTAAATAAATATCCTTGTAGGAAAAGTTTGGGATTTGAGGCTAGTCAATCCATAGATATAATAAACAGAAAACTAACAAAATCTATCCTCTGCAGTGATTGAACGGGATGCTTAAACCTTTTGCACAGAGTTGTCGTTCAAGAAATATTGCATTAAATGACAGGGTTTTAGTTGCTCTTAAAATTGAAAAGTTTTCTCCCAAGATGCCCTAATCTTCCTAAAGCTCTAGAGAGTTCTTTTGGTATAGATTTCTGTCTAAGGGAGAACTGTAAAAATCCCTTTCCTAATTTGTCTTCTACTTCCATATTTTTTCTACTTGTACATTTTGTTGTACCAATTAGTGCCACTGCCATTTACAAGTGACTAACTTTTGTATCACAGTAAAGCTTCAGAGGGCAGGGCTGGAATAAAGCCATAGGAAGGACCCCATGTCCTCAAATGATGAATGATTAAAGACTTAAGGGTACATCACGGATTATAGGTTATTTCACTCAGGAAAGGAAAACTATAACATAGTGTATCAAATACTCTGTCTTTACTGGTTCTCATCATTTTCAAAAGTAACACTTTACCAGAATACTGACCAAAATTAGGAATGAAATGAAACCTAGGTCTTTCCTCCATGAAAAAATAATCTAACTAGTTTGCTGTTCAGTCATTTAGCTTCATTTTCACAAAAATCCAGGCGACCAAGAAAATATATTTCAAATCAGTAGTAAAGAATATGGCCATTTGAAACCAAAATTCTGGCAAGCAAAATACTCAAGAAACTTCTCTCTTTTAACCCAGGGTTTTAACACTTCACCTACAAGTATGGTCTCTGCTTGACTTAAAGCAATTATCTTACTATTCATTTGGCCCCAGATTTCATCCAGCTGTTGACAAGCAAAAGAGAAAAATGCTTTCTTTTTCCAGCTGCATAAGAAAGAAATGGAAAATTCAGTCAACATTGGTAAGCTAGGTAAAGGAATAAGGAAAAAAAAAAACAGGTCTTTATTTGAGCATGCAGAGCAGTCTTCACATGAAGTAATACTAGTCATGGGAGCATTTGCTTACAATACTAGTTTTACAAGAAGTTTTAGTTAGACTAGCTATTTTATTTACATTACATGAGCCAATCCATTGCTTTATGGTTTTAACAAGATTAAGAAAATTTTCTGTGACTTTCAACTAAAAAATATTGCAATAGAATTAAGATTAACATTAATAAAAGTGCCAATTATTTATCAATAATTTTTAAGAAACAGAGATCAAAGCACAAGTAAAGATAGAACACTGAACAAAATGGTAGGGAACTCAAGTTTTCAAAAAATAAATTCTTGGATTTTTCTGGGATTTTAATATTTTGAGCTGTAACATCAGACTAAAATCCTATCCAGTACTTTGTTGAGGCTGAAATGACATGATATACAGAAAAAGGCTTCGTAGGATCTAAAGGGTTAGAAAATTCAATTTAATGTATTGTTGCAGCAAGAGAAGGACCAACACAACATTATAACCACAACCTGAACATTTGGATTTATCTGACCACTAATCATACATGGGATGGATATAACGAGGGTAAATTTAGGCCAAGTCTTCACTGAGAAGACAAGAAAATCAGGTCAGTTCCCCAGATAATTCAGACAGCAGATTTGCCTGCTCAGAGAGAGAACTTGGTTACTTGCCTCCAGTGGTTGCTTTGCATTAGGATTAGGAATCCTGTGAATCACCACATCCTATCTAAAGGGGAAGGGAGGAGACAATTCTGTCTAGGTTTCCATACTCATGGTAGTCTACATGCAATCCTACACACCACACTCATATATAAATAGAAGGTGAAAGGATGTATGAAAATCAACTAAAATTAAAGAAGAAAATCTGGTATTGAATCTCAGAATGTTCTAAAACTTGGAATAGATGCAATATAATTATAAGTGTGGCCTCAGACCACTGGCATAAAATACACCAAGTGTGATTACTTCAATTCCCTCACTAAGCCTCATACTCAAGAGACTGCATTTTAGTAGGTCTAAGATAGAATTCACAAAACTGAAATTTTAATAAGATTCCTGGGTGACTTGTAGACAGACAAAAGTTTGAGAAACATTAACATAAGTAAGGTTTATGTTTTTCTACCCTTTCTAGCTAATTCTTTGGTCTTCATAGCTGACACTAAAGCTGATTATATCATAGATATTTTTGCTCTTCCAAATTATCTTACGAGTTGTTTAAGCAGTTTCTCATCACAAATGAACTTTCACAATTGGCAATGGAAACTCTACTGCCATGACCATGCTAAGAACAGACCAACTTTTTAAGATATATATTACATTGACATTTTCTAAAGGGGATCTTGCAGGCACATTTGTATGCAGAGGATGTTGAGCAATTGAGCATATTTAATGATAATATAACCTTTGCTATTTGAAAACAACAAACACAATCACATTGGCTCTGCTTTAAAAATAGCAGATCCCAGTTTCTTTGCCTGTGAATTTACTCATCCAAAAATTTTGTGGGAATTTTTAGCACAGACATATCGTACATGTATAGCACTGGGTTATTTTGGCACAATTACATCAGATTAAAGATCCTCTGAGACATCCTGTAAGTCTAGATAAAATAACTCCCAATATCTGCAACTGTCAGTGACAAAGCTCCAAATGCTCACAGTCTGCACAGCAGCAGTGCCTTACATAACAGTCTACCTACAGCTAGGTTTTTGGCAAAGTACTGCAAATATAGAAGAATGTATCCAAACACTGTAAACTGGCTGCAGGGAGGTAAGAGAAAAACGTGAGCAAAATAAAACAAAACAAAGCCAGGGATATAATTATCTAAATAAAAAACAACTACTATTCATATATATGTATTCTAAGAGAAGATGAAAAGAACATAAAAGGGAAGGAAATAGAAAGAAAACAAAAACAATTTAGGTTTAAACTTACATCATTATTTTCTAGTATATAGAGAAGCATATGAAATTAATTTAATTACATTCATAGGAACAATCTTTCATTTGGGCTGGCAAATAATTCTAAAACACAGTTGTACTATACTTTGTCAATATCAAAGAGTGCTAGGGTCTGATTAAAAACCATTGAGCATTATAGAAATTTTTTGAGTGCTATACAACAAATCTCATCTCTAGATGACTGAGAATTAATCTCATAATAAGGAGCAATGATTTCACACTATTTCCTCGAAGGTCCCAGGACTAGAGAATAATTAAGCTTCCATCCGTACATAGTATTAACACATTTCTGACTGTTTCCAGTCATATTTCTTTCTAGCGTAGGCCCAGCTTGGCAGCCTTGGGACAGTAGAAGGACAGCCCTCAGAGGTACAAACAGTTTTTCCTTTGGAGTAAATTTAGTTTAGATGTAATTGATTCAGCGCGCTCACTCCATTTGAGCACCTACTTCATGTCAGAACCTGTAGTAAAAAGACAATCGAGTGAGACACTGTCCCTCTTATCAAAAAACTACAATCTAGTGATGAAGTTCTCTTTGCTCTGCTATACCTCAGCATAGCTTGGTCTCATCCTTTGAGTACTGATATTTAGATAGCTTTCCTTTTTGATGATGTCCTATTTTCCAATTTTCCTCATCTCAAGAATTCCCTTCCTCCTACCTTTCCTTTACATACTATTATATATGAAAAGTGACCTCTCACTGTAATGCTTGATCTCTCCTTTTTGTTTGATTTTTGCTTCAACTACTTTACTGAATTTTTCTTTTGCCAGTGTCTCACTTCCTCCACGAATGATTATTTGACTTAATGTTTCTTTAAATAAAAGTCTACAGTGCATTTTATGTCGCTGTTGATCCATTCACTGAAAGCTTATTGGGTATCCATTGAGGTGCAGACACTGAGCTGGTAGGCAATGAACGAGGAGGTAGGCAAGCACCTTGCTTGCACAGTGCTAATGTGTAAGGAAACATATAGTTTGCTCATTTGTAAAATTCCTTAGCATCAGTGAAACCAAACTGTTGGTATTCCTGTCTTTTGACCCTCCTTAGTCAGACTCCTTTTTAGCAGCTTTTTATTCTGTTTATTAATATTCTTTTGAAGAGTTTGTTTTCAAACTATTTTTATTCCTTTCTCTTCTAATGTGATGTCATCAAATTTGCTACCATTTATTTATTCCAACTCAATTTCTATATTCAGCCTAAAATTTCCTTCAGCTGCAGACTTTCATCTCTCTGTGGATTAGCTATCCTCACCTCCATCCTTTAGTGAATTTCCAAATCAATATACAAAAAGTTCAATTCATCATATTCCTCCAACTAATACCTTATATTGTGTTTTCTATTTTATCTAGCAATAGTATTAATCATTCTAACCTAAGCTGAAGCCCTTGAGAATCACCCTCAACTCTTTTCTTTTCAATGGTTGTACCCATCCATGACACTAAAATTAATATCAAAAAGAGATAATTTGCATATTTAATTTTTTTTAGTTTTTCTCCACTTCAACATCATCGTTTCTCTCACAGTCTAAGTAAAGACTAGATATTTTCAGCCTGCTATAGCATCACCTCCTAATAGAGGGCGTTATGTCAAATTCAATTTGCATAGCATCCAGGTCAACTTCTATGCTAAAAACTCTTGAACACCACTTATCAACCAAAATTCAAGTAAACACCTCTTGATACAGAGTAAACTCATAGTAAATTTTTGATAAACTGAACTGTTTATACCATAGATGCTTAATTTCCCCCAGAATGAATATTCTTGTATTAATAATAATACAGTACATATAAAGACATAAAGTGAAACAAGAATATGCCTAAACATTATTAGTAAAAATTCAAAAGCTCTGCAGAATGAGTTATGTTAAGAATCAAGAAAATAATAATATCAGATTGTTCAGCCAGAGTCTCAAAGTGTGTATATTTGTTAGAATTAATATATTCATTAGACAAATCAATTAATTTATTCATTTTTTGAATAATTATTTTGGGTATCTTTTGTATGACGCACTCATGCAATGACATTGTATTGACATTTTTGTCACACTGATAATGCTGTCAATAATTGATGTATACACCATTTGAAAGTATAAAAGATGCAGCTTTAGAAAAAACAATGTTATTCATGACATTCAGCAAAATTTGGGAGTTTAAGGTTGATTTACTAAATTCTAAAGGTTGATCAACAAACTGTTTTCCCCTCATTCAGCATGATAATAAAAGTTTCAGAAACAATTATATGACCTATAGTTTCACGAGGCCAACTTATTCTTCTCATAGGGTAGAAAGCATCCAGTGTTGTCTGATCAAGTAGGCAACCCTGATAACATCCCTTTTTGGCATGTGTAAAACATGCATAATTCTGGATTCTTAGTTAAGTCAGGTCTTTTTCTGATATCACATTAAAATATTAAATATTAAAGAGGAAAGCTGTGAATATTTCTTCTTTTAATGTCACATACATATATTTTTAAAATCTGTTTACATATTAATGTATATTTTCAGCATATATATCCCAAACATATATACTAAGGGTATATATCTATGTATTTCAAGTATGTGAGTTTTTAATGTAGTGAGAAACAGAAAACAGTCTCTGGGATATTTTTATAATATCTGAACTGTGCTCAACAATTTTTTTATATAATTTCCCTGTAAGAAATAAAATAGCAATCATACTCTATAAATCAAAAATGTTTATTATAATACTTAGTAATTTCATGTGCAAAAGGCAGTATAATGACTTGCTTCCTAACAAAGTTCAAAAAACTCAATTTCTTCCACACTGCTAGAATTTAGAGAGTATGTAACACATGATTCCCCTTATCCTTAGTTTAACTTTGCACAGTTTTGGTTACCCATATTCAACTGTGCTCCAAAAATATTAAATGGATAATTCCAGAAATAAAGAATTCATAAGTTTTAAGTTATTCATGTTTTGATTAAAGTAATGAAATCATGCTCTGTCTTGCCTGGGACGTTTATGCACACTAAATATGCTACTTGTGTGTTAGCCAATAGGTAATAATGTTGGTTATCAGGTCAGTTGCTCCAATATCACAATGATTGTGTTCAAGTAATCCTTATTTTACTTAATAATGGCCTGAAAGCACAACACTAGTGATGCTGACAATTTGGAAAACCCCAAGAGAAACTGTAGTGTTTCCTTTCAATGAAATTGAAAAGTTCTCAGCTTGATACAAAAAGAAAATAAAAATCATGTACTGAGGCTCTAAGATATATGGTAAATCATTATCGCTAAATGTTTACAAGGTCTAATACATAAATTAAACTTTATCATAGGGAGAGAGAGGAGATTATACAACCCTTAGGGCACCCACTTGAGATTCTGCAGCAGATTTCCCCCAGTAGTACTGGGAGAGCTACTACATGTTTTAGTAAAAATATTGTCTAAAACATAATATGCTCTAAAAATAATATCAGTTTAATATTTCTTTGCCAATCGTTATACCTTTTACTTGTGGATCTTATGCAAGGACTTGAAGCAGTTCCACTATAACGATTTTCCTTCCAGTTTAGTCACAACCCTGGGAAAAGAGTTGCTTTAGTTCTATAAAATCTACTCCTGAATACAAAAGAGTTAATGCCAAAATATGACTCAGGTGCTCTTATGCTGTGCTTCTGATAACTAAAAGCTGTTTTGTTTGTTCTTTTCAGTTCTAAATACCTTCATTTTCTTAATGTTCCTTTTAGAAAAAGGAGAGGGGTGGCTGTTGTGTGAAAAGGTTGCATTTGAACAATACTGCTACTACCTCCCCTTTTGTTAGGTTCATGTGTCATGTTTGGGTGAATATTTATCTGTGAGTAATAGAAACCTCTTTTCTAGACTCCAATTGACTCACTGAAGTTTGAAAAGGCAGTGATATTGACATCCCAGTTACCACCTCTGGGACTGCTTCTCATGTTGCAAACAGAAGTGTCTGCTGCTCTGTTCATGTTACACGTACCTGTGTGGAAATATCCATCAAACAAACAAAGGCCTCCATTTGCTAGTATTATTTGGTGCTCATGGAACATTTCAATTTTATTTCTTACTACTCCCTGACAAAGAAAATTGGAACCTTTTTGAATTTTTTTGCTAAAATTCTTTTATTGGTACATTTTAGGTATAAAATACATTAACATTTATCATTGGGTGCTTGTACTTGTACATGATGTATCTTGGTTCTTATTTTTTCCCCATTCCCTGTGCTCCCTTCACCCCTTCCACCCTTCCCTATTTACACAGACTGAGTTTGCAATTCTTTCCCTTTTTCCTTTCCCATTCCCCTCCCACTTCCCCTACCTTTCTGACATTTTCTTCCTATTTAAAATTACCAATTATTCATTTTAATAATTTTAATCCTTATTTACACTTTCAGTTTCTCACACTTGAGAAACTATTCATTATTTACACATGGGTCTTCTATTGATTTCACTTAAGAGTATGGCCTCAACATTCAACATTTAGTTATAAATGTCTAGTTTCTCATTCTTTTTTTTTGTATTAAATTCTTTTATTGATGCATGTAGGTATACAACACAGTTACATTTCTCATTGGGAATTGTACTTTTATATAATGCATCTTGGTTCTTATGTTTTCCCCATTCCTAGCCC
>NW_004624732.1:2460447-2470466 GCF_000247695.1 Heterocephalus glaber | reverse complement strand
GTTGTTTCTGCATCTTCTAATCTGTTCCACTGGTCCTCAGGTTTGTTTCCATGCCGGTGCCATGCTGTTTTTATCACAGTTGCTTGGTAGTATAGTTTCAAGTTGGGGATTGTGATACCCAGAGCCATGTCTCTGTTGCCTCGAATTGCTTTTGCTATTCTAGGTCTCTTCTGTATCCAAATGAATTTTTGGATTGTTTTCTCTAGTTCTGTGAAGTATATTGTTGGAATTTCAATCAGCATTGCACTAAATCTATATAGTGGGTTTGGAAGTATGGCCATTTACACTATATTGGTTCTTTCTACCCAGGAGCAAGGGATATCTTTCCATTTTCTTATATCCTCTTCAGTCTCTTTTTTCAGAGTGCCATAGTTTTCAGTTTAGAGGTCTTTTGCTCCCTTTGTTAGCTTGATTCCTAGACATTTCAGTTTTTTGGATGCTATTGTAAAAGGAATTGTTTCCCTAATTTCTCCCTCAGTGAGTCTGCCATTTTTTGTATAAAAAGGCTATTGTTTCTTTCAGTGTTGAACTTGTATCCAGTTACTCTATTGAATATGTCAATTAAGACTAGAAGTCTTTTGGCGGAGTTTGTTTTGGATCTTCTATATAAAGAATCATATTGTCAGCAAATAATGACAGTTAAACATCTTCTGTTCCTATATTTATTCCTTTTATTTCTTTCTCTTTCCTAATTTCTGAGGCTAATGTTTCCAGAACTATATTGAACAGGAGTGGTGATAGTGGGCATCCTTGTCTTGTTCCTGATTTTAGCTTGAAAATTTTCAGTGTTTGACCATTAAATATGATGTTGGCTGTTGGTTTTTCATACATAACCTTAATCAGGTTGAGATAAAGATTGTTTGGCCAATTTTCTGTAGGGTTTTTATTATGAATGAGTGTTGTATTTTGTCATATGCTTTTTCTGCGTCTATTGAGATGATCATATGGTTTTTGTCCTTGGCTCTGTTAATATAGTGATTTATTGATTTATGTATGTTGAATCATCCTTGCATCCCTGGGATATATCCAACTTGGTCAGGGTGTATGATCTTCTTGATGACCCTCTGTACTCTGTTTGCCAGTATCTTGTTGAAGACTTTTGCATCTATGTTCATTAGGGAGATTGGCTTGTAGTTTTCTTTTTGGGTTGGGTCTTTCCCTGGTTTTGGAATCAAAGTAATACTTCCTTCCAGGAATGAACTTGGAAGTATTGCCTCCCTTTCAATTTCCTTGATGAGTTTAAACAGTAATGGTGATAGATCTTCTTTAAATGGCTTGTAGAATTCAGCAGTGAAGCCATCAGGACCTGGGCTTTTCTTTGATGGTAAATTTTTTATTATAATTTCAATTTCACTCATTGTAATTGGGGTGTTTAGAATTTCTATATATTCTTCATTTAACTTTGGCAATTTATATGTATCCAGGAATCTGTCCATTACTTCTGTTTTCCATTTTGTTACAGTACAGGTTCTTGAAGTAGGTATTGATGATCCTCTGGATTTCTGCTAGGTCTGTTGTGACTTCACCTTTTTCTTAATTGCATGGATTTGAGCCTTTTCTTTCCTTTTTTACATAAGGTTGGCTAAAAGTTTTTAAATTTTATTTGTTCTTTTGAAAAACCATTCATTGCTTTTTTGTATCATTTTCTTAGTCTCCATTGCATTGATTTCTGCTCTGATCTTTATAATTTCCTCTCTTGTGAGAACTTTGAGTTTGTTAAGTTCTTCTTTTTCTAGGAGCATGAGGTTCTGCATTAGGTTATTTATTTGAGTTCTCTCTGTTTTCCTAATATGGACATTCACTGCTATGAATTTCCTGCATACAACTGCTTTCATTGTGTCCCATAGATTCCTGTACGTTTTACTGGCATTATCATTTTCATGTACAAACTGTCTAATTTCTTCTTTAATTTCCTCTGTGACCCATTGGTTGTTCAGGAGGGTTTTATTCAGTTTCCATGTGTTTGTGAGACTTTTGTGGTTTCTTATATTATTAATCTCCAATATTATTGCACTATGCTCTGATATTATACAGGGGGTAACTTCAATTCCTTTAAATTTACGTAGACTTATCGTATGAGCTAGCATGTGGTCTGTTTTGGAGAATGACCCATGTCATTCAGCCATGTCTCTGTTTTCATGGTTATTAACCACAATCCTGTCTTCTATATCTGATATTCTATCTTCACATTTCCCTAATCTGCTGTGCATGCTTTCAATGGAGTTTATAATCTCCTGGATATCTGTTTGTATGCGTTTCATGGATTCCATTTCTTTCTTATGTTGGGTGATCATGGTTTCCATTTCTTTCTTATTCTGGGCATTCTTGGCTTTCAGCATGTTTCTGAGCTCATCTATTTTTTTATCTGTTTCTGTTCTTGAGCCTGTAATCATGTCTTTCATTCTACTCACCGTCTCTGTAGTTATCTGGGAGAATATTTCTGCTGTGAATTTTTCTAGAGCCTCATTCATCTGTTTTGTTCCTTCCTGTGCTACCAGTTCAGGGTGTCCAGGTGGTTGATTATTAGACTTTTCCCCCTCATTTCCCCCAGCATTTGCCTTTTATGTGGTGGAAGTCTGAGTTTATGCCTTGCTTAAATATCTTCTCATTTTTATTTTTGGTACTCTCCTTGGTTTAATTTCTGGCTTAATACTTCAAAGTTGCTTATTGTAAGTATCTTTTTTACTTGTATTTACAACCCTTAGGCAATGATTGCATCTCAGAGATGTCTTCCAGGTATAGCTGGTCTTTAGGTTTTGAGTCTCTAATGCCTCTGAGGCTGTCTCATTTCCATTATACCAAGAAGCACAATTGATTATGTCAATCACAACACTTTAGCCCAAGTGATACAATCAGCAACACCATAACATCAAGTGCATCTTAGAAAATGACAATTTGTTGTAGTCATTAATCTATCACCTTTAACTGTGTGTATTAAATCAAAATCGAGGACCAACCCAACATATGTTGATAGTGCATAAATTCTTCAATATAGCAACTTTACCCTTTGTGGTGGGGAGTTAGAAGATGTTGGGAAGGGAGGGATAGATAGGTAGAAGGATAGGGCAAGGTTAGCAATGAGGCCAGAGGACACAGGCAAGAGAAGGAAAGAGAAGAAAAGAAAAATAAAGAAGAAATATGAATTAGGGCCAGAACAGGAACACAAAGGGGTATGAAGAACAATGTGGGACAGCAAGGGAGGGAGGGAGAGAAATCAAGAAGGAAAAGAGAAAAGAAGAAACAAAAAGAAAAATTAAAATTTGAAAAGAGTAGAAAAAGAAAAAATTAAAAATAAGAGCTAATAAATACTAATAATAATTTTGAAAATAACAATTAAAAGATAAAAATAAAAGGCCTCCTTCAGGGTATGTCTCTGCTGTCACAATAGACAACGTGCAGTATGCAGGTATAAGTCAATGAGTCAGCAAACCAGTCACAGACCCGTGATATTCAGGCAGATTTCTGGCTGCAAGTCCCAAGTTGAGCTCCCTGTCCTCCTGCAGGGTTGAACTGTGTGTGCAAGGCTCTACTGCAGGTTCCAGCTGTCCTTCCCCTGAAGATAGTCCAGGTTCTGATGGGAGGTGATTATCCCTCCAACTTACCAAGGATAGTGGTCTGGTGTGCCTTTATTGCAGAGATTCTCTTTACTTTTCCAGTGGGCTTCAGTTTTCATCAGGGAGCCTGAGAAAGGCCCTCTATCTGTTCTTCACTTCTGCAGCTCAGGACAATGACCTTTATGACCCCTTGTGCCTCTGTAGTGTGGAAACAGGTAGCACCACAGCCAGGAGGCCACAGTTGGGGGGTGTGCAGGAGGGGGGTGTAGGTGCCCATGTGGTTAAGCTGGTCGCCTCTGGGCATGTTGAGGGATCCTCACCCTCTCAACTTGCAGGTGGGCATGGAAAGCCGGAGAGAGCCTGGCTCGAGAGGGCCAGGGACCTCTCAGCTCATGCAGCTAAGCCGGTTGCCAGTGGGTATGTCAAGGTGTGCTCTGCTTCCAAACTCTTGCTGGAGACTTTGATCTGGATTGCCCTTGTCCATATATGTTCCTAATTTACTGATCCTTTGAGTTCTAAAACAAATTTCATCCCATCTAATGATGACTGCCTGAGCTCTATTCCATGCCAACACATAATATTTCTTTTTCTGGACAAGCCCAGAACTTTGCATCTAATGAAGTTAGTGCATTGCTATTTCTATATCATTCAAAGTATTGTTCTTATAATAATATAGATAATTATATTATTTTTCTATTTGTTTTTTAATAATTTTTGCCCAAATATTATCTAGTCTTCAAAATTATATATTATATCATTGTCACAATTGCTAACCTTTGTTGAATTTTCCCTGGAATCAGAATATAGTACTAAACACTTAATATGCATTATCTCATTTTATACTCATAGCTGCTCCATAATTTTATCATCTCATTTTAAAACAGAAGGAAGTTGACTTGCAAAATTTTATCTTTCAAAAAATATTCTCTGTTATCCAATGGTACAGTAAGATCCCAGAGCAGTTGCCAGCCTACTACAACTTAATTTTCTACCTTGTGTGAAGTTGGATTTAAATATAGTTTCTGCATTATTTGATGAATTCCATCAAAGATAAACATTTTACCATAATTTTTATATATCTACATAAGTGTCCTGGCTTTTTTTTCATGTAATTAGCAAAACCTTTTCCCTGTAGTTAACATAATATAGTGATTTTCAAGAGCCAATCACTTAGAATTGAGCACTGAAGATTTCTAAGCAGCTCCCTACCTTTATAGAATTAATGGCCATGAAAATTAGATTTATACATTCCCTAGATGAAGCTTACCCACTTTTTATGAAGCTCTGACTACAACAAAATACATGGAGTTTGTGTGTCCATTATGATGACTCCTGTGAGGCAGCTGACTTCAGTTGCAAGGGCAGAACTGATGGTTTCAGACTCTAGTTGCAGGCTATGAAGCTTATATTCCAATAAGGAGTCACACCTGATGTCTCATGTCATTCACTTAGGCAGAGACTGCAACAGAAAGCATCATTACAAGCAGTCTAGCCCTGGATTTAGTGCTCTGACTTATGTAGTGGTAGGCCTAACAAAATCAGAAACTTCTGAGCCTACCATAGTTTCCACAAAGGAAACAACAAAGACTTCATATGTTCATCATCTTCCAGCACATTATGGAGAGAGAAGGCAGTCTCACTCTTCTTTATCTAGTAGCCTATTAGTGTTAACCTAGACCTTCTTAATCTAGAGCTACTTTTAAATTTAACTTCTCATTCATTCAACAAACATTATTAAAATTCCATTTATGAAAGATATTGTGATGAGAATAAAGAGCTAGAAATGAATAAAACATGATCTCTGCCTAAGAAAATCCTGCAAGATGAAAGAACATGCCAAGAAGAAAGAATAGCATGTAAAAAGACACAGGACATGGGACAAAGTGCTTATCTTAGGGAGTCTGAAAGTAGGGGTTAGGACCATTTTTCTGAAGCCATTTAGAAACTTTCTTCATTTTGCTGTTAAATGAAACAGAAAATACATTTTTACTGTTCTCTACAATAATTCATATAACCTTTTGTACTCATTTTTTTCTCCCTTCTTTTCAATATCCCTCTTTGCAAATGGATCTTCAAGTATTTTACTCTCAAACTCTTTGTATCAATCTCAGTTCTAATATATTGTATAACTTGTTTTATAAAATTAACAGAATGTAAACAAAGATTTCATGTGTAAATTGTGATCATTTACTATAGATTAACAACTTTACATTATACTGTTGCCTTATATTCATTTGGAGCATGTTTCAAGTACAATGAAAGGCTATTTGAATGTGAAAAATAAACTTTTGGTTTCATATATAGAAATTTAGGTGATTGAAATAATTTCTGAGACTGCAGCTAACTTTCCAACTTCACAAATCTTCACTGTATTGTAGTATGTACATGGGATCAATGACATAGAATCACTGTAATAATCATAATAATAATAAACATGAAGAGTATATATAACATCAGACTCAGATATCTATAAAATTTATTTTAATCTATTTTGTACAATTTTTTACCAAAACTTTTGAGACGCAAAATTGATAAATTTTAGTTTCATTTCTTTCTTCCTCTTACTACTAAAGGATAAGCATATTAATAAGAAGTGAAATGATGCAGAGATGTATAGTTAGAGCAAATCAAATAGATCCTTTATGTACTGAGTATTGATAGTGAATAATCAGTAAATTCCTTTTGTACTCATCAGGAAATCTAAAAAATGCTAAGATATTGGTTCATTGTATTAAAATACATCAAAATTATCAGGGTTGTGGGCCTACTTAATCCATCTCACCTCAGTCAAAATGAGAACACACACACACACACACACACACACACACACACAAAATGAATACTGGGGAGGACGCAATAGAAAAGGAACCTTTGTGGAAATGTAAATTAGTATGACCACTGTGAAAATCAGAGTGGAGATTCCTCAGAAATCTAAAAATTGAACTACCATATGATCCAGGTATACCACTCCTGGTATATACTCAAAATAATTATAGTCAGTATATCATAATGATATTTATGTAACCATATTTATGCCAGCACAGTCAATAATAACCAAAAGATAAAATAAATTTAAGTCTTCTTCAGTGGATTAATGGATAGGAAAATGGAGATCTTGTCATTTGGATGGAAGTGGAGATCATCACGTAAAGCAAAATAAGCCAGACTCAGAAAGACAAGTATCACATCTTTTCTTCATATTTATAAATGAAATATTTTGTTTAAAATGAAATCTAGGGGGCAAAAGAGCAAAAGATGACATAAACGTAGAAGGGAAACTATTAACAAAAGACAAATGGGGAATGGGGTCAGGAGGTAAAGAGAAGGCAATGAAGGGGAGTATGATTAAATTACTAAATGCATATATGAAAATGTCACAATGAACATTAATCTGTACACATTACTTAATATATAATATTAAATAGAATCTGTATACAGCACTTAATATTCTCAATCCCTCAGGTATCTCCACATAGCAAGTTTGGAGTGAAGTTTACACATCTATGATTTTAACAATATTTGCAAGTTATTGTGATGTAACTCAAAACCTAAGAACCACTGCACTAGACAAGAATAATAACAAGTAATGACACAGTTCATAAATTTTAGCTAATCAACTCATCCACATGATTAGGTAAAGACAAAATTTCAATCCTCTGATTTTCCAGAATCAATTACCAAACTAACCTCGTGAATTACTTTGGTCTTATTTTTATTTAACAAATTGTCCCCTATTTGTTTAGTCACATCATGATGTTTAACTTTCTAAATATGTTCTATAGAGATGATTTTTTTAAATCTATTATGATTTTGAAAAATTTTATAATATAGGAAACCTACTTCTTTCTTTCCTTCTTTCTACGTTTGTAGTACATCTTTTCTGCTTAAGCCTTTCCTCATACAAGAAGTCAAATGGAGGAGGTGCTACATTTTCAGATGTTTTTTGTGCTATAAAGAGAAAACACAGTGCTAAGCCTTCCTCAGGGATTTTATTGAGTTTTCAAATGACACCCACTCATTGATCAGCTGTCTCAAAGATTTCAGCAGGGAAAGAAGCTTGAGTTAAAAGAATCATCTGTATTGATAAGTCCCTTATGTTCAACATGAGGAGAATAGAGGTTTTCAATCTGTTTATTCCCATGATGTGTATAGAAGATCTGAGCAGTGAAGTGAATCCAATTGGACATATTCAGCGTGCTTGCCATCAGACACGTGTAATACTTCATGGTATACAATGGGAAGAAGTTTAAAATGGAATCCCAGAAGAAAGCAAATAAACAACTTACTGTCAGTCTCCTTAAAAGTGACAAAAGGTGCATCCCATGGCAGTATGGTTGAGCTTGGTTTCCAAGGTAATTTTATAATAAGCAGTCATACTTTCAGAGTGGTTAATGACATGTTTTTACCAATGTGAACATCTGGTATTTTTGAGACTAAACAATCTTTTTTAAAAAAGAAGTGTCTGATGAACGAAGATTATTAAAACATCGGGCTGGAATGTGTAGATCGGTTGTAGAGTGCTTGCTTAGCATGTATGAGGCCCTTGGTTCAATCCTTAGCACTGCAAAATATAAAATAAATAAAATTAATAATATTAGAATACTATGTTGAATAGGACTGCCTAGCCTTTACCTTTCTATATGAACTTTAGAATCATGTTAATCAATATTGTCAAGATATCTTAAGAAATCAAATTTTAATCACATTGAGTATATAAATTATGTTGGAAATAACTAGTATCTTTAATATATTGGGTCTGCCAATCTGTGTACATGCACTGTCTCTCCATTTATATCATTTTAAATTTGTGCCAGTAGTTTTCCCATATTCTACACATATTTTGATAGATTTATGTCCATAATTTTGATTTTTGATGGTATCATAAATGGTATTTTTAAATTTTAAATTCAAGTTCTTTCTTAACAGTTCACAGGAAAGCAATTGACTTTGTGCATGACCTCATATATGACCTTGTATATTGCTACTCCATATTTGCTTATTATCACCAGGAAATTTTTTAAAGATACTTTGGTAGTTTATACAGATACAGATAATCATTATATCTGCAGATATAAGCAGTTTTATTTTCTCCTATCCACTTTTTATAACAAATCTTTCTTTCTCTTGCCTTTTGGCCCTAGTTGGAACTCCCAATACAATATAGAATAGGAATGACAAGAGGAGATAGCCTTCCTATGCATTTTAGGCATTGCAAATGTCATTTAGTTTCAATCCTGATATATTTTGTTATAACCGATATGTGTATCAGATTCTATTTATAATAAATATAACAAAATTTTCATTGGTGCTGTAGGAATGAATCTACTTTATTCTAGTAGTTAACTTTATACCTGTTACAGTGCCTTAATTTTTTCTTAAATAACCCTTAACATGTAGACTACCCATTTTAGAGGGTACACATTGGCCTTCAAATATACAGCAATGAACTTTTTCATACTTCCCCATCTTCCTCGCTTCTACTTTCATTTTTAAAAATTATTTTAGTTCATTAATACATGTGCACAGTACATAACATTTACATTCCTGTGAGACATTGGTATGATTATCTAATACATCTTAATTCCTTTTTCATCCCCTTTCCTTTAGCTCCCTCCTTGCTGGTCATTAGAGAAACATAAAGTAAAACAACACTGAGACTCCATCTTATCCCAGAAAGAATGGCCATCATCAAGAAATGAAATAATAACAAATGCTGGAGATTCTGATTGGGGCAGGAGGAGGAACACTTCTGTGAGGTGGGATTGTAAACTAGTCAACCCTATGGAAATCAGTAGTGAGATTCCTAAAAAAACTAAAACTAGAAATTTCATTTTACCCAGGTATTCCCCTACTTCCTTTACTTTCATTTATAACCAAATCCTTTCTATACCATCAGGAAATACTATATATATTTTCATTTTCTTATCCTTGCTTTAAATTGTATTTACAATTAAATATTTTAAATAAACAGCAGTAACCCACTCACCAAGTCTTCCTCAGTAGGTTTTGGTTGTTGCTGTAACTTCTTCTCTAGTAAATTCCCCATGAATAACTCATATATTCATCTTCCTCAAGTTTACATAGTACAAATTGTTATTTTATAGTCTTGATACCTTAAGGACCATTTTGCTGAATATAAAAACTTTGACTAACTTTTCATTTGTTAAATATTTTTAAAATGAAGCTTCGTCATTGCTTTATTTTGTACGTTCCTCCTGAGAAAGCTGAAGCAAGACAAATGTTCTTGCCATTATGGCTAATTTATTTATTTATTTTTTTACAGGAACTAGATATTTTCTTCTTTTTTTTGTATTAAATTCTTTTATTGGTACATTGTAGATATACAACACAATTACATTTCTCATTGGGAATTGTACCTTTACTTGATGCATCTTGGTTCTTATTTTTTCCCCATTCCTAGCCCTCCCTTCAAACCCTCCACCCTTCCCTATTTACAAAGACTTT
>NW_004624732.1:2418667-2455922 GCF_000247695.1 Heterocephalus glaber | reverse complement strand
GATCAAGGCTATTTGGAGTCCTATATGCCTCACTTATCTGTATGTCCTTATCTGTATGTCAAGCTCTTTTCCCCTGCTAGCAACTCGAGATTGTACTATAATTAGCACCACCTGGTCCAGTGAATCCAGGTAGGCATCAGTTGCCAAAGTGTGTGACCAGAGCATCTGAACCCAGCCTTTTCCCACAATGCCTTTGTTCTTTCCATGTACCCTTGGTACATGACTCATTTCCCTATTGGGTTGATATTAGCTAAGTGGCTATACTTTTAATCCTACAGGTCAATGGCAGTTTGACCCATATTGTACCCACATTGTGACTTTCCTACATAAATTATCACTGACAAAGGGCCTCAATGGCTACCCCATTTAGGACCCTGTCTGGAAATTCAAGAGCTTTTCTTTTCTACTTATTTGCAGTAAAACTCCCTTAACTTATTATTTTGATTTGTGACTTCATTACTGGATACTGTGGGAACATGAACTCAGCACATTTGACATCTAGCAAGTTGAGAGTTATAGTACTCATATATCATTTTGGAGGCCTCACCAAGATCATTGGAAAGTGGTATGAATTTGCTTTTGTTTCATAGCATCCCTAAATACTTCAACTCAATTCTGGATTTGATTCCTTTAGGTAATCAAAAATTGTCATTCATTGTTTGCTGGTTGGGTATGCCTTTTATTCACTGCTGGTGCCATGTTAAAAGTTGAGAGTATGAAAGATTTTGATGTGGGTTTTTGTAATGCAGCATTTTTTTGTTTTTGTTTTTGAAGCAGGGATTTGTATTCTTGACTTGTTTAGTGGTTATGAGATGGGTCTATTACAGAAAATTTTTAGAATGGTTTCGGGCTAACAGCTTGAGTGTGTGTGCCTGAAGATTCAGCCAGAGCATATGGGACAGGCTTTGGAAGTTCACCTATGTTAGGGATGTGTGTGTCAGGAAATGGTAATATGCTTCTCTCTGCAATTCTAAAAATCTTTTTTTCCCTTTCAACTGGAAGCTAGTAAATCCCTAGAAAATGAGTGCTTATTTATAAGGGCACCAAAGAGAGACTTTCCTTTATAGACTACATAATCTCCATGTCTGAATTAGAAGGGAATCGAAATTCATGCTCATCCAAGAAAGTACACAAGAGGGTTTGGGCTGACCTGGTCCCAGGGTAGGGGCTTCTCATGGAAGCATCAAGAGAGACCCTCATTCTGAGACACACACATATATGAGTCCAAAAAAATAAAAAATCAAGCTTAAAAAACATCTCCAATCTGTCATTTGGCGCTCTCTCTCTCTCTCTCTCTCTCTTTCTCTCTCCCCAAAAGTTAAAAGCAGTCATTCAGGTTCTTTGATTTTTGGTTTTCTGCTTGAAAATTGGATTGCATTAGTGGTAGACTTTTGTCTTTGGCCATAGGTTTTGCTAAGGACTGGAGAATCAACCTGGAAACGCTTTTGGTATTGTCTTTCTGCCCTTGAGCTGGTTAGAAATTAGTTCTTGTGCCCTGCATAGAATCACTCTACTGTCCCTTCTCCATTCCCCACCCCTGAGAAATAATGCAACTTACAACAGTATTTTGTACAAGGCAATTCTCTTCTCTGTGGCTGCTGGATTTTAGGATTGTTTCCAGAATGGTGAGTCCCTCCTGTCCCATGACCCTACCAGAGTGAAGCTGAACTTCACTTATCTTTAGACCATAATTAAAAGGTTAAATTTTCTATATCTAAACAATATAGTTTTCTAAAAACTTTGAGAAGTTCTTGGTTAAACTTACAAAACTAGATTTAAAAACAAATGTTCTATATTTTACTAAAGTAAGTTTCTTGTGTTTTATTTTTAGGATTTTGGTTACTAAAATGTAACCTTTAAGAGTTAAAGAATATTTGAATGTTAACCTATAAAATGTTTTCAATAATCAGTTCATAATTGGTTAAATAAACAACTATTATTTTTAGTTTATAACATAACATATATTTGGATGTATATACTTATCTGTATATATCTAAAAACAAGCTATGTTCTGAGTGTAAACTTTAAAGTTGAGTGTATAGAGTTAGCTATTTAAGTTTAATAAATACAAAGTAACTAAGAGGTGCTCTCTTTTATACAATATATATTTAGACCTAAAATATATAAAATGATCAAAATTTGACATCTCTTTAAATTTGGCCCTGACATTTAAACTTGATCTACATCTATTGGCTTTGATTAAACAAGCATTTTGTTGTTGTATAAATGACATATTAAGTTTATTTGTAGTCATTAATACTGTTTTCTAAACTTATCAGAGCTGTAAAGATGTCCTTACTTCTTGCCAACAAAATTACACCTTATAAAACTTATTAAAGGAGTCTAAACTTTGTCTTAAGTGTAGAAAGTAAATTTATGCAAAAATTTCTATATAGCTGTGATACCAATTATTTCTAATCTCGTGGCATATTAAATGGTATATTTGTGTTTCCCAAATATATAAACCTTCAGAGAAGCAAACTAAAATATCTTATACTGGTGACTTCCAGCTAAAGTTGTTCATGGTGATGAACTTTCTTTTAGGCTCAAACATTTGGCTTTCCTTACTTGTGGTCTAGCTACTTATAATAAGATATACACATCAATTCAGCATGAGTCCATCATCCAGATGATGCAAATACTTTTTCAAAGCTTATGCTTATGTGATCATTATGTGTATGTCATATATGTGTCAAAACATTTAGAGATGTTAAAATACTATGAGATACAGGAAATGTCACCTAAGATGCATTTATGAACAGACATGCTTCTTAAATGACACTATTAAAGGATATAATTAATATAATAATGTCACCATGATTGCTATGCCAAAATAAGACACCCTGAGACCAAAAGAAAGAAAAAAGAAAGAGGAGGCACTTCAGAATTCTAAAGGCTATGGCCAAGTTTGTTACAGAAAAATTATATTAAGTAAGACAAAAAAGAAAATGTAGAGAAAGCTGTAAGTCTAGAGATATATTTTTGATGTGAGAGGATTTTGTATGGTAAGGTTTTTGCTCTGACAGAAAAAAAGGAGAGATAGTGGCAAATCTAAAAGTTTCATGTATGTTGAGAAAAAGTTTGTGGATGATATAGTTTATAAAAAGAAATATATATGTTTGGTTCTTTTGACCTTTTGCTGTTATTGGTTTGGTTGAGCCTGGGCTGCTCCTTCTAAAAGCTCCCTGTTGCTCAAAGGAGACTAGGAGGCTGAGATTCTGACTCTCAGATCATCATTCACTATTCTCCAGGTCCTAACTGTCCTCTTTGATCTAACTGGTGATTTCAGACAAAGACAATAACTTATTTCTGAGATTGATACTGGACATGAGCTTTCCTACATGACTAGCAGTAATGCCTAGACTGGTGCCAGAAAACAGGGCAGTTCTGACCTAGTTTGGGCAGGTATACATGTGGCCTAACTCAGTTTTCTTTTCTTTATCTCTTTCCAAATGTATTACTATCAGCAACTCAATGGCTATTCTACTTACACTACAATACTAGTGTAACTGATCTGGGTGTTTAACAACTGAGGTTTGGAGACCACAGCTAAAAAAGTAGTTGGGCTAATATTTTGGCCCTGGCCCTCCAAGGACAGGGACACAGGATGTGAGAGGATCTTTTCTACAAGATCCTACAACTTTGGTGAATTACTCAACCTCCTGAGCAGGGAGATTATTGGACCCCAGAGAGCAGGAGTCAATCAATGTAGGGTGTGCTAAAACAGAAGTTCACCAAAAAAAAATACAACTCCCATGATTCCATGGGAAGCCACAGGGTCAAGCAAGGCTATGACCCATTCTCATCATTGACACTGACAGAGGAGGTAAGAGGCTCTATACATGGTTCCAAAAGTAATTCCTAAAGAGCCTTAACACTTACAACCACTTTCCAGCCCCTTAAGGGCAATATCTGGATGTGGTTCTTTTCCCTTACCTGCCTTTCCATTCTATTGCTCATGCTTTGGTCATACTAATATAATCTCCTAGAAAAATTTGTTTATTCTTTCCTAGAGGCTTCAAAACTCCAAGTGATCATGCAGTAAAACCAAAGACAAATGTCCCAGATTCCTTTTACCATGATCCACCTGATTGACCTGAAGAGAGTTCATAACTGCTGAATAAAATATGACTTCTATCCATGGCCCTTAAATTTGCCTTCTAAAGAAAGACCCTGACTGAAGTCTCCTCTATTCTGACCCTTCTCATTTTCAAGCAGCTAGATTGAAATTTCATCCATTTTCCTCTAACAGCAGTTAAGGATAGCTCTTCAGGGGTGGGCATTTTATAGGCAGCTAAATTAGAAATATATAAAGTCAAAGAAGGACTGGCCTCTCAAGGAAGTCAGCAGAAAAAATAAAGACATCAGAATTGTGGCTCAACACACATGTGAAGAAGGCCAGGCCTCAAGATAAAGATGTAATCACCAGGTCTACATACTCCCTAAGGGACAACAACTGGAGATTGTACTGCAATTAGCACCACCTGGTCCAGTAAGTCCATATAGGCATCAGTTGCCCAAGTGAATGACCAGAGCATCTGAACCCATTCTTTCCCCAAAATGCCTTTGTTCTCTCCAGATACCCTTGCTACATGACTCATTTCCCTATTGGATCAATATTAGCTAAGTGGCTATACTTGTAATCCTATAGGCTAATGGCAGTTGGACACACATTGTACCCACTTTGTAACTTTGGTATATGAATTACCTCTGGCCTCAGTGGTCACCTTATTTGGGACCCTGCCTGGAAATCTAGGAGCTAGTCTCTCTTTATTTCCAATAAAACTCTCCTCTTTCCTTTGGTTTGAGACTTCACTCCTCAATGTTCTGTGATGAGGGATTTGGCAATTTGACATCTAACAGATTAGGAGATATATTTCTCCCATATTAGCTATACTTCTAGTCCCATAGGTTGATTGTAGTTTGATCCACATTGTGCCCATGTTGTGACTTTGCTGTATAAATTACCCTAAAAAAGGACCTTGGTGACCACCCATTCAGGACCCTTCCTGGAAATCCAGGAGCTATTTTTCTTTCCTTTATTTCTAGTAAAACTCTCCTATCTTCTTTTGGTTTGTGACTTTATTCCTCAATGTTGTGAGATCACAAACCTAGCACATCAGATAGGTTGAAAGTTACATTTTTCCTATATGTGTAGCATATATTTTTATTTGAATTTTTCCATTTACTTTTTACAGTACTTTCTTGATGAATTAGTGTGAATTGTTTAATTCTTATCCTTTTATTGATAATTTTCCTAGTTCAAGAATACTACCCACTCCTACTAGTATAATAACAACATGTGTAAAAGCTGATTCTATTGGTGATGGTTGTGATGGTAATAGAAAAAAGAGAGATGGTATGCCTTGTTTATGTTTTGTTTCTGTGAGATCCTTGACATATTTCTGGGAGTGAGGTGCTCGAGATGGCATCAAAGGCCTTGAACATGCTAAATGCTCTGCCACTGAACTACATCTCCAGTTCTGATTCTTAACTTTTAATTCTTCCTAGTCCTTCTTTCTTTTTGCTACCACCCCTTATCTCTTCATCATATTTTGCCCCAAAACTAATCCTTTCCCAAGGCTCATGATTCCATGTCTGCTTAGTTTTAAGCCACATCCCAGAAGCTGATGTTGTGAAATACCAATTTCTTGTGTTTAGTATTTTTGTACTTACTTTTGTAATTTCTCTTTCTAGAATTGATTGCGTGTTTTTTTAGTTAATCTTCTTTTCCAGTCTTCTTTCTCATAGAAGCCCTTAAATTTGAGCAGATTCAGGTGGCTGTCTTTATCTTTCCATACATGGATTTCTCAGAAAAGTTTTTTTGCAAAAATATATTAGTTTTAGAAGGTAAAGTGTAAATAAGGACTAAAAGGTATAATAGATAATGTGAAATAGGAAGAAAAGGGGCAAAGGAGAAGGGGAAGTGGGAAGGGTAGGGGAAAGGAAAGAAGGGAAAGGAAAAAATGATGAGAAATGGAAAAAAAAGGCAACAAAGTCTTTATAAATAGGGAAGGATGGGCAGGGAATGGGGGAAAAATAAGAACCAAGAGAGATTATGTAAAGGTGCAAATTTCCAATGATGAATGTCATTATATTGTATATCTAAAATGTACCAATGATTAAAATGAGTAATTGATAATACAAAATCGGAAGAAAAGGTCCAAATGGGTAAGGGAAATGGGAGGGGTAGGGGAAAGGAAAGAAGGGAAAGGAAAAAATGATGAGAAATGGAAAAAAAAGGCAACAAAGTCTTTATAAATAGGGAAGGATGGGCAGGGAATGGGGAAAAAATAAGAACCAAGATGCATCATGTAAAGGTACAAGTTCCCAATGATAAATGTAAATGTATTGTATACCTAAAATGTACCAATAAAAGAATTGAAGGGAAAAAAAGAAGGTAAATGGAGGCTCAACAGCAAGATTGAAAGATAAAATTAGAGATGAAGCAATAATTTTCCAGGCTACTGAAGCAACTTATAATAAGAAGGCAAGAAAGGAGCAATGGAATTCAAAAAGTAAGGATGGGTTCAAGTTGCACCACAAGTCATAAGGATTAATAGTAAATTTCTTATGTCAGGTCTCTGTTCAAAAGAACTGTTGCTAATAGACTAAATTTTCTGTTCACCAAGAGCAAAATAATCAGGTCACATACTGAGATAGTCTCCTAGCAATGTACCGAAAAAATTTCATTCCCTGACCTTCAGGTAAATTCTAAAAGAATCCCTACTGAAAATGATTTATAAGAAGGTTAATATCAGCATCTTTTAATTCACTATGACAAATTGTTTTCCTGTTTTCATTTTAACATGAATATTTGAGGGTTTTAATTAAGTTAATTTAGTTAATTGAATTGATATTTTGTTGTTTTTAAATTAATCATTCTAGCATTTAAAAACTTAAGGCATGGTGAAATTTTTCTACTGAAGAAGTGAACTGGTTTGGTTTGAACACAGATTCATATAAACTGCCACCAATATAAGTCATTTGGAGAACTGGAATGACATATTTAAATTATTCTCAAATTACAAAATTAATAGGCTTTCAAAGTTTGGAATAGTGTCTAATTCATTGTAGCTACTAATTAATAAGTATGTTTCAAATATGAGTTATCCCAACTTTATTTTATTGCACAAGTATCTCTTCTTTTAGGTACAACTTATAATAAAAAAAAAGAAAGAGTATTTTGTAGGTCATTTCCATCTGACTGTGGTCAGCAACACCAAAAATATCTGAAGAAGCCTTTCCATTTTTAGAAGCTAAAGTCAAAAAGTGAGAGAAGTGTCCTGAAGCAATCATGATTTTTTTCAAAGCATGGACTGTTGTTAGGAGCATGGATAATAACAAACGAAAATATTTAGTACAACGATGAATGTGCACATATTTCTAAATATGATGTCCTTTCATCACTTCCTTTTTATAATTTTGTGATATATTTCCTAACTAAATAAGTTAACTACTGTTTTTGTTTTTGTTCTAATATGATATAACCATGAAGATAAAAAGGTTTTCTCAAGTGAGTACTGGGCTTAGTATTTAGTTTCATGATGCTTAAATGGTGCCATCCTAGATCATTGCTACCATATCCTGTCAGGATTCAATTCTTGGATAAAACTGTATGTGTAAAATACACAAAACCACACCACAATTTTGGGGGAAGGGTGTGCAATAAATAATCTGAAGTTTAAGTTAGAATATTTTTTATTAGGACTATCTTAGTAATTCCAATAACATCATTAGAATGATGTGATAAAATAGGAGACAGCTTGGACATTAGATCCATTTTCTTTGCCCTCTCTTTGGTTACTTAGTAAGCAAAATAAATAAATAAATACATAAATAAATAACCTTGCATATTGTCAAAAGGTATTACATGGAGTAAAAACTGATATAATCAAAGGATATAGAATAAGTGGAAAGAATTGTAAAGTTTCATATCTGAGACATATCAGAGCTATGTTAAAATGAAAATCCTTTGGGCTAGGTTTAATTTTAATAACCTCCAATTGGACAAATGTCCATTACATTAACTCTTACTTATAAAGATCTTGTTACTTTTTTAAGGTTCTTTAAAAAGGTAATGGAAATAGCAATAGAAACCGGGAATAATCGAGAAAGATAAATAAGGGGGATGGTTCTATAAACCTGAGTCTGGATTTGGACGCACGCACCTGTACTCCTGTCTAGGAAAGCAGAATGCTGTCCACCGGCAGGCAACATTAATGTTCACGGATATTTCTGTGAACCTTGGAGTAAGCACCAAGGTGTAAGAATGGTATCTTTGGGCCAGGGATTTAGCTCAGTGGTTCCTCAGCCTGCCTCACAAGCACAAGGTCCCAAGTTCAATCCCCAGTGCCAAAAGAAAAAAAAGAATGGTATCTTTGGCACTGAAGCATAGCATGTAGAGCCTCCAGTGAGCTTATGCTTATCAATGAGGAAGTAACATCTATGGAACCCTAAAGAATTCGTTCCTGAATATCCATGCCTACTTTCCTTGCCTCTTGGGAAAATTAGAGAGCTGTATATGGGAGAAATTAACACAGTAAATTGTACACAGAGACTGATTTGTTTAAAGTTATGGAACTAGCAATGGTTTACATTTTTCTAGATCCCTTCTAACATCTAGAACAGTGCTATAAAACAATGACTCGTAAAAATTTTAATAAATAATTTTAAAATGGAAGTCAGTTGTGATAGAAACTAAAGGCTTTGGTACTCATTGTTTCATAGATGATGGACAGCTAAATATGGAAGAGTAGATAGAGATCATCATCCTATGCAAAGTGCAAATAAAGAAAACCTTGCAGTGGAAAACAAAAATAAGCAGATCATATACTGAGCAAAGTATAATTGTGGTTAAAATAAAATCAGACACAGGTATGTTCAGTAAAACCTTATTATAAATGTTTCCTTAAGAAATTATCTGCATTTTATATTCTGCTTTTACATTTAGTATAAGATATACATTTTATTTAAAGACTCATCTCTCAGTGAGATTTTACAATATGCAATCAGTTCTTTCTAGCCAATGTAGCTCATATCAAAAGTTCAATTTCAGCCTTGAATTTGAAGGTACATCACATAAGAACACTGCAAATGTCCTCAGTCACCACTTCCTAGCACTATGGAAAAAGAAAACCAGAAGAGGAGGTGGGTGGAAACAGATGCTACTTAAGTAGAATTCCACTTGGGTTATTTTAAGATTTAAATCCTCTACAATATGAATTTATGATTAATTTTCTATTCATGTGGTGTGATTGTTGTAGTTGAGAAGCAGAAGTTTGGCCAACAAATGTTCAGAGTAAAATATAGATCATTTTATAATTTGGCATTTATGAAAATGGCATTGATAAATTGCCAGTTTGCTAACTCATTTCTCTTCATTGAAGATGGAGGTGCTTCCTGCTATACTTCCTTACATCATAGCATAAGAACTAAAAATGTGTCTGCTATTTAATTCTTTTGAACTTTTATTGAAACATTTTAATTACAGCCATAGCTATAAAAAGTAAAGTATAAAGATCAAATTTATCTTTACTACTATAAAAGAAATCACTGAGTTAATTGGTTAGGGTACATAATCATGAGTTGAAAAAAGCTATTTACTTTTATTAGTATTAATATGAAGCCATAGAGCTAACTAAATTTTGATCACTAATACAAAATAATAATTTTTAAAAAGTTAATTGAAGCTCAAATATAGAAGAAAGAATTCCAACATATTTTTATAAAAGCAGAGATAGAGTTCAGCATGAGTTAAGTTCAAAACGTATAAGGAAAGCGATCGATTTCACGCCTTCCTAATAAGAAATAATCTTAAATCACATTTTTACATTTTAATAATAGCAAATGTCAAATATTTAATTAATTCTAATTTGTATTTTTAAAACAGATTTAGTCTTTCGGAGCAGTATTAAGTTCACAGCAAATAAAGTGGGAGCTACAGAGATTTCCCACATACCCCCAGCTGTAGCATATACATAGTTTTCTCTATTAGTTTCTCCCTCTGATGGTTAACAGTGATCATCAACTTGGTTGGATAAATACCTAGCACACTTAATAAAGCACACTTTTGGGTATGTCTGCTAGTGTTTCTAGAAATGATTGTCCTGTATACCAATAAACTGAGCTAGAAAGATCCTCCTTTTTGTGAGTGGCAACATCAAATAGGCCTACAGCCAAAATGGAATAAAAAGAGGAGGAAATCAGCCTGCATTTACAAAGCTCCAATCTGTTTGAGTGAGTGTGTCTTTTGCTACTTTTACCATCAGTGAACATCAGACTCCAACTTTTTTAGCCTGTCAACATAGAATCCACCCAGTAACTCTCCAGGGAGCTTCCAGGCCTTCAGCTCAGATAGATGCTGCATCCTTGATCCCTCCTATTCTGTGGCTGCTAGCTTCATAGACCGAGCAGCTACTAGACCCTCTGGATTTCTTGCATGCAGATAACCATTCTAGACTACCCTGTCTCTGATTATGAGGCTATGTAATAAGTCCCCTTGCATAATTTCATAGATATATGATAGATAGACAGACAGACAGACAGATAGAAAATTCTAACCAATACAATGTCCAAAGTGGTACCTTTGTTACAATTAATGAACCTGCAGTGAACACTGACATGTAATTATCACATTCCATTTTTTCTATTATAGTTCACTCTTGCATTCTATGGGTCTGGAAAAATTTAATGGTGTATATACATTATTATATCATACAGAGAAGTTTTGCTGCTGAAAAGTTCTCTGTGCTCTATGTATTTATCGTGTGGCAAACACTGATCTTTTTATTGTCTAAAGAATTTTGCCTTCTCCAGAATTTCATAAAGTTGAAATCATATAATATATAGCCTTTCCTCACTGGCTTTTTTCATTTTGTAGTACAGTAGCATGTACTGAAGGTTCTTCCATGTCTTTTAATGACTTGGTACCTCATGTTTTTAGCCCTCAACAATATTTCATTGAGTAGATATACCATGGAATTTTTACCTAACAAAAGATATCCTAGTATCTTCCAAGTTTGAGCATTTATGAATAAAGCAGTTGTAAACATCCATGTCTAGCTTTTTGTGTATGGACATAAGTGTTCAGATTTTGGAGTAAATAGCCAAAAGAAGAACTGGAGTATGTGGTAATGACATGTTTAGTTTTGTAAGAAATTGTCCCAAAGTGGCTGTAAATTTTTATCTTCCCACAAGTAAAGAATGACATTTATTTTTGTGTCTTATTTTTGTCAGTTTTGGGTACAGTCAGTGCTGGATTTTGGCCATCTTACACCTGTATAGTGCTGTCACATTGTGTTTTAATTTGCATTTGCCTGATGACAAGTAAGGTAGAACAGCTTTTCATATGCTTATTTTCTATATGTGTATCTTTTGGTCAGGCACCTATCAAGACTTTTGACCCATTTTAATGGGATTGTGTTTTTACTATGAGATTTGAGAGTTCATTATATATTAGGATATTAGTATATTTTGGATAACAGTTCATTATGGTTTATATCTAAACTGTTCACCAAAACTCTTATGTTCAGAGGTGTGCTTTTGAAAGTTGATTGAGTCATGGAGATGCTATAATCAAAAGAAGATGAGTCCATTGATGCATTCATGGCTGACTGTGCTATGACTAATATTCAGTCATTTATCAAATATGTCTCTTGCAACTACTTTTTCAGTCTGTAGCTTGTCTTTTCATTCCCTTGACAGTATCTTTTGCAGAGCAGAAAGTTTTTTATTTTAATGAAGTCCAGGTTATCATTTTTTTTTTCTGGTACCAGGGATCGAACTCAGGACCTTGTGCTTGTGAGGCAGGCACCGGAACCATGGAGCTAAATCTCTGGCCCACTTTATCAATTTTTTCCTTCATAGTCTTGTGTCTAAAAAGTCATGGCCAAACCCCAAATCATTTAGAGTTCCCCTGTAATTTTTCCTTCTTCTTGGAGTTGTACAGTTTTGGCTTTTAAAATAAATCTGCTACCCATTTTGAGTAAATTTTTGTGAAAAGTGTAAGGTCTATGTAAAGATTTATTTTTTGTATGTGGATATCTAACTCTTCCAACACCATTTATTGAAAAGATTATCTTTACTCCATTGCATTGCCTTTCCTACTTTGTAAAATATCAGTTGACTTAATTTAGATGGTTATTGAAGCTCTCTTTTCTACTCCATTAATGCATTTGTCCATTGTGCTGCCAATTATCACTCAGTCATTGTTAGTTTTTGCTTTATAGTAAGTCATAAAACAAGATAGTGTTAGTTCTCTAACTTTGTCCTTGGCCCTCAGTATTACTTTGGCTATTCTGGGTCTTTTCCTTTTCCATATAAATTTTAAGATGAGCTTGTCAATAGCCACAAAATAACTTTCTAGGAATTTGTTTCAGAATACTTAGAATCTACAGATCAACTGGAGAGGAGCTTACAATATTAAATCATTTTATCCATGACCATAGAATTGTTTTCTATTTAGTTTTCCTTAGATTCTTTTGTCAGTCTTGTAGTTTTGCTTATAAAGATCCTGTATAGCTTTGGTTAGACTTGCACCTAAGTATTCAATATTGTTGTTAGAAAAAATTTTAAACTAAAATTATATTGTAGGATGTGCAAGGGATTGGAGAACTCACCATATTGCATCTACCTCTTAAATCTCACATAGTTTTGTCACTTGCAAGTTCCTTGAAAAATAAATGAAATTTACAAAAAAAAAAATACTGTAGAGGTACTCAATGGAAAGAGCCCACAAGAAAATCAGCTAAATGCAATCATAGCTGTGAGTACAGCTAATGAATAATCTGCTCCTGGCTGATGGCTAAGGAATTATAATACTTGAATTATAAGACTAAAGACATTACAGATATGTCTCAGGGCATTAAATGCATGGTATGCTGTAATTAAAGGGGTAAATAAGGAGTCAGGAATGACAATCAATTTATCTAGGTGAAGTAAAAGAAGCCCATTTGATTTGAGATTTAGCTTTTAAGTTTGGGGCAAAAAACAGAAAGAGAAGTTTAAGAAAAAACAGTTATAAATTCAATGGTCTCTTTAGTGTCATACAGACACTGGACTTGGTAACACAGAAAATTTATTTAAAAAACACAATTACCAACTGGTATTAACTATAATTTTGTGTATTTACTAAATATTTATCTTGTAACTACTTTGTACCAAGCAAGACAAATAGCAGTACAACTTGAACATATTCTTTTTGGTTCTTTTCACTTTCCTTAGGCTATTCTTGCCTAGAATGTCTCTCAGAATACAAGATCGACTTTTATGATTATTTAGAATGTGAATTTTAGTCTAAAGATTCATGTTGGCCAGAATTATATTTTATTTCTGTAATTCACTTAATTTTGATTTCAAGCCTCTGAGCCAACAATCTGTAAGGAAATTTAATTTCCATAGTCATTTTGAGTCCCACACCCATTCCCTGGAGTTTTGTGCCATTCTTGGAGTCATTGCACAGTTCAAAGTCATAAGGGAGGGGGTGGGATTGAAAAATCTCATTACTGACAATACCAAATCAACTTATATTTGAATAATATAATAAAACTAAACTTAAAATGAATATTAAGCAGGTTATAGTGAGAAGCCTATTTTTTTTTCAAGAATGTTGGTTTACAGCTGGTAACACAGAAGAAAGAAGAAGCTACTAAACTTAGCTACTTTGGTGTATAAATAAAAATGAAGTCTACAGATCAAAATAGATCCAAGCAGGGAGCTTTGTGAATATTTTTTCTGTTGCCAAAAGTAAATTCTGTTTCATACTTCATGTTATATTGCCCAATATATATTTTGAAAATTTGAAATTCCCCTGTGGTTTAGTCATTCTTTACATTTTCATGGTTTTTATTCCATAAGCTTACATTAATTGTCACATTAATAAATGTGTATATTTATATAATATAAAGTAATTTATGTGATTGTGCATATTTTATGTGTGTTTGATCCCAGGCATCTCTTTAAAAGATGAATGAAATTTGCACATTATGCAAAGATGGGTTAGCTCAGTAATATTAAAGGAACTTGTAATCCATATTTAGCCAATATTTATTTAGTTTACTAAAGATTTTATATAAGCTAAAACACTCTAAGTTTCTGGGAACAGCAAACACATTTTTTATAAACTGCAATATTTACTTTCTTTAACTCAAATGCAAATTCAGCATATGTCAAATAGTATAAAAACATTATTGTTGATTTATATTTGTTGGACCGTTTCCCCTTGAAATCTGAGGGAAAAAAATCTTTATTTTATTTAAAATAACAAACCACAAGATTCCTCCCACATATTCAGAAACCACTGTGCAAATATAAATTATTTAGTGAAGATTCTTATATTGTTCTAATAGATTCTAAAGTACATTCAGAATTAAATATTAAAGATGTCTTTATTTCAGCATGTTTTATTGTAATTATCAACATCTGAAAATACATTTACCAAATCTCTACCTAATTAAGACTAAATATTTACAAATGAGTATCAGAGTAGAAATTTTAAAAAGGAAAGAAAATACAGCAGCAAACATACTTAGGAATATTATATGAATATATGAATGATATTATGTAAAATGTTTTAGAAAATAGTGACACTGGTGACATTACCTGCTAGTAAAATAATAAAGAGTTCAAGTGCAAGAAGAAAATATACTCAGTTCTATTGATTGTAGAGGAATGCAATGCAAAGAAGAACCATGGGGATTTGGTAGCTGGAAATCCTCCCCCCCACACACACTCCTCCTACACACTTTTTATGTGTACAAACACACACACACACACACACACATCTACTACACATTTGGTTACTCAAAATACTCCATGAGATAACTGCTCATTACTTTTTCAGTAGTGACACAGGTTTCTTTATTCTCCTTTCTTTTTTCTTTTTTCAGTAAAGGAAATTTAACTCAGGACCTATGCACTGAGGTAGCTCATTTTATCTTTTATTTTGAGACAGGATCTTATTAAATTGCTCAGATTGGGCTGGAATTTGCAATCCTCCTGAATCTGCCTATTAGAGCCCTGGTATTACAGGCATGTACCACCACACTTGGCTGCAGGCTTCTTATATAAAGGATATTGATAACAGTACTGAACCAAAATTAAAATGTAAACTTAATAAAAGAGAGAGGAAACTAGATCAATATTACCTATGAACATAAATACAAAGATCTTGGATGAAATATAGGGTCCAACATAGTACTAACAGAGTGTGTTCTAAACAAATACGTAAATTTTTTTCCGTGAAAGGAAAGATAACTAAATGTTAAGGAACTATAAGTAGTTAAGTTTCTTCAAGGAAAAAACTCTCACAGGAAATTTGAAATATTTTTAACAAGTGTCAGGAATTGAAATAAATTGTTTTGAGAAAATGTCATAGAAGATTGGAGGGGCTCATATTCTTAATCGTGGAAGCACAAATGGAAGAGTAAAGTCTGCCCTCAGCTGATCTAACCAGTGACTGACATCCTTGCTACTTTCTCTGTTGCAGCAAATATTAATTTTTAGGGTGGAATAACTACTTATAGTTGTCTCATCTCAGTTACATGAATTAACTTTTGATTGTCTTGTAAAATTAACAAAATTCCTTGTGTTTATTGCATCTATATTCAAATGTAAGCAATTTTGCTTTTCAATATCTAAATTTATATCTAGATTGTTTATATATATCTAAACTACATGTAAACACATAGAAAAAGAAAAGTATCTGAAATGGTGTATCACAAATAATCTCTGAGGACAGGTAAGGTACCCTTGAAGTAGGTAGTATGCAGAGAATTTACATTTTTTGCTGTATTTATTTTTGTCATGGGGGAGTTTATAATGATAACAATTATTTTTCTTTAAAAGGAAATTAATTTAAAACTTCATATTTAAAATTTATAATTACATAACATACATTATTCAGGCATTTAAAAATGGATTTTGTGATTTAAAATAGTGCACACTTTGAGTTAACTTCATTTAGCCTCTTTCAAAAGTTGTATATTTTCTGAGTTCACTTAACAATAATCATAGGTATCTCTCATTGTAATGTATATAATAGCTATGAGAAAAAAAAAACCTACTCAGACCAGCAAAAGAAGATTTCTGTTTCATGCACACTTTCCAAATTATAGTGGTAACAATCCAAGTGCCCTTAAATCAGTTTTCATAATATGTATTGGATACTGTGCCTGATTAATTGACTTTAGCATTTTAGCATTTCACATAAAATTCCACTATTTCACATTTAACTATTTGAAATGTCTAAACCAAATTTACAATAACTTTAGATCTTTGCTTAATTAAAGCACTGAGGATAATAGATAAAACAATATGATCTACATACTTTTTTTTTGTTGGTTTACTTACAATTTATTTGTGTGTATATTTTGCCAAATCTTTTTAAAACTCCTCTCAATACTTGGTAGATTTTAAGAATCATGTTTAAAAGAGAAGCCAATATATTATGTTGTTTTAAAAATATTTATTTTGGAAAGAAATAAATTGCCATTTATCCTACATTTTCAGATTAGATTATAATTGTGAAGCAAAATTAAACTATAACATTCTCTTTTACTAATAGTACTAATGTTTTCAAATGGCTATTTTAACTTAGATTTTAACTTAGATTACTAGCTTATTACTTAGATTATTCATTGCATCTCTTTTCATATGACAAAATTTCACATAAGATTCTAATTGCTATTTCATGGATATTATTGATACTATCAAGTTATTTTACAAGTACTAATGACATATGCAAATTAGTTGCATAAGTATATACTTTGGTCTCAGGGATATATCCACATGTGTTGATCTTTCCATTATTCATACTAAATCTATGTCTTTAATATATTTTCTATAAAATAAATAGTATATTTAACAAATTCTTAAAATACTTAGTCTTGCTTGGCAATTTTATAAGTTTTCATAAGTTAGAGGGTATGTATGCAAAAATATTTTTAATTTTACAAAAATATTTTTTAATTTTATGAGAATTTACCAATAATAAATGGAAGTATGTGAGTTATGAAGTATAAAATATATATAGTTTTGTTATGTTTTGTAAAGGTTTAGTACTAGATTAAAAATCACTAGTATTGCAATTTTGTTGTCAGAATTGATTTCCAATTGGCAATAATCAGAACAAATTAAGCACCAATAGTTAAGTATGAACCAAGTGTATCTGTGACATAAGACATGAAGAAATAAGAGTTTCAGTTGACTTTCATCTTAATGAGTTTTGACTCATGTACACCTGTTTCTCATTACCCAGCAGGAGAATTACAGCAACTCTGAAGGACAGAAAAATTAAACACTAAAGGAAGGCTGGAGCAGTCTAAATGCTTTAGAAAATATCTTCTGATTGTAACAGAGATAGCATCTGTTTAGACTGTTTCCATTTATCAATATAACTGTGGAATGAAATATTAAAAGTTTTGTGCTTGAAAGCATTAAATGTCTTAAAATCCTGTCAGTGAATAAACATAAGATGCTTTTCAAAAGTTTTCAGCACAAAAGTGTGTAATAATCCAACATAAATTTTTCTAGTGTCATTTCAGTGGGTTTTAGAAGTCTTCACAAATATATTCAATTACTTAAATTAACATCCTAAATTACATATTAGTCATTTTTCCTTAGCTACTGAATTTACCAAGAGAACATTACATTTAAATAATCTAAACTGTTTTATCCAGAAAGGTTGGTGTATTCAAATACTCTTTTCCTTTGAAACATATTATAATTTTAGGAAGCATTATTTATTGAATTCCTACCATATACCATCCAGTTACAAGTACTTACCAGGCATTATATAATTTATATTCTCAGTAGTATTATAAGGTAACTAAAATTCTTTCTATTTTACAAATTAAAAAAAACAAAATAATGTATCAAATTGTCTAAGGTTTCAGCTCTATTAAGCAATACAACCAAAGTAGTGACTAAATCACAATGTTAAGAGCTGTTGCTCTATGAAACAGTGCTTATTCAATTGCTGATTACATATTTCAAGAATATACTCTGAAATGTTATTATTTGTAGAAAATATTCTCATGGCTATTACAATTATCTATATGTTTTTGGAGAAAAGTTAATGTTATTTCCAGAAACTATTAAAAGGAGTAATAATATCTGCTTTGCTTATCTTTCACACTGTTACAGGAAATGTTATTTCATATGAGATTATGTTAAATGTTGTGTAGTGTTATAAAGAGTTATTGTATGTAATTCCCACATATTAAATGCTCCTATGGCATGGAAAGTAGTTATTAGTTTAAAGTCATTATGGCTTAGATCTTAGCAAAAAGGAATTTTTGCCTGTTGGAGGAGACAAACTACAATATGGACAGATCATTATATATACTAAGCCCAGAAGCAATTTCTTGAAATTCAGAGATTTTTCAGAAAATCAGATCAGAGAAATGTATATGGAAATCTTAAGTGTTTATGGTGAGAATTTCAGAGTCACAGAGCTTCAGTCCCTCTTGAGCATAGGCTCTGTAATACTATGTTATGTCAGTTTTTTCCATAGCACCTACTTCTGGGCTTGTTATATACAGACACAGAAATAAAGTTCAATGATTTAAAAACTAATGTTGCTAGAGGCTATCACCTAGAAGTTGCTATAGTCCATTTGGAGTCTCCAGAAAACATTCAGAAACAGATTTGATCTCTCAAGAACCCCTTAAACAAGATTTGCAAACTCAAATGCCCAAGTGATATGCCAAACAGATCAGGTACAGGGATTACAGCGATGTACTCTTCAGCTCATTTTTTATATTAAGGAATGTGGGTCCACTATTTCCAGATCTTCTGATTGTTTGAACATGGCAGGAATGGAACCTTTGAGTAAAATTGTTCAGGTTTTAAATGTTAGAAACTAGCTTTTCAAAAAGGCAAGCTTGCTGAATGAAATAATTCTACTCCTAGGAGTAGAATTGAATATGAGTAGAATTCTACTCCTAGGAGTAGAATTATAGTTTGTTGCTCATAATCTGTAAATCAGATGTTTATGATGCAGTCCTTGCATTACTGTCTATAAAATAGTGTCACATTATCATTTTGTACTTATTAACACCATGTATTTCTTTCCAATTAAGATAAATTTGGAGCACATTTTCAAAGGGGCATGGTCAAAGCAGTTATTTCCAGTTAATATTGTCAGAAGAATCCCTTATTTCTACCTCAAGCAGAAGCACCAATTTTTAGGTAGCACTGAGAACAATGGGCTTTAGAGATGGTCTCTCTGCTGCAACCTGATTACTGTGTTTAGACAGAGCAAAAATTTTCCATGTTGAAGAAACAGGTGCTCAAGGGTGCTTGGGCATTGTTATGGTGGAGGGTGACACTCATTTTCATAAGCTTCTAAAAAAAGCCAGGGACTTCCTGGCAATTATGTAGGCCAATTATCTGTGCGCAGTGAGATATTTTGCTAAATTAGGAATGGCGCAGGGCCAACTTCTCTCTAAACTTCAGGTTGTAAGACAACCTCTCTTACAACAGAATTTATACTGCATGGCTGTATTAAAATGACATTGGGAAGAAAGGGGCAAAAGGAAATGAAACACTTGAAGCACATGTTTGATAGATATAAAACTGTGAAATAAATCCAGTTAGTATCAAATGATAAAAGAGAAAATTTTCTACTTTTTGCTCCAGCTCTAAGATAGCCATGCTTACTTTCATTTAGTTTTTAAACTGCATAAGTTAGATTCAATTTTTCATTTATAAATCATCATAGAAAGATTGAAACAAGACCAGTGGAATTTTGATTAACATCTCTGTGTGGGATTTCCCAGAAGGAGCTGAAAGAGGAACACAAAAGAAAACAGAAATACAGTCTCTTGCACTCATGGTCACCTCTATTAATTTTCTAATTTCCACCTAGGAAGGTCTTCATACATTTTATCATCACATCTTTTTCCAGAGAGTTTGATGCAATATTAATTACAAAGATGTCACTTTTGTTGCTGAAGTTTGAAAAATTAGGTCAGCATACCAACATTTACGATGCTTAGTGTTTCTTTCTAAAGGTTAAGATGCCTTAATCAGTTTGGCAAGGTTCAGTTTTAATGTAGTTGACAATGCAAAAGACTAAAATTATGAGCAAAACACCAATATTAAGAGGTTTAAATCATTTTGAAATGTGATAAATTTTGAATATGGCATATTAGTTCAAAATGTGTTTCATTTTTGGCAAATACATAACCTGAGTTAGTAGGTGGAAAAACATAATTTTCTTTAGATGAGTAAAACTAAATATCCACGAGTGTATACAAGTAAATGTTATTTTATCATCAGTAATGTATGAATTACAAAATTGGTATGTTCAAAATGAACTTTCTGGCTTTTCAATTTACCTTACAAAGCCCCTAATAGCATGAATAGCTTCCTATATATGCTGTCTTACTAGAACACAACGAAGCGATTTTATCATAATCTTTGTGTATACCTTTGCATGATTCTGTTTAAACTGAGAACATATAATGGTTAAATTTTTAACTCTATTTTGGATAAAAGATATCAGGTGCCTTAAAGATAACTAGCAAACGTTCAGACTCAGATATCCAATTTATTAATAGATCAATGTTGATGATTTTAATATCTAAATTAAAAGAAATTTCAAAATCTTCAAGTAAAATTTCTATTCAAGGTATCTTGCAAAAATGGGTATGGACCATTTTAAGTTCTGTGTTTTAGTGTGTCAGGTCTGTTTATAATTCAAATCTATATTTTAACTCTTAATATATAAACCAAAGGAGCATGAAATCTAGAATAGATTCTCCAAGTTATTTCTGAGTCATAGCAGAATATCAATACTGCATTTCTTTTCTTGGTTTGTATATTTTCTTTTTTGGACATTTCTTGAATATAATCTTTTGTTTTTATTACACAAAGAAATAAAAGATATATAGTTTATAAAGACATCTGTTTTGTTACACAATATATACAAAAATATAAAGTAATGAAGTGATATTTCCCAAAGTATGTTTCTGGGGCACTAGTTGTATCATAACATGCTATGAAAAAATAAAAAGTGTATTAAAGAGGATTCATACTGCATAATCTCACATTAAAATTTCTGAAAATTCCTTCAATGACTCAATCTTATTCTTTCTTTACTGATTAGATAAATTATTGACTGGTTTGTGAATGTGTTAGTCAGCTTTCTGTTACTATTACGAAGTACTTGAGGTAATAATCTTCGAGGAGAGGTTTATTTTGGTAACAATTTGGAGGTTTTAGTCCATGGCTTGTTAGTCTGATTGCTTTGAGGACCTGTGGCAAGGCAGTAAGTCATTGGAGAAGTTGATGATAGAGAAAGCTGCTCATCTCAGGGTAGAAAGAGAGAGAGAAAAGAGAGGAAAAGAGAGGAGATGAGAGGGGAGGGGAGGGGAGGGAGGGGAGGAATCAGGGTTTCATCATCCCCTTCAAGGACAAGCCCCCAGATATCTGATGGTCTCCTACTAACCCCATTCCCTTAAAGTTTCTGTCACCTATCAATAGTGTCAATCTTGGAAATATAAGAATGCAGGCTTTCAGGAAGCATTTAAGATCCAAACTATAGCAGTGAATATATGTATAGTATGAAGTGGAACGTGTGACCCATACTTGGGAAGAAATTGAAAGTCAAATTATTTAAGAGAAAAGATAAAATAGCATTCTCTAAAACTTTTGAAATAGGAAGAGAAATTAAAAATAAACATTCCAGGTATTTTGTGAAGAAAAAGAATCTTGCTTTTTTGCACCCATTCATTTATCTGTCTAAGAATTCTCGAGTATGTACTATAAAGAAGGTTGAGAGGGACAAAGTTGTATTTTTCTTTGTAAGGAATCGAATTATTGCAAAAAAAAAAAAAAGGGACAGGGGACTGATGAGAAAATAATGTTCCATGATAAACCCATGTATATTTATAATACCTCCTGGGAGGTAAGAGTGGGTAACAAGGAATTAGAGGCTGCTTTTGCCAAAAACATTGACCTTTCCCTGCATCTGAAGATATCCAGTGGGTAAATAATAGCAGTATAAAAACTAAGCATCTCTGCCTCCATTTTGTACCTGTCTCCATTGCTTTGAGTTATTCTCTCTTGCAGTTACCTTGGATTTCAGGAATAGCACATCTGATGGATAAACAACTTGTGACAAAAGTCAAAACTACCCTTTACCCCAGGCAACAGTAACTATCTTATCAGGAACAAGTCTCTCAAAGTTTGACTAAGATTGATAAACTACCACATTTCTTGCTTCCTTGTTCGGTTTTCTCCCTACTTGAAACTCAAGCCTTCATTAGTACCCTTAAAGAAAGGGCTTAGGATGCTCAATCCCCTTATTTTTCCAGTATAATTATATTAAGTAAATTTTTCCTGATTTTCACTGTTTGCTTTCTGGGGAAGATACCCAGTCCTGATCTGATTAAGTTAGGTCACTCTCTGACCTAAGATTCCAATGATAGAAAGTATGTGTAGGGGTATTTAAAAATTTTAAAATAAAGACCACTGAATATTTTTCAATAAATGCATTATATTTTAACTACACTAAGAATATGTATGAACATCACATTTTCTTGGAAGATGAGTAGGATAAAATGTAAGAAAGATAGAGATTTATATAATGAAGAGAGTTTGAGAGAGATAGGTAGGAATTTTAAAGATTAGAAAAATAAGGGAAAGGTGTATAGAAGGAGAAGATAGAGTCAGACAAAAATAGGTGCAAATATATAGGCTGAGAAATTTCTTTGGTTCTAAAATGTACAATGTAAGTACACTGCTGTGGTTGTGGTTACAGGATGTAAAATATTTGAGCTATGAATTTAGAAAGATAAAATTAAAAAAGAAGCATGTTGGATTTGACTTGGAACACCACAGCTCTCCTAGAGTTCCAGAATGAGGTTGCTGTTCAGATTTTCTTATATGTCATTTGCTCTCCCAGTGACATTCACTTCCCCCTGACCTGTCCTAGGTAAAAATAAAATTTGACACAAATATGAGAAAAAAAAATCCTCCCATCAGATTCTTCCTTTAAGATGGTAATTAACCAGTCAACTATTGTCTGCAGCTCTTCAGTTGTTCTTCATCCTTAATGAGATTCTCAGAGAAAATCTCTAAATGAAGCAGACTCTAAAACCTCAGTAGCAGAAAAGCATGTTTTGTTCCTCCCAGACAGTGCTCAGAGAACTCAGAAATTAAGTTAAGAATGAGAATCTTGTTTTGAGAAAATTTGAGAATGAACAATAAAATGCAAAGGAATGCAAGTTGGAAGCCAGAATGAAGTCTATGGAGCAATAGGAATGAGTTGGGGCAATGTGTATCCAGACAAAGCCCTGCCCTTCCTATCCATATTTATACACATCCCTTCCAGAGCAAACATTTGGCTCCTCGGTGACAAAGCAGTTTGTGCCTGTGTCTGTAATTCACATAGTACAATTTATTAGATGTGGTATCTTAAACAAATTCCCTGAGTTCTTTATGTCTCCATTTTCCCTGTTAAAACAGAACATTAAAATATACTGTATGAATTGGTCTCCCTTAGCTAAATTATATTTGCTCATTTCCATTCCTTTGACTTTGGAGACCTTTTCCTGTCTGTTCTAGAATTTAGCAATTTGTCTTTACCATCGTAATGTAACTTCCTTTCACTTTTTCCAAACTACAAAAATCATTTTCCTTTTCCTCACTTACATAGGTACTCACAAACCAGTTCATACTGAACATATGTGTTAATGATATAGACTTTTCTCCATGATGTAAGTCTCCTTATATCATCACTGTGGAAATGGCTTAACATTCCACACGAGTGCTCCCTATTTCTTTAAATGTACAGTACTGGTGAGGAGAGAAAATAACTACAAGAAATATTTCTAAACCTATTTCCCATTAAGAGTGATTAAAGGGGCTGGGGATTTAGCTCAGTAGTTCCACCTCCTGCCTCGCAAGCGCAGGGTCCCAAGTTCAATCCCCCGGTACAAAAAAAAAAAGAGTGGTTAAAGGGAAAATGTAAGTACTTTCTGCTTCTTTTTATTTACTAGGACTCAGTCAACTTCAAAAATAAGTATATACAGCTGAAAGAGTTAAAAGAATGTAGATTTGTTGAATTCCAATAAAGATATTTTAATTTTTGACAAATCTGAAACATGGAAGCAAAACCTTCAATCACTCCTTTTCCTAAAAAGAAATAGAGAAAAACTACTGTCTGAGAACACTGCTAAGGGATTTGGTTTTAGATTGTGTGTTTGCAGATAGTAATGATTGGATTCCACCAATATTTAATTTCGATTTCTTCCCTATTTTCACAGCAGCACAAGTAATCACCACTTTTTCTGATTTTTCTTCTACCACCTAAATAAATAAAATCTGTGTTAAGGTTTAATTTTCATATTTGTTTTATAAAATCTATTTCTTCCTTCATTCTCCCAAATATTAAAAAGCAAACTCCAGAATGGTCCACATGACCAGTATGTAGTAATACTACATTATTATACTCTACTTTATAATTATTAGGATTCTAAAAGTATATGCAACTCTGAAATAAATGCTTAGTTTGTAATAGCAGAAGGTCTAATTAAGTAGAAGGGAATTATTAAATGTATTTTTCTCCTTCTGTTGTTTTATTTTCTCTCTTCTCATGAGAAATAAGTTAAAGAAATCATTATACCAAGTGCAAGGCTTCTACCCATGAGATTAAACCTTATGTAAGGCCATGTTCTCTTTCTTTTAGCTAAAGTAGAAAGCACTAGAAATGAAATCATAATTTTCCTTCTGTAGCCAACAAACCTAATTTCTGAGTAAATCCTCTATCCTATTCTTAGAGTTATTTTGATCCTGAGAAATACCACCTCACCCCCAAGTGAGAGTGCTGTATCACCTCTTGGACTAATTCTTGGCTGGTGTTAGGATCCATGATGAAGCTATTATTTCATTCTTTTTCATCCCTATGCTGATAGGTTTCAAAACAGTAACAGGTTATCACCTATCTCAAGCCTGGGCTACAAACTCTGTCTTAGCACTTTTTCCTCCCCCATACTGTACATGATTTTTTAATGATTGTCAAAGAGCAGCCATCCAGTTCTCTAACACATTAACGAAGCAGGGAAACTCTCATTGAGTTCTTGCACATTGATCTTACCTTTTAATATACTGTCTACTTTGCTTCTACACAGCTTGCCTGCTCCCAGTGTATTTAATATTTAATCCTAGACTCTAAAGTTATCAGGTTTCTGTAGAACATTTTTGTTCCTATTATTTTGTGCAAAGATTCTTATTTTTGTCCATGCAAAAATAAAATCCATTGCAGACACTTTAGTTTTCTCATCTCCTCTCCTCAATTATATGTAAAAGTATTTGAAAAAAAAGAAAACAGAATCAGAAATAGTACAAGAATTGGTGGTAAGAGAATATTCCCTCACAGGTTGCAGTCCTTACAAAAGGATTACTGTACAGAGTCCAAAAAAATTCTGAACATTAGCAAAATTTAATATTCAGATTCGTTGTTTGTGTGTTCCTTTAACTGAGTTAAAGAACCTTATTGAAAATTCTCAATAAATTCTTTAAAAATATCTCAGGAACATTTAATGATGCTTTGAAAATAAGTTCAAGTCGATGATAATATAAGAAGATTAATTTGTGTACATAAATGATATATAAATATTGAGTATATATCAACAATTAAAGATGAGTGTGTGACATTTGAGAAATCTAAACCAGGGATTTGGCTCGGTGGAGCTGCCTCTGCTTTGCAAGCACAAGGTCCTGAGTTCAATCCCTGGTACCAAAAAAAGAAAAGAAAAGGGAAATCTCCAACTACTGACTTTTCATCAGGTGGAACTTTATGACATTTCATTATCAGATAATGCACATTATTTCATTTAGTAGCCATTCTTTCAATGCTATCTCAACATACTGTTCATTTCAAAATGAAGACATACTCCTTTCTTTACATTTAAAGAGATTGTTCATTCGTGATGTTCTTGAAATGAAGAATATTCAAATGGCTAATTTGGAACAATACTATTATGAAATAGTAATCATAGACTAAAATCAGGTTTTATAATGCTCAACAAGGGAATTGTAAGGATCTTAAAAAATGTTATCTCAAAATATTAGCATGGTAAAAATTCAACTATATTTTCCTAAAATAATCTCACTTCTTATGACATACCAAGTAAGCTGTCAGATTCTTAATAGATGGTAACAGTTTTGTCATTTTCAAACAAAAGAACTTTGTTTTGTACAGTTTAATAGTTAAAATATTTGTTTCTGAGAAGCCTAATGTGTTTTCTCTAGGGCTAAAAAATTTTACATCAAAGCCTAAGTTTGTAATCTAAACTCATCTTTCAAAAGTAAGAAATTTCTCACTATGAGTCAGCACTAACAACTTTAAATCCATTCTAATATCCAGTCTCTTAACAACCATATTATTGTGTCCACTTTATTATATAAATGATAAGATTGTGGCCTGAAAGAATACAATAATTTAGCTTTAGGTGTGAGTTTTACATACGTTTCTTATGAAACTATAAGCTTTATATTTATATTAATAATGTATTAAACTTTATATCATCATTACCATGGAGATAGATTAGTCTTCCTAATAACTACTTGTTTTCTTTCAACTGTTATAATAATTTTGAAAAGTATTTTTGGTAGATCTTTCATTTAAGTGGTGATAATAAGTAGAAAAATTCTGCATGACTGAACTTTTACAAAGTAACTTAGAGGAGACATCTATATAATTCAGACCCTTAGGAGCTGGAGAAAGGGACCAGGGAAGGGGGAACAAGAAGAACAGAGGAAAGGAAGGTGCTAGAAAATGATCAGAAAAAGCTATTTGTATGTACCAGTTTCCAAAACAAATGTAATTAGTATGTATCACAAACACATACCAATAAAAATAATTTTAATAGGAAGAATTTATAAATGATGGTCTTTAATCAATGTAGACTAAACTATCAGTTATCTCCTATGAAATAATCCTACTTCCGATTTCCTTAAATATAATATTTAATAATATTAACCAAGAAAATGAAGAAAAGTGTCTTATGATTCAAATAGTCATACATAGATGGTGTATCTAAAATTCTCTTCTTGATTGTCCACGGTTTTGTTTTACTTCTACTTTTTTTTGAGATATGCTCTTGCTCAATAGCCTAGGCTAACCTTGAATTCGCAATCCTCCTGCTTGAACATCCCTCATGTTAGGATTACAGGAATGTGCCACCATGTCTGACTCTTTTTCACTTTTTAAAGCTATAAATATATTATTTTTCCCCTCTGAAATAATAATAATGTATTTATATTGGAATCTAGATCAGTGTAAACAGAATATATTCACCACATGGAAAATTAAATTCAAGATAAAAACACATTTTTTTAACTATTCATGAACACAACAATTCAGAGTACAAGTGACAAATTTGGAATTATAATCCACCCTTAGAATGTTTATTGCCATTAGAAAAATGGTCACTTTAGAAAAAATGCATAATATAATATCAAATTGCTGTCTATAAAGGTGAGTTACAAAGTCTGAAAAAAAAGAAAAACCCTGCTACAACAAAAGCAAACAAAAAGTAGAAATTCTTGATAAAATCAGGCAAATATCCTTTCAAATAACTAGCTGAACTTTTGGCAAATAAAAACAAAATTATAATATATACAAAAGAAAAGTGAAAGTAATCTGAATAAGTAATGGTCAACTAAAATTGAAGCAGAGATTTTTTTTTTATCACGATAGAAAGGAAATGTCTGTACCATGAAATATGGTGAATCAGAACTGAGACATTTCCATGAAATGAAGAACCTTCACTGACTACTCCTATGTTGAAAATCAAAGATGAGAAGAAAATGTATCTGTCTTCCTATAGATTATAGGCAAGAGAAAAATGTCTCCTCTGGGAAGACAACTCATATCCAGAGGTGTCTTCACACAGTTTTAGGCCTGAATTTGTTTGTGAATCCTAGGACACCATAAGCCAAGGATCTATTATGGTTCTAAGTATCCGGCAGCATCAAATACAAATTATTCTTAGACTGATGTACCCAACTTAACAGAATTTTGATAAAAATAACTGAATAGGAATTCATAATACAAAAGTATCAATCTCACTAAAAAAATGAATTACACGAGCAACTGATAGCAGAAACACTACCAGCACAACTACATTCACAAATATTTCTGATTTTATGCAGATCAGATGGACCATATGCTGTGTTTAAAATTTTTGTTATACATGTTTGTGATATAGAAAGAACACATTCACTGTGGAGAGTTGGTACATAGACATATAGTATCTCCATATTTTTCACTTCCATTTCCTCTTTTCTCCTACCCCTCTCCCTTCATCCTCACATTCCCTTTACATCTGCAAAAGGTCTGTTTCCATGTTTCCTATTATCTGTCTTTTACTTTGATTTTTATATTACTTATACTGTGAGTTTCTCATGTAAGAGAAATCATAAGATATTTAACCTTATGTGTCTGATTTATTTCACTTAGCATTATGGTCATAAAATGCACTGATTTTCCTTAAAATGACTCAAATGTATCTTTCTTAAGATCAAAGTTGTACTCCATTATGTATAAATACCATGTTATCTTTATCTATATATTGGTTGCTGGATGCATAGGCTATTTCCAAGATTTAGCTATTGTGAGTTGTGCTTTTATAAACATGTGCATGCATGTATCACTATAATATGTTGTCTATTAACACTTTGGGAAAGATATCCAGAAGAAGTACAGTTGGGTCAAATAGAATTTTGATTTTTTAATTTTTTGAGAAATCTCTATACAGATTTTTAGAGTGGTTTCACCAGTTCACATTATCACTAACAATGTAGAAGTGTCCCTTTTCCCTACATCCTTGCCAGCATTTGCCATTTTTGGAGTTCCTGAAGATAGGCATTCTTTTCTGGATTAAAATGGAATCTCAGTGTTGTTGTTTTTCTACATTTATCTCATGCCCAAAGATGCTGAACATTCTTTATATACTTACTGCCCAGTTAAACTATTTCCTTTGAAATGCCTATTGATTTCAATATCCCATTTTTAAATGAGTCATTTATTTTGATAGATCTAATTTTTTTATACTTTATATACTCTGTCCAAGGAGTATCTAGCAAAAAATATTTCCCATTCTATAGGTTGTCTCTTTGCTCTATTATTTCCTTTCTTCATAGAAGCTTTTTAATATGATAAGAGCCAATTTTTTGATTCTTCATTTTTGTGCAATTCTGGTTCTGTTAATAAAGTCCTGGCCTATTACTATGTGCTCATGAGTTTCACCTATTTCATCTTCCAGCAGATTCAGGGTATTTGTTTTAATATTTACATCTTCAATACATTTTTGTTTTATTTTATTACAGAGTAAGAGATTGTATTGGTGTCTGTCCTTTTATATCCTCTAGTTTTTATTTTATGAACTTGAGTGTTCCAACATTTGATACAAAAATATTTGTAGTTTTCATTTATTGTTGTTGAATTGTTCCAATTATCAGTATTAGTGGACATCTTCGTCTCTTCTGATCAATTTTGGATTGAAGTCTCTTGTGGCTGAAAATAAGATTAACTACTTTTGTTGCTCTGGGGTTCTGGTTCATGGAATATCATTTTCCTAACTTTCAACTTTTGTCTATAATTTTTTTTTGTACCGAGTATCGAACTCAGGACCTTGCGCTTGCAAGGCAGGTGGCACCACTGCACTGAGCTAAATCCCCAGCCCTATGAAATTCTTTTTTTTCTTTTTTTCAGCCATAGCTTGCATTTATTCAGTTAAAATTTGTAATTAGAAAAAAATAAAATTAGAAATAAAGCAGGTATCTTATCCTACTCTCTTTTTTTCATTAAATTTATTGTCACATTTTAGGTATACAATACCATTACATTCATCATTGGGAACTTGTACCTTTACCTGATGTATCTTGGTTTTTATTTTTTTCCCCATTCCCCTACCCTCCCTTCAAGCCTCCACCCCTCCCCATTTACAAAGTCCGATGAAATTCTTTATAGATAAAATGTGTCTCCTATTGAATACATATGGAGGCATTTTGCTTTTTGATCCAGTTTACTAGTCTGTGTCTTTTGATTGGGGAGTTAGTTATTATTGTCAGTGAATTCTATCATTGTACTATTTTTAAGTGCTGATTCCTTCAGTTTTATTGCTCCTTTTATTTATTCTCCCAGTTAGATGTATACTTTCAGTTGCACTCTTTGGTGCTGGTGGCCTCCCTATCTCTGTCTAGGATTACCTTGAGTATTTTTTGAAATGCTGGTTTAGTGGTCATACATTTCTTTAGGATTGCTTTGTCATGGAAAGGATTTCAGAGTAAAATCCCACGCTGTATTTGCAGCTTACAATACCATGGGATTTTCTTGGGACTAGAGCTGCCAGCCTGTTATTTCACCCTGGTGCTCACAAACTTCCTCTTAGTTTATGGTGTGTTTGTGGCGACAGGTCCCCCAAGCCTGGGAGCCTGGGTTAGCATTCCAGGCCGCTATGTTATTTTCTCTGCATTGTCTTCTATTTTTCTAGTTCCTCTTTGATTTGTACTTTTCCTTGACTCTTGGTGCTCTTCCTTTTTTTTATTTCTTCACTAAGTTATTGCTTACCAAGTGTCTGGACTCTAGGTCCTGGAGAGGTTATAATATCTTCCTGGACTTCACACTACCATTTTTTCTTCTTCTGTTTAAAATTTAATGGGACTAGAAAGCATGAGCAATAAACTAGAGACTTAAAAAGTAGCCAGCTATTAAAACCAAACAAAACAAAAACCAAAGCAAACCACAAAAATAATATCCACAATTGATATATAATAGCTGAAATTAGTGCATCATATTTTAAAAACAAGTTTAAATACATTGAAGATAATTAGTAAAAGGAGATATTAATCTAAAGTCTGGGTAGCAAAGTGACAGAAAACATAGTATTTTTAACACAGGTAAAACCTTACATCTAATATATTTCTTTTGCAGAATTCTAAATGAGAAAACACAATTTTAGGAAGTCCACATTATAAGAGTGAAGGCTTCAACATTTTAATAACTCAAGACATGAATTCTTTCTTTTTTTTATGGTACCAGGGATTGAACTCGGGTCCTTGCGTCTGCAAGGCAAGTGGCTATGGAGCTAAATCCTCGGCCCAAGACATGAAATCTTAAAGTCGAGAATCTAAACGAAGTCTCAATAAGAAAATAAAAATATATTGAACATAATAAGGCTGAAATAGAACTCTAAAAATAGAGAGCACATTTTAAAGTTATTAAAGATAAAAGACATTACCTACAAATAATCAGCATTTTGACTTACAGACAACTCAACAACAATGCCAAACATTAGTGGAATAATCTTTCCAGTTTTCTAAAAGAAAACAACCGTAGCTTGGGACTGTGGGCCTATCTTAATTTACATTTAGGAGCAGCAGAGAATGAAGAGATATTTAGATAAAAGTTGGAGAGTTTAACTTCAAAAGCATGCCATCAAAGGAATTTTAAAAGTTGCACTTTAAGAAAAAGGGAAAAGATTTTTAAAAGAAAGTTTGGGATGAAAGAAAAATGTGCAAAATACATTGGTGAACATGCTCATAAACTGATATTATCATTGACACTACACAATAATTTATTTGTGGTATTAAAACTAGTAAAAGAAGCCCATAAATACTGAAGAAAACAGCAATAAGACAAAAAAAGAATGTTGAGCTTAAATAATTTTACCTTCTTGTGCTGTTTGGTAAATAGGGCAGAAATAATGCTTAACTTTAACTGATTCCAATGTATCTGTTAAAATGGAGAAAGCAAGAGAAAGGAACTCACTTAAACTCAGCCCGGTAAAAGGTGTACGAAGGCTAAAATTTCCAATGATGTTTCCTTAGTCACACTTCCTGTGGGAGTGGGGAGATGAGTGAGGACTCTGAACTGTATGCTGAAGGAAGAAACCTCCTGCTTTCATTGGCTACATCTCATGGCTTCAAGAACATTTCTTTCTGGTCATTTTATAATTCATTGAGTAGCACTGGGACTTGCAGGATTTCAGAATAATACAGCATATTTGATGGATAATTCTATTTCTTGCAAAGTCTAGCTATAGATAACATGAAAAGAGAGTGTTCAACTACTTTTGCTTTTCTTGGGTAATAGCCAACTCAAGTTATAAGATTATTTTTAGACTTAAGTATTTGATCCCTCTTCATGTTTATTTTTTATAGACAAGAGTTGCAAAACTAATGAGTATGTCTTCTTAATTCCTTTTAACTAAAAATCAGTGACAGTGGATATAAACCTTCTGATCCCAAAGTTACTAATCCCTTACTTTAGGGTTTATTCTTCAGTATAAGGAAGACTTGGGAACAAATGGAGTGTAAGTCTGGCTTCTTGTCAAAATTTATGAAATAGGCTTAAATTAAAAAAATTTTCAGCAGTAGAGAAAATACTGTTTTCAAAAAACTTGAAAAATTCTTTTCCTTATTCTACTCCAAGAAAGCCTAAAATAATTCCTATTTCCTAGATGTAATCAATTTGACAAATTGCTTTCAATAATGCTGAAGACCTTGCTAATTTTACAAACTGCATTGTGATTACAGTCTGGTAAGAATTTTTTTTCAGGCCATCAAAACTACATTGTTGTTGGATAATGAAAAGATAGAAAGTCAAAATCATAGAATTTTGAGTATAGACATATATTTAAATGGAATCTATTGAATTAGGTGTTGACCTTTGATGCCAGTAGAAATAGCATCAATTGAAAAATGCTTCTTTACATGCTGTTATATAAATATTTTGCATAGGAAGAGAACTAGTCATCCCAAGCATTCAGGAGGCTTTCTTTTTTTTCTTCCTAAATGGCTTTCTTTTTAGCCATTAGCCTTTCCTCCTCACTTTGCTACAAGGTGAGGAAAACCATAACTGCTGACAGGGCACAAAAAGGGACAAGCTAAAAATACAGATTCTTGAAATACCTAAAAGCATGTGATGCCAAGAATTTCAGGCTAGATATAGTACTGAATGAGGGTCTCATGAAGAAAATTTTCTTATAGAGATATAGATGACAATAACACATACAGCTAATGAGAAAATGAGAAGGGCTAAGGAGAAGGAAAAGCGTCCTTTGGCACACAGCCAGCCATCACTGCAGTGCACCTACGGAGCTGTCAAAAGTTATACAGTAATAATTAATGGGGTCAATTTCATGGGCCAGAACTGGTTACCACTGTGCTACAGATGTGTGGGAAATATACAAGTGTGTGTGTGTGTGTGCGCGCGCGCGCGCGTGCTGAATTCTGTTTTGTGGCTGCCTGAAGACTAATAAATAGGCTTGCTCTAAGTTTCCTATATGATAAAAGCACATCATTTTCACACACATACAGAAAATAGGTTTTAATAGTCAAGTAGTTTCAAAGTAAATATATTGTATATATAGTAAACATAAGCTCTGATTTTAAGGCATCATTGAATATTTTAGAGGGATTCCTTTTGCTTTTTATTGTTTTATTGTTTTGCAAATTATAAATCTAAAATAGAATTGATAACTGTGTAACTTTGCATATATGATACCAAAGAAATGGTGCTTATCTAGCAACAGCAGAAAGAAAAATTTCTAAATGTGGGAGTATATGAACACTATGTGCATAAGATGTGAAGAGACAGAATGTCATCTCAAAAGCCAGGGAAAAAGCTATGGTGGTGAGGTGCCAAAGGTACAGAGAGGAGCATATTAGAGCCACCTCCTGGGGCAGAAGGAAGATTCCTACATGGGTTGAGTCTAAAAGTGAGCCTGAGAGATTATCTTTTCCAGTTACCCCTAGTCTTTTGCTTTCCCTAGGCCATACTTCCATCTAGATGCAGTTTCCCTATACATTTTTTAAAAAGAAGCAGCAAGGAAGAGTCCAGCCATGACACTAGAATTATCTCAGGTGCCATTTCATTTGATACTATATATCTTCAGCTAATGGGCCCCCAAATCACTACTTTTCAAAGGAAAGTAAGCCAGTCAAATGTAAAATGACCAGTGTGATATGGCTGCCGGTCTTGTTTGTTTCACAATTAGATATTTTCTGGGTTTCAAATTATTTTATCTAACTAGAGCTGCCTTCCAAATACATACATTGGAAACTAGAAAAAAAATGTATGTCCTGAAAAAGTAAATTTTAGTTTAGAATGGTCTTATTGAATAATCTAGAAAGTAAAATTACACAGATTTTAATTCATATCATAGGATACTATTGTGCTTGGTAAGACGAAATTACACCATAATCAGGGATGTTTAGAAGTAACATCATGTGAAGTGCAAAGTAATGTGCAGAAAAATTAAAACTATCTAAAAGAAGTAAAATAAAACAAAAAAGACTGCAATGATATATACCACAAGATTAAGAATAATTCTCATGAAAAAATTCATTTTAGTATTCATTTTTGGTATTGTTTTATAATATTCTTTGTACATATCAAACCTTTATTCCATAAAATATATTTTACTTTCATTTTAGCAAAATAACTAGGTATGTTTCCATGAAATTCACATAAAATAAGTTCTTTTGTCAATAATGCTATAGCAATTGACATTTCCTGAGGCATTTATATTCCTAGATGGTTTATTTAAATGAATTTTAGTTTATGGAAGCATCATTCTGCTGAAGTTGAAATCCACATTAAACTTTTCTCAGTTGTACAATAATGCCTTTTTTATATCTCACTTTTTAAATCTGTGATACTATCAATCATGATATATTTAATTTGTTTGTCGTAGTTCTACAGTTACATATAATCTTGACTATCCATATTTTTGGAATCATAGCAGTGGGACTTTTAACATCCTGTAATTTTTTTGTAGAATGTTGATGACTTTAAGATTATCATTCCTCCTGATGACATTCAGGTTAACATTTCTGTCAGGAGCCCTGTCTAGGTGACATTAACTCCTTCTTAGTACATCTCACTGGGGGGCTCACTGGTTTGTGCACCCTATTTTGGGCCATAAAAACTTGATTATTTGGTCAAGAAGGCCTCTGTCAGATTTCTAAATTCTTAGTGAATATTCCCTCTTTGAGAGTCAGTAGTAGCTTGTAAAGGAAAACTGTATGACTTTTGAAAATACTGTTTCCTAACCATCTCTCATGCATTACTTATACCATTCGTTGGTTGTTCTTACTTCAGTCATTACTATGATTATAATGTGATAATTCTATCCTTCTTGCAATTACAGATTAGCACTCTGTAAAGAAAGGAAATACTTTCTCTTTTCTATTCTTTTAATATATTTTTAAAATTTATTTATTAGTGAATGTTTGCAGTACATGCATTTTACAATCATCTTGGGGAGTTGGTACATGTATATTATGCAACTTGATTATTTTTAAATCTTCTCTACCCTCTCCCTCCTCCCTTCCTCCTCTAAATCTCCTTTCCCCCTTTTCATTATTGTTGATATTATTAATCTATTATTAATCATGTTTATGGGATGTAAGGCCCATATTCACGGAGGTTATTAGGATCCTGTACACAGCATATCTTCTCTGTACCTATTGCCCCCTCCCCTCTCTCTCACTCCTTGCCCTTGGACCCCTAAACTCTTTCCCATAGGCAAGAGATCCATCCCCTTGTCTCCTTCTTTCTTTCCTTTTTCTCTTAGTTTGCACTTTGCCTTATTCAGATGGGAGCTACCATGTTGTTTTCAAGTTTGTGTGTCTGATTTATTCCATTCAGCATTATATTTTTCAGGTGTATCCATTTTCCTAAAAATATCTCAAAGGTGTTCTTCTTTGTGACTGAGTAGTATTCCACTACATATAGATACTACATTTTCTTTATCCAATTTTCTATTGATGAGTTTACAGCTCCCAAGATTTAGTTATTATGAATTGTGCTGCTGTAACATTAGTAAGCATATATTGTCATAGTATGACGTCTTAAACTCTTTGGGGAAAGATACTTAGAAGGGAAATAGCTGGGTCATATGGAATTTCTAATTTTAGTTGTTTGAGAAATCTCCATATTGATTTCCATAATGGCTGTACTAGTTTACATTCCACAAGCAATGGAGGAGGGTTCCTTTTTGACCACAGCTTACCAGAATTTGTTATTCTTTTATTTATGGATGATTGTCATTCTTTCTGGAATAAGATGAAATGTTAGCATTGTTTGAATTTGCATCTGTCTAATGGTTAGAGGTGTTGAACATTTCTTCATATATTTGTTGACCATTTGTTCTTCTTCCTCTGAGAAGTGTCTGTTCATGTCATTGGCCCATTTCTTGACCAGGTCTTTAATTTTAGGTGGTCTAAGTTTTTTTGAGTTCTTTACAATACATTTTTAAAATATATCTGTATAAATCTATGGTTTCTTTTAAATGTATTATAAAGACTTATGTCATTAGTAATCTTGATGCTCAAGCCAAGCCAAAGCTGACTAAAAAACACCATTTTAAGTGGATTGTTGTGATTTTTCCTTATCATCATCTGCTTTGGAGTACATTTTTTATGTTTTTATAACATATTCCTCACTTGTATTCTCCTGGTCCTGCCTGTGGTTATTCTCCTAATAATTTTTAAGTTGGGAATAAGATCCAAAAAAGATGTGGATAGATTCTAGCTACTGGTTTCTGCATTCTGTCAGCAGACATTGTTAAGAAATGCATAAATGTATAAATGAATGAATGGATATATAGATGATTAATAGAGATTTTATTTCAGGCAAGAGGCTATGCTGGCACTTCTAGTAATAATCACACACCACAAGGTTCTTTATATATTTTATAGTTTCATATCTGTATTTTACATTTCCCAAAGTGAGAACTTAATTCTCAGTATCATTATTTTCTTCCCTTTCCTTCTTATGAAATGTTTTTGATATTGCTACGTCCTTACTACAACAAACATCCAACCTAATATTCAGTGTTCAAGATTTCCAATTATTTCTTGTTGTTTATGTTTTTGTGTAGTATATCCCATTTAGGATATCCTATCTAAACCCTATGTTCAAAAGGGGATAAATTTCATTTCTGAATAAGTACATAAATTCAACTGTGTAATTATGTTATCAATATTATGTTATTGTTCTTTGTTTCTTTTTTTTTAAATTAAATTCTTTTATTGGTGCATTGTAGGTATACAACACAATTACATTTCTCATTGGGAATTGTACCTTTACTTGTTGCATCTTGGTTCTTATTTTTTCCCCATTCCTAGCCCTCCCTTCACCCCCTCCACCCTTCCATATTTACAAAGGCTTTATTTCCATTTTTTCCATTTCTCATCATTTTTCCTTTCCCTTCTTTCCTTTCCCCTGCCC
>NW_004624732.1:2380064-2395205 GCF_000247695.1 Heterocephalus glaber | reverse complement strand
AGGGAAGGGAGCACAGGGAATGGGGAAAAAATAAGAACCAAGATACATCATGTACAGGTACAAGCACCCAATGATAAATGTAAATATATTGTATATGTACCTAAAATGTGCCAATAAAAGAATTTAAGCAAAAAAATTATAAAAATCAAAGCATTAGTTTTACTTTCATGTAAAAGAGAGAGATGCCAAATGGATACAACCAGCAGATTTCTTTAGGTCTGATTCACTCCCTAAAAAAAAAGATACATGAAAGAGTATCCCCATAATAGTCAATACTAATATACTATTTAGCATAAATAACAACTAAAATAGTCTATGTTGTAAAGGATTAAGAGTCTAATATCTTATATGCAAAGGTAGATATTTCAAAAGAACAGTTTAATTTAAAAATGAGATTAAATGCTTAAGATGGAGATAAAACATTTTTCTCCCATTTTTCTCCAGAGGATAAATATCACTTTAGTTCTAAGTTACAGAGAAAGAAAACATTTGGCAAATATATTTTTTAGCTTGTTCTTAAACCATATATAAAACAATGTAGGCTAAGAGAGACAGATTTTAGTCTAACATTTGCTTTAAAATTTCAAGTTACTGTATTTTTTTTCCTAAAAAGTTTGCCCTAGTCAAGTGGAAACTATTTCATTAGCATTGATGCTGATCAAAATATGAAACATAAATATACATAATAAAGTGAGGAATAATTTATTTCTTTAATGTATCACATATACTGTGGAACACTTAGCAGATTTAGGACACCAAATTCTAGTCCAAGCTGTGTCCATTTAATGTGATTTTTTTTCATGTTGCTTAACCCATTCTGAATTCTATTCTCATCTGTTATTTTCAGAGGAACAAGATTCAAACTCCAAGGTACCAGCAAATATCCTGTATTATTCTGTGTTGTATCAATGGTACCAAAAAGTAGGCATTTTACTTCTACCAAGAGCAGTATTGAGATTCAAATCAAAATGAGAAAGGACCAATGCATAAGATTGCCATGGATTTCTCAAGCCAGGAGGCAGAATATCTGCATCCAGGATCAGGCTCCATTTCATACTACATGTTTACCATAACTTCTTTGGGATTCTTTGTATTCTATAAAATGGGAAAATCCTGATAAAGTACTTTAAGTTTAGTTAATAAAATTAAACTAGGTAAAAATATGTGACCTTTTCTTGTAAAGTATAGAGTATTTTGTGAATGTAAGATGTTCTGAGGGATCATTATTTAGTAAAAATGTAAGGTCTTTTCTAAGAATTTTAGTGTTGCCACAAAGGATCAAATATATATAAGCAATTTAAATTAGAGTTAAAATGCAAGGTGGTATCAGTAAACACTAGAAAACATGCTAATAAATAATTGGATTAAAAAAATTGGATAAATGTAACTTGAAATTCTTGATTGCCATCTCACAAATGTCTGTAAACTTTAGTGTGCTCATTGCTTAATGACTCTTATAGCACTTTAATATAATGATATCTAATTTCTGAGGTTCATATTCATTTGTTGTGTCAAAATTTGCATAATTAAGAAGTACTTTGCATTTAAATGAATTTAATATTAATAAGACATTTCAAGGGCTCTTAACAATCTGCAAATCAAGCAAATAAAGCTTATGGGGATTTGTAGATTCTGGTATTGGTGGAAAAATTTATAAATGAGTAACTCACCTGCTGAAACCAATTATAAATTATGGAAAAAATGTTAAATACAAAGATTTAAGGAAACTGAAATATAACAAAAATCAACATAAATCTGAGAAAGTGTAGCCTTAGAAGAAAAAACACATTCTGGATAAGATCTCTATTAATTGGATTTTCACCAGAGTGAAATCCCAAGTCCAAGTGGCATGCCCTCTGTAGAACTCAAGAAAATATTCATATCTTATTGATCTAAGGAATCACTCACAAGCACAAGAATGGATAGAATTTCAGGGTAGAACCAAGAATGAAGACAATCACAGAGACTCTTTATGTAGATCTCTTTTAACTTATTGGTTGATCCCTAAACTATACATGCACAGAACAAAATATTGATGAGTTCCTGTTGTAGAAAACAATGTCTGGAAGCGGAGTTTTTCAGAAAAATTACCAGATCCTCATTGCTGGGGAGACATACTGGAGTATGGCTATCACCATTTTGAGAAAATTGGTAAAATTATTTGTGTCTCCATTGGAAAATATGAATCACACCTTAGAACTAAAGCCTGTGTGTCTAAACACTATGAAGTTCATTATTATATCCAAAAAACACACCAAAAAAAATCCCACAATAAATTAACCACTCTAAGAAAGGCTAAAATTAGTCATGAGAAAGATCAAATAAATTGGTATTAATTTAACATGCTTTTACAAAATACAGCACTCCTTAGAAGATAATGGGTTTCAGAGTTTCCACAATACATCACATCAACTTTTATTTATTGGTTTGTTTGTTTGTTTGAAACAGGATTTTACCATGTAGTCTATGGGCTGTCCTTGAACTCACTGTGTAACCAACCCAGTCTGGCCTCAAACTCACTGGGATCCTTCTTCCTCAGCCTCCTGAGTGCTAGTATTAGAGGAATGCAACACCATGCTTAGTCATCACATCAACTTTTAAAAATAAATTCAGTTATTATTTCATTAATATTTATTATTTTATTGTTTTAGTTACACTGAATAATCATTAGTTTGTATCTATGTAGCCTGTTCCACACCCAACATTTGTACATTTGTTTTTTCAACTGCATCTCAGAGTTCTTGGATATTTTGTTTATAATATTTTTTTCTATTAGTGTCTGCCTGTACTAATTTCTCAACCTTATCATCAAGCCCTGAATTCTTATCTTCTGCTTGGTCTCATCTATTGATGAGGCTTTTCACTGAGTTTTTAAATTTGACTTATTGTGCTTTTTTATTTCCAGAATTTCTGTTTGGTTCTTCTTCAGAATCCCTATCTCTTTGTTGAATTGCTCCTTCATATTCTGCATTATCCTCCTTAATTCATTCAGTCATTTATTTGTATCTTCTTTGAAGTCATTAATCATTTTACAGATCAATCTTTTGTTTTCTTTGAGATTTCATCCACTTTGATATGTTTGCTTTCAGTTACTGACAAATTATAGGCATTTGATGGAGTTATACTGCTTCATTTTTGCCTACTTTTGTGTTTCTATATTGATATCTGTTCATTTGGTGGGATGGATATCTCTTTCATTTTATGTGAGGGTCCTGTCCATATTAAGCCTTCTTTTCAGAGCTTGATCCCCAGCACTGCTCAGAGAGAAGAAGACAAACCACAATAGTGTTGATAATAAAAATATAAACCAAATATTAACATACAGTAAAAATCAATTAAACAGCAATTATAAACCACTATAAACAAGAGAAAAATGAGTAATATTAATATAGATGCAGAGACAAAGTAGAAACTGACATACAATAAAGACCAATAAAATCCAAGAAAAAAAAGCACCATTATTAATAGAAATAATAACACAGAACATTAAAGGGTAAAAATTAATAAAATGTTAGTAGTAATAATAAAAATGGAGGAGTGAGGGAAGCAAAAATTGGAAGAAATATAATTGTGAAAAGAAAGAAAGGGAAGATAAAATGAGAAGGAAGAAAGAAAATGAGATAAATTATAATTAAAGAATTAAAATGTAAATAGAATTAGGGGAAAGTAATAACAAAGCAATAAATAAACAAGAAAAAAGAAAAATGGCAAAACCCCTGAAAACAAAGAGAAATAGAAACAAAATTTTTTACAGAACTGGAGAAAGTAATCCTAAAATTGATATGGAACTGAAGAGACCTAAAACAGCAAAAGCAATTTTAGCACAAGGGCAAGACAAGGGGCTTCACAATCCTGGAATTCAAACTATACTACAAAGCTACAGTGATAAAAACAGCACATGATATTGGTAAAATAACAGACTCACAGATCAACAGAACAGAATGGAAGATACAGAAACAACTCCAGGCACACTCAGCTATGTTATCCTTGACAAAGGGGCCAAATCTCTTCACTGGAGGAAAGGTAGCCTCTTTAACCACCAACAGAGTGAAGAGACCATCTGCACAGGGGGAAAAATTCTTGCCAGCTACTTCTCAAACACAGGCCTGATATCTAGAATATAAAAAGAATGCAAAAAAAAAATTAGACACCACCCCAAATTTAAAGATCCAATTTTAAAATGGGCATCTGAAATAAGTAGACACTTCTCAGATGAAGAAATACAAACAACCAGTAAATACATGAAAAAATGTTCAGCATCCCTGGCCATTTGAGAAATGCAAATTAAAACAACATTGAGACTGCATCTCCAGAAAGAATGGTCACCATCAAGAAATCAGCCAATAACAAATCCTGGCAAAGTTCTGGGGAGGAAGGAACTCTCTGTGCCCCCAATGCACTGCTATCTCAAACTTGCTTTGCAGCCTGTGGGCTTGTGAGGTGTCCCACTTGCTTAAGGTCTCAAGGTACACCCATTGATATGGTACATGGCCAATGAGAGAAGTATCCCTGATCACGCTGATGGGGGAAAGCAAAATCCACAGAGCTGGAAGTAGGCAACAAGGAAAGCCAAACAATGAACTGAATTTTGACATAGCAGTTTCAGACTCAACCACCTCAAAAACCACATGTAACTGGCCTTGATTATCACTATAGATGGTGGAATAATCATGTCCTTCATAGCCTGAATTCCCTGCTGCTTAATCTTCTCAGATGGTCTGTGTGTAGGCTTCATCTCTCTATCACTGTCTCTTGGGTCCAACTTCCATCCTCTCACTGTGGTAGGGCAAGCCCAGAGACCCTGAAGTGGGATGGACCTCTGTGGACCTGGGGTAGCTCAATATTAAGCAATAAACCCTTTCTCAAAATAGATCCTGATTATACCACTCCTAAATACATTAGGTGCCACAGTAGATTTCATTTCCAAACTAGTCTACTGTAGGGAAGGAGTCATTTTCAGAGTAAATTTCTATACTCTATTTGCAACTGACAATAACTGTGGGTTTTTCCTGGGGCTAGCACTTCTGGTCTGTTGTTTACCGTAAGGGTTGCCAGCCTTCTCTGGCCTGCCTTGTGCTTACAAACTCAGGTTCCCTTCTCCACCCTGGGACTGCAGGTAGGTGTTCCATACTGTGCTGTTATTTTCACTGTGTTGTCTTCTGTTTCTCCATGAATTACAGTATATTGCCCTTTCCTGTGAGCTCTTCCTTGATTCCCAGACAACGTCTTCTTTTTCTTTTCACCAAGTAGTTGTTTTCCAAGTATCTCAATTATAGGTCCATGAGAAGCTGTAGCTTCTCTTGCTGGCTTCTACTCTGCCTTCTTGAAGTGCCATGTATTTAAAAAAGACTATTTATTTAATCTTAATTCATGTTATACTGATTATTGAAGGATGCATATTATAACTCTCAGAATAAATTGGAGAAAGCCTGTCAAGCAAAAAAGTTTTCTTGCTCCAAATTGTAAAGGAAATGTACCATCTCTCCTTATTTTCATTCTTTAAAAAGAATTAAATTTAAGGGAATTAAGTACTTAAATAGAATAGTCAGAAGTTTTTTATCCACTTGAAAAAAAATCAAACTGTTATGGTTTATATAAAAATGGTTCTCAGAAGACTTTTGTTAGAAGTGGGCTTTGGGGAGGTAAATGGGTCATGGGGGTGCTATATTCTTACACTGAATGTACTCTTAGGATATGAGGCCTGTTTGGAAAAAGTGGGTGTCTGGGGATGTAAACTATAAGAGGGTATTCTTGTCCCTGCTGGCTCCTCCTCTCTCTCTCCTTCCTGGTTGCTATGGGATCAGAAGTTTCCTCCACCATGCACTTCCATCATGTCATTTCTGCTTGGAGCCGGCTAAAAACCATGGATTGAAGCCATGGGAAATATGAGCCAATTCACACCTCTCGTCTTTAAAATTGTAAGTGTCGGGTATATTGTCTCAGAAACCAGAAGGCTGATTAATGCACAAAGTAAACATTTCTTTGTCTTACTATACATTTCTGAAAGAGGCTTGCTATGTTAGTCCAAAGATTACAAGTTAGAAGAAAACAGTCACAATTTACTTGAATCTTTTGAAAAATATTGTGAAATAGTCAATTATCAATATTAAATAGTAAAATCCAGTGATTAATAAATATATTTATTTGAGCAATTTACAGAATGAGCAAATATCATGCCACTGCACCAGATACCTGGGTTTTCCACTTGTAGTTTTAAGGCAAGATATTCTCTTCCCCACAGTAGTTTTCAGACAAATTATACTGAATATAAATACATGGATAAAATATGATACTTGTTGGTCTAAGCATTAGTTGCTAATTATAACACAAGGTTAAAGAATAACAGCAGGTCTCAAAATATCAAAAATAAAACTATAATGGGCTTTATAGTTTTTCAAATGTTTTTGTCTTCTGAAGAAGATGCCAAGTTTTCTTTCATTAGATTGTATTCTCTAAGGTTTACTATCCTAAGTAGCGAATTAGTTCTAAGTGATTTTATTTTTAGGCAAAATTTTTTCATGAGAAACCAAGTCTAATTATTTAACTGATGATAGAGATTTTGTATATGTGTGTGTGTGTGTGTGTGTATATATATATATATATATTTATATATATATTTATATATATATATATAACTTTTTCAAAGATCACTTGTTTCAAATACTGATTTTGCAAGAATTGGAAGAGCCAATAAAGGAAAAAGCTCTCTTGTCAATGTCTAATGTGTAGAAATAATATGTGGTTGAACAAATAGCTTCTCCTTTAGATAAGAAGGTTGTGTCAACATTACTCCATTAAATAAATGATGCCATTGTGTTTTATGAGGAATGAATTCCAAATATTTTCTCAAAATGATCTCTAAAGCTAAGCCAAACCTGGAGAAGTAGAAAACTGAAACTATTCAATTTTTAAATGCAAGCAGAAATAATAAGAAAATAACTAGATGCCCCTAATAGAATACCTGATATTAAAGATCACAAATTTTGTTGAAACTAATAGAGTTGGCTGCAAGTTGTCTCAATTTGAAGATTTATGAATTATTGAGTGGAGTGTGGATGGGATAATTTTATATTGTTTATCTAGTAGTTGAAATTTTTTAGACTCTAGAACACTGAGTTCTTAGTTTAGTTGATTTAAATTATTCTTTTTGAATAGTTTCTTATGTACATTCCAACTTTTAACAATAAATACATGTGATTCATGATTGTACTCTTAGTTTCTGGTGGGGTTAATATATTATAAAACTGAATTTGTGTAGCTATAACTTAAGAAGATACACGAACAATGACATAATTATAATTCAATTTAAAATGATTCATTTTTCTCTTGCTGAATCATTTTCACCCACTCTTATTTCTGTAAAATATAGTTCAGACATAGAAAATGAGGGGAGGTTCCTTGAGTCTGTAAAGCTTGAAATAGGAGTCTTCTATTTATGGACATAAAAATAGAGGGAAGATAAGTAAATATGACAAAAAATCTACTGTGTCTCTTTTAATTCCTCTAAAATTAAAATATGCATGAGGATGAAGAAATGGTTACTAAAAATCAAAATACAGTAAAACCTTGGTTTGCAAGTATAATTTGTTCTAGAAACATGCTTTTAATCCAAACCACTTGTATATCAAAGCAAATTTCTCCACGAGCAATAATGGAAACTCAATGATTTCTTTCTACAACCCAAAAATATTCATATAAAATGAGTGCAATTCTGTAATATTGCACATATTAGTATAGAAAATATAAAGAAAAATAAACAAATTGATCTCCACTTACTTTCAAAAACCTTCATGACTGGTGTGAGAAAGATAAGAAGGAGGGTTATTGGTAGGCCAACTCACTATCACTAACAGAATCACTGCTATCTATCTCTTTCCTTTTTAATCTTTTTCCTTTCATGCAACTTTAACAAGGAACCTATTCAATGACACTTGCTTTTGGCACCTTTTGTGGATTTCATGGAAATGTGACATTGCATTGTCATTAAACAGATTCTTCCCTCACATTGCTACAGCCTTATTCAGCTGGTGCTTTTCTGCGAAATTTTGCACTATTTCTCACATTTTACACATCTCTCTAATCTCATTTGAAGTGAGAGATTCCTCTCTTTCTCTTCTCCTTTTGTATATATAAGATCTCTTCCATAACCTCTTGCTGTTGGAGACAATCACCCATAATCCCACAGGAAGAGAGAGAAGAGTCTCACTCAATTGTGATCATGTGACATACAGTGTCATGTGCTACTCATGTTGCAAGACATCATTGATTTATCAAGTTAAACTTTATTAGAAGTGTTTGCTCATCTTGTGGAACACTAGCTGAACAAGTTGCTTGCAATCCAAAGTTTTACTGTAACACGTGCTCATCATTAAATGCCTGCTTAAACCCCTGAATATAATTTTCTTGAAAATAATAATGCTGCCCTTCAGATATAATCTTTGTCAATATTTTTATCAGGATAGACTACCCTCTTTTATATATACACAGTATATCTGTAACTTTAAATAATCAGTTTATACTCAGCAAGCATTTTATAACCTGTTATTTTTCTTACTGTCATGTTAAAAACATCTATTCATCATTTTCCTAATTGATTTTTCACTAAAGTAAAAAAAAAAAAAAACAGTCAGTGTTCAGTAACTGACCTTTGTCTGGAAAACTAACCACTTAGTAAATACTAATTAATTCTATCACCTATTAGTAAAGAAATTAAAAAACATTTCAGTTGGCAAAATAAATCATTTTATTATTTAAACATTTTATTATCACTAAAATATTTTATACGTGATGAATTTGCCAGGCATTAACTTGGGATTGTTAAAGAATTTAACTAAGATAGAAAGAGCATAGTAAGTTAATAAAATTAGGAGAAATAATTTACATAGATATTTTAGATTTTTGTATTTTCTTGTTTTACCCGAGAGGTACCATGAATTATATCCCAACCTTCCCAAGGGAACGTTTTTCTAATTAAAATTTGTCATAGTTTATAAAATGATATTAACTTTGTTACTTCCCCTTAGATTCCCTCCAGAAGTTGACTTACAAACTGTTCTTTTTTATTTTTAATAACCTAAGAATTTTTGCTATAGGAAATCTATAACCTGATAATAAAGAACAGAATTATTTAACCCACTCACAATCTTATTTAAACATACTAGAATTTGATGATACAAACTAAGACTATCTTGTCCCTATGTTATTTAAAGTCTTCTAGAAACAGCTGGCATGTGGCTGAGATTGCAGCTTAGTGGTAGAGAATTGTCTACCGTGCACAAGGCCCTGAGTTTGATCTCCAGGATAGAAACAAATACAGATGACACAAAAAAAGATGCCAAGCTTAGACAACAATGAAACTTTTATAGATAAAACTTTTGACTATAGCTTCAGAAATTTTATTCAACTGTTTTTAAATGACTGTTTTACATAGTTATTCCTTTATGAAGGCCAAGAATTAGCATCCACTAATCATTTCAGTTATTTAATTATTCAATCATTTATTCATAATCATATATTGGGCCAGGAATTCTCATAGGTGCCATGAATATAACTATAAACAAGATAGACATGATCCTCCAAATCACCTCTTTAAAGACTAGTAAGAAATATGGATAAATAAATGAGTTAATTAAATACAGTAGGAGAAGAGTAGGTATTATAGGAACATTTATGGCCTTAACAGAATATGTTGCTAAAGACAACTTTCCAGAACAAAAGGTTAATTGAATTGAGGCCAGATGATCGAGTAGGAACTGGTCAAGTAAGGGGAAAATAAGATTTCATTCGGTCAAAGAATAAGTACATATGAGGAGCTAAAAGCAGAGAAAAGGTTGAAATTAAACTAAAACATTTCTCATATCTGACAGCAAATATTCCACCAGGTAAATTTTGAAAAGACTGAAGTGGTGTGCGGGTCTGGGATATCAAGACCCACGTTAAACACCGAAAGGCTTTTGAGATTCATCTTAAAAATTGATAGCAACTGAAGAATTTTAAGTAATAATACCTAGTAATTAGAAAAGATCAATTTCAGTTAATTGCAGAAAAAAATCTTAGTTAAAAAACAATTCAGTAAAAAATGTGAGAGAAAATCATACCTTGAGCATATGTGATAGCAGTGTAACAAAAGGAACTGAATCATTCCAGGACTTGCAAATTGGATCTGGAAATGACAGGGATTGCCATTAACTTGCTAACTGATATTTATATAAGAATGTTTTTAAAAATTTCTTTATTTGAGGAGTAAATTTCATGTGAAAACAAGAAAACAATTTTAATTGTAGACTTTGAGGATTGTGATAAATATATACACCAATATAACTACCACTTCTCTGATTTATAGACTATTTCTACGTCCTGTTACTGGGGTTCTGAGATGCTGTGCTCTTTCCAGGGATTCTTCCCAGGCTCTTGTGGTCCTAAACAAAGAATTGGACAAGAGATGAGGTAGTAAGGTTTTACATTTATTAAAAATATGAGTGTGTTTTCTCTATACAATGAACTATTAGTCACCCATAAAGAAGGATAAACTTGAGACATTTATAGCTAAATGGATGCACCTTGAAGCTACACTCTTAAGTGAAATAAATTGGTCACACGTGTAAATATCGCATTGTCTCTCTGGTGTAAGAACCTGAAAGTGTAAATAGGGGCCAAAATATATAACAGACAATGTCAAATAGAAAAAAAATGTTCAAAAGGAGGGAAGAACTAGAGTGGGGAGAGGGAAGGAAGAAAAAAGAAAAAAAATATATAAGACAGAAAAAATGGAAACAGGGCTTTTGTAAATGAGGAGAGAAAGAGGGGTTGAAGGGAGGGGAAGGGGAATGAGAAGAAAAGGACTCAAAATACATCATGTACAGGTACAGGTACAAATTACCTATGATGAATATTATCATTATGTATATCTAAATTGTACCAATAAAATTAAAATTTAAAAAAAGAAGTAAATAACACACAGGAAAATGTAAATAATCCTAGGTATTTACATGATAGCATAAAATAAGTCTTTAATAAAGTCACATTTAAACAGCATAAAAAAATGAGTGTAAGCCAATTAAAGTTAGGATCAGAAGAACACTGTCTGGAGAGTGCTCCAATAAAAAAGGTCACAGAGCCACAAACATAATGGCTGCTAACTTTTCTAATCCCCCATTTTGATGTCAGAGCAAGGCCATTCTATCGAAACCCTGCTTGATCTTGTGCCAGAAGAATGGAAGATAGCGCTCTCTGATTGGCAGGTGCAGTGTTTGGAAGCTGTTTTGCACATGTGTCCTGGCTCCCCGCCACTGACAGGTTAGGCCCACTTACCCAGCAGTTCTGCCACATACTAATCTCCTGCCTCAACCCTTTATGTCTTTATGAAAATTACTGAAAATATTAAATTGACTCTAGTTCACCTGTTCTATGTGTATTGAGTATTTTCCTCATTTCATGCTATGATATAGACAAATTATAATATGCTTTCATGTGCACAAACTTTATGCTAAATGTAATAAATAATGAAAATTAAAATCACACTTCTTGTTCATCTCTCAATCAAAAATCTAACTTTGACAAATGAATTTTCATGTAAAGCATAAGGTTCTGAGACATATAATTAAAATGATTCATGCACTCAACCATAATTGTTCAATTACTTAATTGTTCAATTACATAATTGTTCAAGTCCCAATTGTGAAATAATTTTAGCTTAAAATCTATTTACTTTGTATTTTTCAGTACAATCAATAAAAATAATTTTCCAAAACAATTTTAATGTTACAAATGATATTTTACATCATTTAATTAAATTGTATCAGGTGCTCAGCCTTAACTACTTATTTAGTCACAAATAAGAACACCACTTTAAAACTCATTGTGATCTTATACAGCACAGCATAATCTGGATGTCTTCCAGTATTAAGTTTGGAAAAAAATTTTTTATAAGAGAAATTGTTTATACATTTTAAATTGTTTTCATATTAAATCATGATATTTCTTGCTTTTTCTCTGTGTGGCTAGCTATATCAAGTTAAAAGAGAGATGTGATCAAACTAATTGACCAGTATGATAGAGAGAATAATGAAAATAGAGATTAGAGAAAAATGTGGTGTTTGTACCAACAGACTTAATATAAATTTTACTTCTTTTTTCCTCCAATTTGTCAGACAAAACATGGCATATACAGTAATCAAACACCAGTGGCAGCAAGTATGTATTTATATCTGCTCTGTGTAAGAAACAGTCCAGAATGCTAGCTACCAACATAGTTGGGAAAAGGAAATCTGCATGTACTTGAACAAAGAAAGGCAATGAGATACAAGGTATGAATGTTGCATTAAGATATACTGTGGAAGATTTTTAAAGGCAAAATTAACATATATTAAATTTTCAGTGTGGCTCAACCATAATGTTGAGTCCTTGAACTACAAGACACAGCTTCTAATTCATTGGTAAGGAAGCTAAAGACCACATATCTAAAGTAGTATTATGCCAGAGCAGAAGAGGCTATGATGTGTAGAGGCAGATCTCCATCATTCTCTCATATTGTTATGCTAATTTTATCATCCAAAGTGAGTTTTAATTTCTCCACTGTAAGTTCCTATAATTTCCATTACAACTACTAAACAAATAGATCCTCTAAGATGATGCTAAGTTCTTGCATCTTTCCATTGTATATTTAATGTCCATTGGTTATTTCTATCTAAACTAATCTGCATAATTATATGATTTATGTATTCAAATGTTTGTGTCTGGAAAATGCAAGTGTGCATGGCTGGAAAATTTCCTAACCTCTCCCTTTCCACGTTTGCTAAATCTGCCGGTCTATAGTGATCTTGTTCCATGTAGATCTAAATGTCATTGTGGAGTGGATAGACGGATATGATAGCTACATAAAAGATAATGAGTGATATAATTAGTACAGGTGGAGGGTTTATAAAACAACAAAGGATTTGGAATACAGTGGGACCCAAGAACTACTATAATTAAGAAAAAAGGTTAGCTCAGTGGTTAGCTTAGCTGCCTGCCTTGCAACTACAAGGTCCTGAGTTCAGTCCCCAGTACCAAAAAAAAAAAAAAAAGACTGGCAGATTGGATTCAAAAACAAGACTCAGGGCCAGGGATTTAGCTCAGTGGTTCCACTGCCTGCCTCGCAAGCACAAGGTCCTGAGTTCGAGCCCAGTATAAAAAAACAAAAAAAAGTAAGTGCAAGAAACCTAAAATAAGTGGATGTCAGAAGGATTGGTGAAGCCTCAAGCTACTTATTCAGAACAGTACACAGAACAAGGGAGTTTCACAAGGCAAGTTTGGTCAAGAAAATAAAATATAACACAAGTTTACATAAATAAGAAATATTAGAGGTGACAATAAATAAAGTATTGAAAATTCAAAATGAGCAATTTTTAAGAGAAAGGGATCATATGTAAAATTACAGAGCTTACAGTTGATAGAGAAGAATTTGAAAATGCTAGAATCTTGACATACTTTAGTGAGATAAGAAGCAAAAATTAGTAATCAAGGGCAAGTGTGGATCAGCAAAAAAAAAGATTCTTTAGGGTTTTTTTTGTATTTTTTTAGGATAGGAAAGATATGCAAAGTACTAAAGTTAGAGGAGCGATTCAAGAAAAATGGTGCAGAGCTGGGTATAGAAGCAGTCCTCAATTGTCAATAAGTGATGAAATCAAAGGCATCTTGATTATGGATTACAAAGGTCAGTACAGCCCAGCATTGTGGTACACACCTGTAATCACAGCCCTCTGGAGGCTGAGGCACAAGGATTACTGTGAGTTTGAGTCCAGTCTGAGCTACATAGTGAGTCCCTGTCTCAAATAACCAAACAAGCAAACAAACAAACAGCACATCTTCTCCTGCAATTATTTTTCAAGAAATGAAAAATTATGTTAAGACTATAGATCCAAAAGTCTCCATCTCTGAAATGAAACCAAAGTGGCCTCATCTTCAAATAGTATGGGTGTGTAACCAAAGAACCTGTACCTTAGGCAAAGGATGAAATTACTCTTGGGGCTTCTGCAATGAATCAACAAACAGAAGGGGTGCCTGTGAGTTAGTCTCCATAACTATGAGAAATCTTTATGGCTGTGTTTCTGTAATTATTTTGTGTCTCTAAAGAAGAGTGAAGAGGTCGGGAGGAAGACGCCGACTCACCTTGCTGCAGACAGGCAGGTCTGCCCACACCCTACCGAGGTCCCCAGTGGGGCGGAACACAAGCTGAATCAGCCCGCTGCAGACAGGCAGGTCTGTGTACGCCCTACGGAGGTCCTCAGTCGCACAGAAGGAGACGAATCACCCGGCTGCGGACAGGCAGGTCTGCCCATGCCCTGCCCAGGTCCTGAGTCTCGCGGAAGGCGCCTAGTCACCCCGCTGCAGAAAGGCAGGTCTGCCCATGCCCTACCGAGGTCCTGAGTCCCGCGGAACAAGCCAAACCAGCCCGCTGTAGACTGGTGGGTCTGTGCACGCCCTGCCGAGGTCCTGAGTTGCACAGAACATGCCGAATCAGCCCGCTGCACACAGGAAGGTCTGTGCACGCTGTACCAAGGTCCTGGGTCATGCGGAAGACACTGAATCACCCTGCTGCAGACAAGCAGCCACCTGGTTCCACACTACAAAGACGCAGAGGACACCAGACCACCAGACCAAGGTACTGAGTCCCACTGTTCCCGGCCCAGAGGTTGGGGCTTCTGAGCCGTCGTCCCACTGCTCCCAGCCCACAGGAAAGGGCTTTTGGGTCACCATCTCTACCACTGCTCTGGGCCCCTGTCCCACCTCACCCAGTTCAGAGGAGGTAATCCATGCAGGCGCTAACAGCTCCCCGCTCCAGTTGAAATGAGAAAACACGTAAATAAGTCTCAAAACCAGACTTCCAGATCACCTACAGCAACCTCAAAGGGAAATGAGAAGTAACACTCTGATACTCAACCACCTGGACCCAATAAACTGGCAACAAAAGGGAATCTGGAAAAAATGAAAGCAGAAATAATTTCTCAGATAACAGGAGAACTTGTGACCCTAGTGCAAGACATGATTAATAAATCTAGAGAGGAGCTCAGGAATATGATGGAATCTCAGCATAAGAAACAAATGAAATCCACAAAACAGATGCAAAGAGATTTCCAGGACATGAAAAACTCCATTGAAAGT